>JBBBDQ010002121.1:142500-265000 GCA_037127315.1 Ascarosepion bandense | reverse complement strand
ATAGACCCATTTAGATGGTTAGTTTTAAAATAAAAACGTGTGAGAATAGAGAAAGTTAAGCGAAATAAATGTTGAAATAAATAACGAGCTATTTGTTGATGCGTTGGAGTGGGCAACAGTGAAATGACGTCATTTGACTCTGGCAGTTGGAAGACTCCAATTGGTCATTTCATACGCATATGTAATTCTTGTGCTGAACGAAGCAAAGTTTAATATGCATCAAGAACTTTCGGTAGTAAATCATGTTTACCGCCACGAAAAATTTGTGAACATTTAAAGACAACTTCCATAACCGATTTTAATTCTTATTTTTGAACATTTGGGATGCACTTTATTCAATCAATTCAAGTAATGTGTATCTTTTAAACCTTACTTTCACCAATTCATTTTTAAACGATCAATCATAATGCAAACATGAAAAGATCTATGAATTAATTTATTAGTCGGCAAAGTTCAGGTAATTTAAATTGGTTGAAGTATTCTGAATTATGTGGCTCTCATCAGAGTTGCATTTCGTGAGCATTCAGGATATATCTGACTTTCTTTAAAGTAGTTGTTGTAGAATAATCACTAGCAAGTTAGTTTCACTGCCCATTAATGATACAGCAAGTTCGATCCTCTCTGGGTACCTTATTTACCGTGACTCTGTACCTTAACAAAGATAAGCTAAAAAAATTACTAATGACATCAGTCGTTTTTCAAGAGACTACCGTTAGTAAAATCATTAACGTATCTAGAAACTTTGATCTTGATTAGGTGCTTTTCTCACGGTTTAGAGACACAATTTCCAAATTTGGCATTGATAATTGCATTTTAAAAATCGATCTCTGATTAACGCCTTGACAAAATTCTATTGTAAGTTTTAGATAATTCTTTTATGACGTATAAAATTCATGAATGTTAAATATAAAACTGAAAAGGAAATCGTTTTCAAAAGAAATAGAAGTTTACAATTTTCTTTGCTCCTTATTATTTAAAATGACAAAATTCATTAGAAAAGTAAAGCACAAAACTAGACGCGTATGAGACACTAATGAAAACGTTTCAAAGTTAAAAGAATGAAAAAAGTAAAACTAATGAAAAAAATGATACACTATTTGTGGAATTTGATATTTGAGAATCCAGATTATAATGTAAAAATGACAACTCATAAAACTTTATATTAATGTGCAAATAATATCGAATTTTAACACTACTCCGAATTTATTTCAGTATTAATACATCTGTCGATATTTCTGAGATGAGATATTGTAACTATTTACACTATTTACCTGATACGGACTGTTGTCGTCATCATTATTGTTTATATTCATGACATTTCGGGCGTTGTAGGCTTCAGAGTTTGTCTATATTTCTGCAAAGAGTTATTTGAACTATTAACCCTATTTACACTGTTTGAACTGTTGTCCTCATCTTTCCTGTCATTTTTACGTCTTTTTAGCAGTTTTACGCTCTGGAAGTCTTCAAGTGGTACACGTTGGAATTCCGAACAGAACCCTTTATTTAGTCCACTAAGATCGATTGTTCTAGCTCTACGTGACATGCCTTTCTGGTTGTCTCTCTTTCAGTTATTTCTCTTTAGTAACACAACTATCCAAGTTCACATCTGCTGTGGTCAGGTATTGAACTCACAACTTTTTGGGTGAACTTCACCAAACGCTATTATCCATTGAACCATTTGTCCACAGGACTTCACAGCATCAGTTCAACCATGTTCTGAAAACAGTCCTTTAAGCTTTGATTCCACGCTGTTATTATGGTATCCGGCAATTCTTTTAGATTGGTTAGCTCTATATCCAGGATTCAAATCGTTTTTTATACCGGGTCTTGATAATGATCTATGGAATTGCGATCCGGTAACGTGTCTACAATAGAAAAAAAACAATCATGATTTTCCTCCAAGGGCCAATGAACCGATGATGATGGGAGCAATGCTGATGACATAAGTATTCATAGTTAGAATAAGAATGATCTTAAAACAGGAAATCACCAAGAAATTAATCTCAAGATAAACCCGTCCAGAATAGAAACTATGATCAGGAATTGGAATGAAAGCAGTGATGGCACCTACCCTGACTCGATTATCAAAATTCAAGGTGCGGAATTAGTAAATACTAAGCATTTCAGATACCTTCGTATATGGATCACTTATAACAAACTCAGTATTGGTAAAAAGGAACTTAAACATAGAATACATTGCGCCAGAAATAGTTTCACCCAATTTGCTACAAAGCCAAAACATCAACATGAAAACTCATGTTTTATTCGTTTTTTTAATTATTTTACCCCAAGCAAAATAGTACTTCCACTGGTGCGTATGGGGCTACATAAGAGGAGAGTGAAAAGTTACATAGGAGGAGAGCAAAGAGAAAAAGAAACTGAAGAGGAACTGATTACAGGGGGTGTCAGAGAAGGGGTAAGAGAAGGATGGGAATACTGATGTGAAGAGAGTTGCGTGAGAGTAAATTGAAAAGGGGAGAAGAAAAAATTCAGGGGTATTGTGGAAAGCATAAGAGAAGTAAGGGAGTCAAGGGGATAAGAGATGGCAATTGACGTTGCACTTAAACTTTTACAGAATGTAGCAATAAGGGAAGCAAGTATACGGAAGGGAGTCCCACAAGCGGAAAGTGCGAGAAAAGAAGTTGAGGGTTGCTGCATTTGGTTGGTTTGACTGTAAAAGAGTGAGACCTTGTTGCTAGTCTGGTTTCTAGAGTAAATTCTTGTAGAGGGGTCACCAGGGAGCTCAGCTCGTCAGATCAGAAGCCATGAAAATATTTGTAGAAGAGAGAGAGAGGGAAGCCATATTACGTCGGTGAGAAAGTGTTTGGAGTCGAGCTGCCAGGTCGGAACCGATTACATTTCAGATTCTCTTCTGGAGCCAGTCGAGAACTTCGAGGTGAATACCAGGAGAGCCTAAACAGATATGACAACAGTATTCAATGCATGGGCAGATGGTTGATTTGTATATATGCAAGATGGACTCAGGCGAGAAAAACTTCCTGGCCCAACACAGCAACCCAACCTTCTTAACAGTAGATTTTGCTATTGATTCATGTAATCGTTCCACTTGTGGTCGGCTGAGATAGTGAGGCCGAGGAGACGCAATGTATAGCTTTCGGGGAGACTGGCTTGATCCATGTTAATGGAGGAACAGGGGACTGTCTATGGTGGTTGACGAGTAGCAGCCTTGTTGTGGAAGCATTAACGTTTACGAGCCATTTCTTACCCCAGTCCACCACAGATTGGAGGTCATTCTCAAGATGAGCAGTGAGGTTAACTTTGTCCGCCATTGGCAGATTTCTTACTGAGGCGAGAGTAAATAGTTGTGTCGTCAGCATAAATGCCTACTTGGAATTTAATCACATCAGGGAGATCGTTGATGAAGATCAGAAGAGCGTCGGGCCTAGTAGGACACTCGCGTTCGTGTGATAGGATCTGGAGGCGTGACCGTTCAAGAGGGTCTTCATTACGCGGTTTGATAAGAACAATTCGATCAAACCAAGCAAGTATCCACTTATACCATAGCCCTATAGCTTGTGCACAAGGCCGGCGTGCCAGACCCTATCAAATGCTTTGGAGATATTCAGGGCAGCAGCTCGAGCTTCGCCGTTCTTATCGAGTGTCTGGTATATGTACTTGGTGATGTTCGTTAGCAAATCAGCAGTAGATCTGGTAAAGGGGAAGACACACTGTTCGAGAATAGTTTTATGGGCGGCGAGATGTTGAACCATGTTCTTAAATATCTCCGTCAGATCGAGAACTTCATATAGATGTCATGCATGGCACCAAACCCGGTCACAAATATTTAAACTGTTGACTGCATACAAACTCTTCCTAAGATCAATAGTGAAAAAAGGTTAGATGGAATAAAGCCTTCAGATCTTGGAAAAGGTAATCTTTCTCTGAACCTTGTAGACTAGCTCTACAGATTCACAAAGAACTATAAACAGAAAGTACACCACTTGAGAACTACCAACAACAGCAACAACTAAAATGGATAACACATGTGACTAGAAGAGAAAGCAGTGACGTAATGAAGATGTTAAATTTCCACATCATTTCATATAGAAGGTTCGGAAGAAAACCTCCACAATAATGGAAACAGTGACAACAGTTAATGAAACTGAGTAACCTGTTTTTTTAAATAAATATTTTAAGAGAAAGAATTGATAAATTTCATCCGAAAGAAGTACCGGCTGTTTGATCAATGAATGCCAAATGTTTCCTTATAAGGAAACGGTTATTATTGCCATCACCATTACCATTTAACATAGAAAAAAATCATTCTTATGTTGTATGAAACAATCTGTTACTATTTTTTATTTGTGACACGTTGCATTTTCCTGCTGAATATATATATACATATTCACCTCCATATATATATATATATATATATATATATGTGTGTGTGTGTGTGTGTGTGTGTGTGTGTGTGTGTGTGTGTGAGTTCGAAAGAAGTAATGTTTTGGCATTTGTTAATCAGACAGTTTTTATTACTTCAAACGTTGTTTTTAGCGGATACTCATATTTGAGTATATTTATTTTTGTCTACCGGCCTAAATAATGAAGGAATCTTATTAAAAAAAAATATGCGCTCACCGGCACGATACGAATCTGAGTCCCTCTCAACACAGTGAAACTGTTGTGAGAGGGACTCAGATTCGTGCCTTAACTCGTCCATAAAATAACATTTACCGATCAAGTAAGGCCTACCCAATACCTTTAAGCGAACTCCTCGTCATTGATGACGCGAAAGTTTTACATCTTCTCAGTTTCGTATCCAAGCGTAAACAAATTATTTTTTCTAAAGAAATGTTTGTTTACTCATCTGGAAATTTTTAGACAATATATTTTACTTACTTATTTAGAGAGAACAGGAACCAGTTCAAGGGTAAATTTATTAAAGACAATTGCAGTGATACCATCGAGTTCACATGCAGAGTAACATTGAAAAAAATTTAAAAGCAAAGCATTCTACTTCGTCCACAGACGATAATAACACTCAAATTGATGGAAAAAAGGAAGGATTGAGGACTTACAAATCTTTAGCATATTGTTACAGAGCTACCAGTAGTCACGAGGACCAAACTTGTGTGAGAGACTATACCGTACCTAACTCAGCGAACAATTTAGCCAAACTGAGAACATATTTGTTATATTACGAGCGGATTCAAAGAGACGTCTGTTGTGATCAGAGATAATACGTTAGGTTAGAGGGAAAAATAATTTTTGTGAGCTGAACGGGAAGGTTTCAACCAAAAAGAATATTGCGATTTTTAAAAATTGTATCACCCCGCGCATGTCGGTAAAGCCACTGATGTGCAGGGGCTACATAAGAGTAAAAAAATAAATAGGAGAAGAGTAAAGAGAAAGACGAACCAGTTAAGGATGGGAATACAGGTGTGATGACAGTTGCAAAGGTGGAGAGAAAGGAAAAGATATACAGGGTGGTGTAGAAAGAACTAGAGTCAAGTGGTTAAGAGATGGGTATTGATATTGTATTTAAATTCCTGGAGGTTGTAGCCGTCAGGAAAGCAAAAAAATGGAAGCGTGTTCCACAAGCGGGGAGAAAAGAAGTTGATGGGGTAGAATTGTTGTCTACATTAGGTTGATTTAACTGTGAATGGATGGGACCCAGTTGCCAGTCTAATTGCACGAGTAAACACCTGTGGCAGGAGCACCAATGACTTAAGTTCGTCGGAGCAGAAGCCATGAAAATTTTATAGAACAGATAGAGGGAAACCACATCCCGTCGATGAGAAAGTGGCTGGAGTCAAGCAGCCAAGTCGGTACCTATCACATTACTGATTCTCCTTTTGTTGTGGAGTAGTTTTTGCACTGAAGATTATAATCGTGCTATGTCGGTTGCTAATCGACTTAACGTACTCAAAATGTTAGGAACTTGGTAATCTTCCACTGAAAGATGACTCCTTAGTATTCGGCTAACTGCCGACTAATATTAACTGCCTAGTAGTTCTACTGAACTCTAATAGAAGTCTAAAGAACTCCCATGAACTTCCTAAGTACTTCTAAGTACTTCTCCCGTTAACTTCCTGTTAACTCTTATTAATATAGGAGGAAGAGTCCATTATCTGAGGAATAGGTGTGTTTCCTCATAAAACCTTTGGAGCCTGTCAAGAACACAGAGATGAACAGTGGGTGTGCCTGACAATATATGACAGCAGTATTCCATGCAGCTGGTATTTACGGGACTTAATGATTTAAAGTCATGACATAAAGTCTTGAGCATATTATTCTACTTTACCGTATTTACTAGCCTTCCCACGCAAGGCCAGATGTGACACATGGTCATTTTATAGTGGGTATTCTCGTCCTCCAGTAAACAATGACTTTGTTTTATCCTGACAAAAACCCATTTCACGAATTTAGAATAAATTCTTTGAATTTTATCCTTGATTTTTTTGTATCAATTGATCGACGCTGGTGACTTTCCTGAAGGGATTGTTTAAAAAGAACCTTGATTCTATCACGTTCATCGTGGATTTTATAAAATAAAATAAAGTGAGATGGTAAAATTATATTTTTGTCTGTCTGTGAACTCAATTTCGCTTTTACTTTTTCTTTAGATATTTTATAAGCACACTAACCTGGCAAAAAAAAAAAAAAAATTAAAAACACACAACCCTCCCATTATGTCACAAGACGTGATTGAAAACAAACCGAGGGCGATTCTGAGCAAGACCTCTTATCTAATAATTGTTGTGTTTTTAAGATTTCAAATATCGAAATATATTTAACATGTAAACAATTGGTTATTTGTATGTACTTTTATCGCTTGGATCCTTAGATTTTAAAAACACGACAAAATTGATTTTAATGCTGTCGTTGACAATCCATCGGCGAATTGTCCGCGCATCAATGAGCTCGCGATTGTCTATTGTCTTCCTTGTGGTGCGCTACTTTATAAATAAAATATCGCCTTGAGTAGGAAGGATACACGGACAAATATGGCAAAATGCAATATTATTGACAAATGAGGAATAGAACTAATTGAATTCAAGGAAACGATCTTCATTTGTCTTCTGTTCATATTTTACCCACAGGCACAAGGGTAGCGGACACAGGGAGATACGAAAGTGGCATCTACATATACACCAATAAAGCTGGAGAGTTAGATGGGCAGAGAGAGAGAGAGAGAAAGAGAGAAAGAGTAGTGAGTGAAATGCGCGCGTACACACACACACACACACACACACACACACACACACACACACACACACACACACACAAACAAAAATCATCCCCTCAGCGCAAAACACTTTCATATTTCATGTTGCCGCCCAAAGTTATAACGATGGCATCTTGTTAACTCGTACATCAAGCGTTGGAAATATGTCAAAGATTTTCGCCCGAAGGTTGCACAAATATTTTGGGAGAATTTATTGAAGATTGAATTCAGTAAATAACCATGGTTTCAAAAGAATACTTCAGATCTATGTATCTGTTTTGGTATATATATATATATATATATATATATATATATATAACACATGCATTTAGAAATACTTTCTGAACTACATTTTTCATATAATATTATATATATATATATATAAAGTTATAAACATATTTATATGCGCGCACATATATGTAAACATATTTATATGCGCGCACATATATTATAAACATATTTATATCCGCGCACATATACTAACTCTCACATATATAAACTGAATCAAAAATACTTTTACAAACATTGTGGTTGGGTTCTTCATGCCAAAACAAAGGACAACAGTCCATGTAAAAGTATGTCCGCAATTCCATAGTTTTTGAATTATTAAGGTTAAAGTTTGGGGTATACTCTGTTACATGTACAATCCAAGATATAATCCACGCAAACTTTTACAAACTTTGGTGGAGGGGTTGGATTCCTCAGAGCAAAACAAAGAGAAAGCCCATATGAATATATGTCCGCAAACTCTTCTTTAACGGGTTCCTAATATCAAAACAATATAAATTTCTATATATAAACGTATGTTTAACAGGCATCGTTGTACCTCAGCACAGCAACTCATAACAAAGGTAACAAATGGCCTCTGTTTGCTTCTACACACGCATGCATCCGTATGATCATTGACTGGCTGACCTTTTCAAATACTCCCACATGATGTCAAATTATTTTGCAGGATCTCATGACACGTTGATGAAGCAACACTTGTCTGCTGCATAAATCAATTTTTTAGGTGACCCGAAAGATAAAAATCCAAACGAGGGAACGTGCAAGCTATGGAACTTGTCTTCCCTACCTATCCATTTTTCCTGGTAGATATCAACCAGTGCATCGTGAAGAATGTGACTAAAATGTGCTGGAGCCTCATCCTGCATGAACCCTGTAAGTTTAGCAGGGGTACATCCTCATGCAGGTCTGGAAATAGATTCCCTGTAGACAGCTCCTGTAAAACGTGCTGGAAAACCAAACACTTACAATTCCATCCCTCACATTAATCGTGAATTGATGCTAGTGTATAGCATGTATTGTACCATAGAGAATCCGATTCACTCACAAATGTTGGTTGTTTAAATTTGTTATTCCATTTCCTCTAAAGGTTGCCTCGTTCATAAACAAGACTGAAGAGACGAACAATGGATCGACTGTTTGGGCAATAAACCATCGACTTAAGTTCTCCCGTGGTGAGAGATAATCATCTGATGCAACCACAATCTTTAATTAAGGGTCAAAATGAGCTTGTGACAAGTCTGACATTAAGACTTTCTTGATCTCTTTGAAATCATTTTGACATTTATCTGACCAATTCCATTCCACATCTTTCTTTAGTAGCTTATTCAAGGGGGTCTTTAATTCCTGCATGTTTGGAATATATACATGATAGTAATTAGCCTAAAACCTAAAAAGGTTTGTAACTTTGTTATATTTGTCGGGGAGGGCATGTCTTTTATTGTGCTCGACCTTGAAGGATCTAGTCATCTGCCGTTTGCATCGATAATTTGTTCTAGATATTTAATTATGGATATAAATAATTCGCATTTTCCTTCATTGAGCTTAAAATAGTATTGTTTAATTCTCTCAAATACGTTTTTTATACCTTCTATATGTCTCACTTTTAATAAGTACTTCATCTAAATATGCTTGTGGACAATCCAAACCAGCTAGCATCGTATCCATAATCTGTTGGAATATGTTTGGTACTCTCTTTATAAGGAAAGAAGTCAGTTAAAATAGTATAGTCGTTTATGAGTGTTAACTGTTAATAGTTTTGAGCGTTCTTCGTCTACTAGTACTTGATGGTAAGCGTCTGACAGGTTCAATTGAGAAAAAGACACCACCATTTAATTTTGCAAAATTTTTATCTAGACTTGGTAACGGATAGTTGTATTGCTTCAAACTTTCATTTAGCCCCGTTGAAAAACCAACACATGCACGGATTTTATTACTTCTTTTTTAGAATAAACTATTAATGATGCCCATTTAGAATAATCTATTCTTGAGATCACACTTAATTTTTCTAGTCTCTCTAATTTCTTATTAATTAGTTCTAAAGCTACAAAAGGTGCACTACATTTTGGCTTAAATGTCGGTGTTACATCCTCTTTTATTTCAAATTTAGCTTTGGTTTTTGTGCATGTCCCTGGACCTTTTGAGAAAACTTCTGGAAAACTTGTTTTCAATTCATTCTTTAATTTTTCATTTGCCGTATTAACACTGGAGGTAGAAATATTTATTTTGTTGCAAAAAGAGTTATTTAAAAGGTCCCCAAAGATCATACAATGCAATCCAATCTGTTCTAAATAAATTAGTCGTATTCTTTAAAACAAACACTATCGATTTCTTGATTTTTCCTACAAAAGAAAATTTTATAGGTGAATTCACCCAAAAAGTTCAGTCTCTTTCCTGAAATTCCACGATTAACTTTATTAGAAGTCAATAAAGTGGGCTTACCCATTTTTCTTCATGTCTGTTCATTTATGATAGTGATATCAAATCCTGTATCCAGTTGTAATTTTATTTTTGCATTATTAATTTCACAAAAACAACTTTCCTCTTTAGTGATGTTTCTAACTCAGTTAAAAACATGTTCAACGTCTTGCTAATTTTTCATTTATGCTTTTTGCCTTTACTTCATGTATTTATCATGCTCACATACGTTTTATTTTCCTCCATTTTTTGTATTTGCTACAAGTACTTTTGTGTCCTACTCTCTCACATTCATAGCATTTTCTGTTCTTGAAAAAACAATTCCTTTTGAAATGCTAACCTCCACAACCATGGCAATTATTAAGTGTTGGTGGAGGGATTATAGTCTTTTTAATGTTCTGTTAGGAGTTGAAAAACGTCTATAGTCATTTCTCTTAGATGGTTGAACGCTATGCACTTGGGAAATTTCTCTTGTCTCAATCTTTGCGGTATCGAGTTTTAGATTTCCAATACTTTGACACTCTTCTATTTGCTAGAGAGTTAATTTAAGATTCATTTCTAATTTAGTAACATATCCTGGATCTTATTTCTGCGTCTTTATTAGAAGTTAAGCCCTGTACGAATATGAGTCATTTAAATAAGTCCGGAGTTAATTCATTTAGCTTGAACTTCTCCCATTCTCGATTCATGACTCTGGCATAAATGACAAAATCTTTATCGTCACATTTTACTTTGTTAAGACATTGCCACTGTGCATTAAATAACGAGCTCCTATTACCAAAACTTTTTCTCGCATTACAACATTTTCACCAAAATTTATCTCACCTGTTTTGTTTTTTTTAAGTAAAATTCACATAATTTTCATGTTCATCAGGGGAAATTACCTTAATAATAAACGAACTTGCTTTTCATCATTCCAATGCAAACAATCCCTTTTGAAAATCCCTTCATATATTCTATAATACGTTGGAAAAATTATCTCCCGTCTGGAGTGAATAAATATGAAGTTTTTCTTCCATATTTTTTAGCTTTTGTTGTTTATTATCAATCCTATTCGTTAACATAAAGGCTTGACAATTTGATCAACGATTAAGATGTGATTTGAGACCGCAAAGATGTTGTTTTTACAGAAGAATGCTGAGGCTAATCAGCCGTAATATGTTAAAGAAAATGAAACCAAAAAGAACAAATATCCTTAGAGTTAGTTAAAATGTCTGGAATGCATAAGGAAGAAGGGGGCTTAGAGAATTTGACACTCACAGGAAATAGTGAAAACAAGGCGGAAAGAAGGAAATTGAGAAATCTACCTAAAGAGCATGAATAAATAGATTGCATAACAGAGAGTAGGAAGGACAGTAAAAAGACAAACAAAGAGCTACAAAGGATAGAAAGATGTGGAGATTTATGATTACCTATTTATGATTTTTATCCTGAAAAGACACAACACTTAGAAGAAGAAAGAATTTACCTGGTTCCAATTTTGGCCTCCATAGCAGATATATTCTGGTTAAATCTTTCGGGTAATGTAGGTTCAGTAAAAGAATAGATGTTTGGCCTTCTTAATATTGCATATTCCTTGTTCTCTCCCTTTAATAAAAGTTTCATTTTTCTCATAGTCTTTCACACTCAATAACTAATTGCGTTTTAGGTACCATGCAATGGTGTGAAAATCATTAAAAATATATCTGTAAAATTCTGGTGGCACGTTGAGATAGCTTAGTGATTATGAAAAGGAAATTCAAGTTTCGATCGATTCTGTTTACGTAACATTCAATGCTCTTTGGGAAACTCATAAAACCGACTCTCACGCTCTCTCTTTCTCACTCTCTCGCTCTTTCTCACTCTCTTTCTCTTTCTCTCTCACTCGCTTTTTTCACTCTCTCTCTCTTTCTAACTCACTCTCTCTCTCTTTCTCACTCTCTTTCTCTTTCTCTTTCTAGAACATGGTCCTGGGCATGACGGTAAACTGCATCCAGCAGCAAGGTCTTTGATTGGGAGGTTGTGAGGAGCATGGAACCACCTCTTAATTGTTGTTGTGCTCATGTCCATCCTAACCCGGAGTGGTAGCACCTGTTAGGGTCCCAGCTATGGGCAAATAGTTAACACCTAGACTGGGGTCAAAAAATCATGAAAATATAAACACATTTTTATAGAAATATATACAAATAGACTTTTATAGAAAAATATACATTTTTGAAGAAAAAATATTTCCAACAATACATTTTTGAATACAAAACCAAAAGACATTTTCAGTTTTCTAAAATAAAAAAGAATAAAAGCAAAAAAAAAGAAATTCTTTAAAATGTGACTAAATCAATCTTCTCACTATAACCGAACGTTAAAAAAAACCTTAAGACCCCACATTTTTGGCATCAAATAACCCACAGAAGTTGATATGCCGTTAAACAAAACTCACTCACTCACTCTCTAGAACATGGTTCGTAATAATACAACCGATACCTTATCCAGAACAGTTCAGAGAGAACTTGGGTACCGTCAAGTACTTACCCTTGAATCCTAAAATATCAAAATGACAAATCTTGTTATCTCCTTTATGATATTGGTTCAAAAACCTATTCCAGGTCATTTGAAAGAATAAATGGTCGATTACAAGTCGTTTCTGAGCACACCTGTTTACCAGGGTGGTGAGTCATACTGTTCACTACATAGTGCACACTTGCGGTTGACACTGGAACTATACTGAGAGATCCTTATAGTTTCTGGGAGAGAGCACGTAGTCTACGGTGACAATTTATTGAGCAAGGCTAGTACGCTCAAAACTGTGGTCACGATGACTTGTGACTTCGATCTAGTACAATTATCGACGGCTTTAGAACGGTTTCGTCTATCTAATTTCACTCATAAGGATTTGGTCAACCTGTCGTATGGTTTTTAGAAACTTTTCAAATATACCACATGCTGAAGTCGCCTCCCTAGGTCGATAATATCAAGAAGTCATAGTAAGATTTGAATATTGGTTCTATAGTAAGAAAGCAAACCTTCTAACCACTTGGTCATATTGAATGAATCACGTAATGACATATGCCCAATTGCTCTACTTCTTTCATAAAAGAAGGCATGTATATTTTCCTAATAATATTCATTTTAAAGATATTTTTGAAAACTATTTCTCTTAAATATCTTTGACGGCGACCTGTAATTTACAAACAATTCAGCTTCTACATATGTAGTCCAGTTCTATCATAGTTGTTTAAATACTCTTTTAAAATTGTTTTCTAACAATGAAAAAGAAACATCCAAGTTAAGCACTAGAATTTCTTTTGAGATATTTTTTTCATGACGCGGTTGTTACTGTTACTTTTTTTTCTCTCTTCAACTAAGATTAAACTTGTAAAATACATCTTCTGAAGATCATAGAATTAGAAACAATGCCTCGAGTTTCAGATTTGTCACGCAAGGTTTTGTATTGTTTATTGAAGAATAGATCGGTAGAATGTTATATATACTATAAAGAAAGAAAGAAAACAAGAAAAGAAGTTAAATGAAAAACTTGCTAACTTTAGTTGTTGATGTCTGAACCCGAAATGAGTGGAATTTGCTGTTGAAATTGCAAGGAATTTCGTTTTGTTCGCCAACACCACCAATTAGCCCAGTGTCGGCAGTTGTCGATCAAATGATGGGAATAAAGAAAGTGCTGTTCTACACCGACTTGCAAAGTGACACGCAAAGGAGAGAAAGGAAGATAGATAGACAAACAAATAGAAAGGAAGAAAAACCGCAGACAGAAAAAAAAGGATAAAGAAAGTCAAAATGGAGGAAAGACTTGGTTAGATGCGTGACAAATTGGAGTCATCAACATCGATTTATTTTCAATGTATTTTAATGAAGGAATATTTTATAAGATGGCGAGAATTCAGAAATGAGAAATGACATTGTTTTTTCCTTTTTTTTCGTAACTAATGCAAAGTTTAGAAGTCAAAAACGTTGTTGTTTTTTTTAATTTAAGGATTTTGGAATTTCGTCTTGACAACAGAAATTTACTTTAAGTTTTTAACTTTTCTTTAGCACTTACTTGATCTAAAAACCTCGATCAGCTGAGTGAAAAATACTTTGTAAAACCAAACAAAATTGACTGATATATATGCTTATATTATTCGATTTCTCTTGTTTTTGTCTCGATCTGACTCAATTCTCATGAAATGGCTGAAAATTGGTACAATTAGAAAGATCGATAAATGCCCGTTCTGCTGTAGCCTTTTCAAACTTTCAAATCCACTTGAAATTTTTATTCACGTTTGATTGAACTCACGAACGACAGAAATTAGTAAAAATCCGAACATATGATATTCAAGGTATTTTGCGCCTTCCTCGAATTTTTGGGAAGACTTCATATTCGAAAAAATAATTAAAAATAAATTCCTTTTTCGTACATTATATCTCAGATTATTATTAACCGATGTATGTTTAATTGTTTTATCAGGTCATCCCATAAGTTCTGTCCGAATTTAACTTCATTAAATTTAAATAAAATTTAACAGTATTTTAGAATGTCAAATGAAATTAAAAAAAAACATTTTGATGTATTTGATTAAAGCCTTTCTAACATGGAAATATCCAAGGGACATATAAGGCACGTAATGTTTTATGAATAATTGCAAAAGAGTAAATTACTTTTAATTGTTACCACCTAATGCAGCAATCAATGCTCAAGTCTACTGTCAGCAATTAGAGTGTTTGAAGGAAGCTTTGAATAAAAAAAGACAATTCACGAGATCACACTGCAAAAATCACATCACACAAGAGCTTGGTTGGGAAAAAATTCCTCATCCACCTTACTCTTCTGATCTTGCTCCTTCAGACGACCATTTGCTTCGTAGTTTACAAAATCATTTGCAGGAAATAAATTTCACAGGCCAGGAGGAGATCGTAACTGACATTGCAGAGTTCTTCGCTTCAAAACCAAAAGATTTTTACCTTAATCAGCTTAAAAATATATGGCAAAAAGTCATAGAAAATCAAGGAACGTATATTGATGATTAAGTTTTGATTAAATACAACGTTTTGGTCACTTGTTTTCTTTATCCAAAAATCGGACAGAACTTATGGGATGATCTGATATATTTTCTCTATTTTGGTTCATCAAACTGCATCAGATATAAAATGACTGGTGATAGACTTACATACACGCTAGGTTGGGTTCATGCCTTAATTTTTTTCGAATTTGTTTCATCAATCCGTACATAAAACTACATGAAATGATTAGTGATGAGACTACCGGTCAGCTTGGGTTTATGCTTTTCATATTCGCCCAATTTGAATCTAGCAGAAACAAACCAGAAAATAGTTAATTTCTTTTGAGAAAATTGAATAAAACTATTTGAAAATATTTTTGCTCGATTCAAATGTGTTATTGAAATTTCTTGGCAGTAAAAAATGAAAGATTTTACTTTTGGACAAATGATAATTTTGTTTAAATAATTGTAAAGAATTTCAATCATAAATTATCGAAAGTGCGTAAATTCTTTCATTTTTTTGGCTTCAAATACACAATAGCATCAAAGTAACTGAATATAATAGCACAAAGACATTATTTTGTGCTAATTTCTTTGACAAGTCGAGCAATTATTATATTTCTGCCGTATTTAAACTTTGTTCCCATTCTTTTCCACTTTTTTCGAGTGAATGATATGACATTTTTCGACGAAGGCTCGTGAAGCCTTTCCCTTCCATTGGACGATTTTGAAACAAAGTTCATGAACAGCAAACGAAATCTCATCTTAGTTGATTCCCCAGGCACAGAAAAAAGGATCTTGGAGAATTTCACAGGATCTTTAAAAGCAGAAATTTGCTTTTTACTAAAAGCAAATCTAATTCTTCACTGATTACTCTCAATTGACTCAGGCTCGAAGCAGGGAAGGTAAACAACATAAGACAATTGTTAGAAAAATAGAATGATACAATGAGTTAACAAACAATCCCATGAGTCTTTTTGTGTCTTTTTTGATACTGAGTTTTTTCTCCATTGAAACAAAAAAGGTTATTTTGCAAATAAATCTATTTGACAAAAGACATCCGGTCTTATTAACCGGCAAACGTTTAATACGATCGATTTACCTGAAAATGAAGCCTTGGGGACATGAAAAACTTATTACCTTGATTTCCCAAGGGTTCAATTCAAAGACACAATGCTGATGCACAGCAGTGGGGACAGGTGTTAAGCAATATTTTTGCTGCCATTCACTTCGTTCGTTTACCTGGTTACCGTAGCAGCCATAGTGATCTGTGGGAAACAAAAAGTTGAAAGCTGTCATTTTTTTTTTGCTACTCGTTATTACGATATTTTCTTTTACAGTTTATCATTTTTGTCAGTAAATGACGCAAACTGAAATCTTCGAGTGAAGTCTTCCATATTTGGTCGAGAGTTTCATAATTTTAAAACCTTAATATTTAGTTAAAATATTCGGAAAAGAATCGCTAATTGAGAAAGAGCTACTTTTCATTGAAGATACAAAATTAGACTTTGTTTTCTGTTATATTTTAAAGATATGTACGTTTTGTTCACTGTTAATGTTCAAATGTTTAAGACTTAATTTTCTTGCCATTTTATTATAGCTCAAGATCGGAGTGCATAGAATTGTTCATTCTGATGCTTTATTAAATGTTTTAATGATCGTTTGAATCATCGAACCTCAGCAGAATTCTTGCCAAGTCCGCACGAGAAAAATGAAGAACAACTGAGAATTACATTTTTAACAGGAAAACAAAACAAAATAACGAACAAAATAATAAAGAGTTCAGTTACTTTTCGAAAAAAATTAAAAATTGAAGTTCAAACTCATTTTCTTTATTTTAATCAAATTTAACGAACGCAATGCTGTTTTTTAGCAAAGTGTGCGGATTTTTAAACCATTTAGAATTTTTGCGACCAATTATTTGTCCTCTGAAGAAAATAATGGTAAAAGATCATTGACGTGACACGACGAGAGAAAAACAGTTCAACACCAAACTTGAGTGGAAATAGGAAAGGCTTTATAACACAAAGAGAAAGAAAGAAAGGAAAGATAAAAAATGGGGTTTAAAAAAGTAGAAAAAAATTAGTGGTTTTTGCGAAGACCCAACTAGAAGCAGTGAAAGTTCATTCTGTTAACAGTTCTTCTCATTTTCTGTTGCTACGTTAGAATATATTCGTCTTTAGATTGAAGAGGCATTATGTTTTCTGATACTTTGCTGCAACTGTTAGGACATCCTCGATCCTGTGTTGACTTCTTGACCGCTCACGTTTTCGGACACCATGTGGCTGCTGGTTGAGTTTCACGAAGCTAAATTTGTCTGTGTTGATTCGTCGGAGTCGCAGGAAAAAACCATCACCTCTCTTTTTCAACAACAAGGACAAACAAAATATTACAACACTTTCTAAATATTTTTGGAAGTTAAAAAACGAAAATAAGACACCTAAAGTTAAATGGAAAATCCTCAAGCAGGCTAGAACATCTAAATCGGTAAAATAACCATGTTTCCTTTGTCTATATGAAAAAATGGAAATCATTAAATACACGAGAAGTGACATATTATTAAACCAAAAGCATGAAACAACAGTAAATTGCAAACACATTAAAGAATTAATTTTACAATCATGCTAAAATTACTAAATCTAAAGTTCGCATATCTAGAAAAGATAAAACTTTATAGTATTAATATTAGTACCACGATATTCACTTCTAACTGTATGATCTCTCTCCATGTATATTTTTACCTCTTAATGTTTATATAAATTGATTTTTAATTTCTAATTTACTTCACCAATTTATTATATTAGCACTAACGAATTTATATTTTCGTGTGGTTCTTCTAAATATCCCCAGATCTGCGCTTTTTAAATAATACATATGTTTGTATATGTAATTTCATCATGTTTTATAAAAAATGGCAAAGGTTTCAGTTTGTAACGAAGTAACAACGAATGTATCTATCTGCAATCCACTTCCGGCCAATTGTTTGACATTTCTATTTTTTTTATTTACTTTTTCTTTTGCGTTTCTACTGTCATCCCCCACACACTCTCTTCTCTCTGTGTATTTTCTCACTTCTTCTTTTTTGCTAAGCCCAGACCCTTATGTGCATCTATCTATTTTTCACCTCCTATCTAAATTTGGGTTTATTTATTTCTGAACCGTTATTAACGGCTCTCTCCTCTTAGCTCTTTCTTTCTCTCTTGTCTTCCTCTTTGCTTTTTATTCCAACTTTTGTTATTTTCTCTGTGTTATTTTATTTTATGTATCACGCTCTTTATCTCTTATCTCTTTATCTCTTTATCTCTTTATCTCTTATCTCTTTATCTCTTTATCTCTAATGTACCTCTCTTTCCATTTTGTCTTCCATTTTTTTCGATTTCTTCTTTTTTTTTGTTTTCCCAACTTTTCTATCCTTTTTACCTCGTACAAAATAAATTTTCAAAAATGAAGGGGAAATGAGATTTTTAAATTTTCTTTTTCAAAAATAATGCTTAGTACAATCAGATGAGACATTGTTTTTTCGATGTCGAAACAAAATGTACACTTTTGTAGTAAATTATAATTTGTACATGTTCTAAACTATAACTTATAATAAATATTCATAGCTATATTTCTATATTGAGCACTGTTTTAAATTTAATGTTTTGAACGTTGTTAATACTTTCTTCGTTATTTATTCATTCATTTATATATATATATATATATATATATATATATATATATATATATATATATATATTAAGTAATATTGGCGTATGATTGAAGATAATTTTTGAAATTTTCTTAACTTTTTTCTGTCAGCAAGCCTGCAACTTGGTGAGTTTAGCCAGTGTGATCTTATTTTTTATTATTTTTTGAATTATTTATTTACTTATTTTTACTTGTATTTTTTATTTTATTTTATTCTTTTTCGGTTCTTATCTTTTCTGCCTAATTTTTGTGTAAATTGTTCTTAATTATGAAATTTAGGTTTGGTATATTAGGGTTTTGGTTATATGTAGGAATTCTAAGACCGGCCATGTTTTTTTTTTTGTTTTTTTTTTTATTGTTCTCTGTCATTCCCTTGCTAACTGGACACATGGCTTGGAGGTGATTCCCCCCTCCATCACACTACTGTCTGTTACTGCTTGCTTAAGGTAACTTAATCTCTCCAGAACTCTCCAGAACTGTATAGAAGAAACAGAATGAAGATAATTTTTGAAATTTTCTTAACTTTTTTCTGTCAGCAAGCCTGCAACTTGGTGAGTTTAGCCAGTGTGATCTTATTTTTTATTATTTTTTGAATTATTTATTTACTTATTTTTACTTGTATTTTTTATTTTATTTTATTCTTTTTCGGTTCTTATCTTTTCTGCCTAATTTTTGTGTAAATTGTTCTTAATTATGAAATTTAGGTTTGGTATATTAGGGTTTTGGTTATATGTAGGAATTCTAAGACCGGCCATGTCTTTTTTTTGTTTTTTTTTTTATTGTTCTCTGTCATTCCCTTGCTAACTGGACACATGGCTTGGAGGTGATTCCCCCCTCCATCACACTACTGTCTGTTACTGCTTGCTTTAGGTAACTTAATCTCTCCAGAACTCTCCAGAACTGTATAGAAGAAACAGAATGAAGATAATTTTTGAAATTTTCTTAACTTTTTTCTGTCAGCAAGCCTGCAACTTGGTGAGTTTAGCCAGTGTGATCTTATTTTTTATTATTTTTTGAATTATTTATTTACTTATTTTTACTTGTATTTTTTATTTTATTTTATTCTTTTTCGGTTCTTATCTTTTCTGCCTAATTTTTGTGTAAATTGTTCTTAATTATGAAATTTAGGTTTGGTATATTAGGGTTTTGGTTATATGTAGGAATTCTAAGACCGGCCATGTTTTTTTTTTTGTTTTTTTTTTTATTGTTCTCTGTCATTCCCTTGCTAACTGGACACATGGCTTGGAGGTGATTCCCCCCTCCATCACACTACTGTCTGTTACTGCTTGCTTAAGGTAACTTAATCTCTCCAGAACTCTCCAGAACTGTATAGAAGAAACAGAATGAAGATAATTTTTGAAATTTTCTTAACTTTTTTCTGTCAGCAAGCCTGCAACTTGGTGAGTTTAGCCAGTGTGATCTTATTTTTTATTATTTTTTGAATTATTTATTTACTTATTTTTACTTGTATTTTTTATTTTATTTTATTCTTTTTCGGTTCTTATCTTTTCTGCCTAATTTTTGTGTAAATTGTTCTTAATTATGAAATTTAGGTTTGACTTATACTAAGTTAAAACTTCATTAACTTCAGTCACATATTTATTTTTTTTAATTGGAGTAGATAGTACCTTCTATCGCCAGGTCTCACACTCCACCCCCTTCTTTTGGACAGGAGTAGAGTTGATCGCCTTGTTTCTAGTTTAGGAAGGGGTTCCCGAGTAGATAGATTAAACTAATTGGAGTAGATAGATTAAACTATCGCCCGGTTCACACTCCACCCACATCTATTGAACAGGTGAAGAGGCTCATCCCTTGTTTCCTGTTTAGGATGCGGTTTCCGGTTTTCTCTTTTCCAATCTTTTCACTCTTTTCCTTTATTATTTTATTTTTTTTTTTCAATTGGAGTAGATAGACTAAACTATCGCCCGGTTCACACTCCACCCACATCTATTGAACAGGTGAAGAGGCTCATCCCTTGTTTCCTGTTTAGGATGCGGTTTCCGGTTTTCTCTTTTCCAATCTTTTCACTCTTTTCCTTTATTATTTTATTTTTTTTTTTCAATTGGAGTAGATAGACTAAACTATCGCCCGGTTCACACTCCACCCACATCTATTGAACAGGTGAAGAGGCTCATCCCTTGTTTACTGTTTAGGATGCGGTTTCCGGTTTTCTCTTTTCCAATCTTTTCACTCTTTTCCTTTATTATTTTATTTTTTTTTTCAATTGGAGTAGATAGACTAAACTATCGCCCGGTTCACACTCCACCCACATCTATTGAACAGGTGAAGAGGCTCATCCCTTGTTTCCTGTTTAGGATGCGGTTTCCGGTTTTCTCTTTTCCAATCTTTTCACTCTTTTCCTTTATTATTTTATTTTTTTTTTCAATTGGAGTAGATAGACTAAACTATCGCCCGGTTCACACTCCACCCACATCTATTGAACAGGTGAAGAGGCTCATCCCTTGTTTCCTGTTTAGGATGCGGTTTCCGGTTTTCTCTTTTCCAATCTTTTCACTCTTTTCCTTTATTATTTTATTTTTTTTTCAATTGGAGTAGATAGACTAAACTATCGCCCGGTTCACACTCCACCCACATCTATTGAACAGGTGAAGAGGCTCATCCCTTGTTTCCTGTTTAGGATGCGGTTTTCGGCTTTCTCTTTTCCATTCTTTTTACCCTTACGTAGCCCCCTGCGCATCAGTGGCGTTACTGCCTTGCTCGGGGTGATATGATTAAAAAAAAAAAAAAAAAAAAAATGATACATCATATGCGAAAATCTGCCTCCTTCTACCGAGCGCCCATAGCTCAGAGGTAGAATCACCGACTGACACCAATTCGGTCGGGTTTTAATTCTGGGTTAAAAAGCAATCGGATGTCTAACCGTACTAATGAGCTGTGATACAGCGAAACAGATCTGTCTGTGAATGACTATATATATATATATATATATATATATATATATATATATATATATATGCGTGTGTGTCTGCGTGCGTATCAGTGTGTTTGTTTTTTGTTTTATTTTGTGTATCTCTTCGCGTGATACGCACACACACTGATACGCACGCAGACACACACGCATATATATATATATATATATATATATATATATATATATGCGTGTGTGTCTGCGTGCGTATCAGTGTGTTTGTTTTTTGTTTTATTTTGTGTATCTCTTCGCGTGTTCATATGCGTGTGTAAGTGTTTATTTCTAAATGTTTGGTTGTAATTTCGAAACTCAAATTTAAAATTTAAAATTTTTTCTTCAGTTTCAATGCTGATATTAAATAGCTTTTCTCCCGAACTTTTGTTATGACTATCATTTTAAAGTTGAACGCCAGACTCTTTCTTTACACAGACTTCATTCTATTTGAAAAGTAACTCAACCTGTCTTCTCAAAATACCAACAAACGCAATCTCAGTCTTAATCGATACTTACGGTACTTTAAATCTATTGTACAGTGAGAAATCAAAACTCTTCAATAAAATTTCAGAAAGGAAGGAACTTCTTCTTATCAATTTTTTCAAATTCACTGTTCTGCAGCGTTTCTGTCAAAATATCTCCACATTTTATGAAATTGTCCAAAATATTTTAATCGAAACGATTTTCGATTTTATATACGATTAATCAAATTTATTTCAAAACATTTTCAAAATAAAAATGAAAATCAAAATGAAATCCTATAGCTTTGTTTTTGTTATAAAAAGCAACGCCTGTGACTCGCGTCTCTTTCTTTAATAAACCATTGATGGAAGCAAAAAACAAAGTGTCTAAGTTAGAGAAAAAAAGATAATTAATCGTGAAAATCTCTTATCATCATTGCCGATTAAGCAGCAACCGATGATTCACGTCATTCCCACAATACGATTGATATTCATCAGTTTTTTTTATGGCGACGGACATGCTGCAAAATAAACACGGCTATATTACCCGAAAAAGAAGAAAGTTTGAGAAATATAAAATAATTAAGCATACTTTTTTATTTGAGCATTTTTTCTTTCTGTTTCAAAAAAAGAAAAATATTTGAAAAGAAAAATGATAGCGAAAAACGATTAACCATTATATTTACATTCTTTCTGCCTTATGTTCTAAGGCCTTTTAGCCCGTGGGCAATAATGGCAGTCCAAAAATTCCTGCCTTTTTTTACTTTTGCCAGTTTCTTTGTTGTTCTTATTTTACTTCAGATTTGCTCGGTAATCGTGTGTTATGTCTTTGGTATTGTTCATATTTATCGATAAAACTACATGTCTGCAACTTTAATTCTATTTTTCGTCTGTAAAGTCTATTCTTTATGTGTAGAAACCTAGGTTGCGAAATAAAATAACTAGCTTCCATATGAAATATATATATAGTCAGCCGTAGACACATCTGTTTCGCTATATCACAGCTCATCAGTACGGATAGGCAGCCGATTGCTTTTTCCCATATATATATATATATATATATATATATATATATATATATATATATATATAAATCTGCTGTACAGAATCTTAAGGCCAATAAAAATAAAAAAATTAAAAAAAACGTATAACTTTTGCGTTTTTAGACTAAACACATATTTTGAGTCGACATTCAACGTGGTGAAGATGGCTTCATGAAGATGGCGTACTTTTTGGAATTGATGTCAGGGTTTCTATCCTTTCTATCCACCTCAAATAACTTCAGTATGGTTCAGGTCTAGATAGTCCAAAAGAATCACATTATCCGCCATGAAAAAGTATTTGTACTGCAGGCATTATTGATTGTAGCGGTGTCCTGCTGAAAGATCCATTCGTTTTAACTCAAGCGAAAGCCTTCAGTCATTATGGATACTCGTTCCAACATGCCAATGTAACCATCCACTGTTTTACTCCCCCGTATGACCTGAAGCTCCATTGTTCGTTGGAAAGAGATAACATTCCAGATCATGATGGACCTCCCTCCACTGTATCGTGTAAAAATTTTACTTGTGGGATATGCTTATCGTGAAAGTAACAGAAGCCACCGGGTTCATTTAAGTTATTTTGTTTCTCATCAGATTACAAAAGCTTTTACTTTCTATGCCTCATGTTTGGCTTTTCTCAGTAAAGTTTGTGGTGTAAACTTTGAAGATGTTTAAGGTTTCAAATCATTCTCTCGGGGATATTGTATTATTGTTTTTGAACTGTATTTTTCGTCCTCAAGAACCTTATTCTGTTTTTGAATGATCAGCTGGAATCTTGCCAGACAACCCGTCAAATACTTCTGCTCAACACCGACGATATTTTCTTTGGCTGACCATTTCAAACCATTCTCGTTCGTATCCTTCAGAATCTTTAAAGAAATTTGCAACAGCAATTTTCTGACGTCCAATGTTACCAGCGATGGCACGTTGAAAGAAGCCTTGCTTTTGCAGCTCGACAATTCTGCCAAGTTTACACTCTGTCAACTTTCTGGCCTTTTATATGTTTTTACCTAATTCAGAAGATAAAAGTTGTGAGATGTTGACTAAGCTTATCCTTGAAACCAAATAACTAAATTTTGTTTTGTGTATACCCATTAAAACTTCATTTAAATATGGTTTTAAACTTCTGACTAGCGAGTATTTAGCCTAATTTGCCAGAATTCAAATTTTTCTATTAAATACTAAAAAGTTTTTAATTTTAATTTTTTTATTTTCATTTTTCGAAGCTCAAATAAGTGGTCCAGTATAACAACGCAAAGCGTATACTTTTTCTTTATTTTCATTGGCCTTAAAATTTTGGTTAGCAGTATATATATATATATATATATATATATATATATATATATATATATCCGAGTGAGCATAGAATGAGGAGAGAAAAAAGAAAAAAAAATTTTCCGTCCAAAACATTAATTTAAAACAGTGCTCGATATATGGTGTATAGAGCATTGAATATTTATTATAAATTATGGTTTAGAACATGTACATAATTTCTTCTATATATGTTCTCTTCCCTACAGTCATATGTTTGTTTCAGTGTTTGGATTTAAACACTTCCAGATAAAAACAAAATTAAACTAACGCAGTGGAAAGGTACAGTAGACGTAATCGAGTGGTTCGAAAAAAAGGTGGAAAAAATAAAGCCACTTTTTTGCAATTTGACATTGTGGACTTCTACCCATCAATTTCAGAGAACCTATTCAGCTTCGCCCTGGAGTTCGCTGAGTTCTACTCGGACGTCACAGAGGATGAGATCAGAATTATCCGGAGCTGCAGGAAATCAGTTATAATCCACTACAACGAACAGTGGACTAAGAACTCAAAGGAGAACTTTGATTTATCAATGGGTGCACTTGATTCTGCAGAAGCTTCAGATCTAACCAGATTATTCTTACTGTACAACTTAACTGCACATAAGGAAATAGAAACGAGCAGGATAGGACTGTATAGGGACGACGGACTGATTATAATTGATAAATCTACTGGAGGGAGGGTTGATAAAACCAGAAAATTAATCCATAGAGTCTTTAAATCCTTTGGCCTTAACGTAGTAATTAACCACAATATCAAACAAGTAGATTTCCTAGACATAACATTAGACTTAGTATCGAACACTTTCCAACCTTACATGAAAAACAACGCTAATCCAATATATATAAACCCCAACTCTAATCACCCACCATCCATTGTTAAGCACATCCCATCATCGGTAGAACGTCGCATTAACACACACTCATCCAGTAAAGAGATATTTGATAAGCACAAGGTAATTTATAATAGAATCCTTAATGAAAGCGGGTATAAATCATTAAAAATCAGTTATGTGGAAAAATTCAAAAGTCCAAAAAGCAGAAATAGAAGCAGGAAAAAAATAATATGGTATAACCCTCCATTCAACCAATCAGTTAATTTCAAGCTGGGACATAAATTTCTTAAATTAAGCACTTTCCCAAAAATAACCCTTTAAGCAAAATCTTTAATAAAAAATACCATAAAATTAAGCTATAGCTGTTCTAATAATCTAGAAAAAATAATCAAAATGCATAACACAAAAATATTGAAAATACACAGCAAAAATAAATCCAACACTAATACAAATCCGTCCCATGACAGCAAACCTCTGTAACTGTAGAAACCCCAACCAATGCCCCATGGCCAATAAATGTCTGACAAAATCTTTGATATATATGTGTTCGATTTCATCCTTAGAAAATCCTAAAGATGAAAAAATATATATTGGGAATACTATGAACGTATTTAAAAAGCGCTTTTACAATCACCTCTCATCCTTCAATAACAAAGAAAAACAAAGCATGACATCTCTCTCCAAACACTTTTGGAAATTAAAAAACGAAAATAAAACACCTAAGGTCAAATGGAAAATTCTCAAAAAAGCAAGAACAGATCTATAAAAGAACCATGCTTTCTTTGCCTTCAAGAAAAAATAGAGATCCTTAAATATATAAATAGTAACAAGCTCTTAAATCAGAGACACGAAACCACAGTAAACTGCAAGCACATTAGGGACTTAACTCTACAATCAGCTTAGAAATACAAAGAGTTCGATTGATATCCTCATTATAAAAGATAAAAAATGCTATAGAAAAAAATCAATCCAATAAATCCTTAAAGGAAGGCCCATCACTAAAGCCTACACTAATAACCTTACTTAACACAATAACCTTACTTGAATGCAAAAATATTCCGTACTAGAAAAATCAAAATTAAATAAATGGCTCCCAAACTTGAAAAAGAATCAAAATTCATACATTCAAAATCAAGATTAAATATACTACTTCAGAATAATTATATCATACACAAAAATAAACTGTAAGCACACGTAAGATCTAACCCTACAATCACCCCAAAAATACTAGGAATTTGAATAAATATTTTTATTATTATAAAAGATAAAAAATGCTACAGAAAAATCGATGTAATAAATCCTTAAAATAAGACCTAATGCCCGCAAAATATCTAAATATATAAAAAATATATAAATAATTAAAAGAAATAAATAAGATTCCAAACGATAATTTATAGAAAAAAAAAAAAAGGAAAGAGGGAAGAATTAAAAGAAAAAAAACCGACCCTCTAAACTTAGAATTAAGATTAAACATACAACTTAATACAAAAAACTGATAAAACGCTAATTCGCATTTACTTCCCAAAAAATACAAATTTAGATTTCTTGAAATAACTTCGTTTAAATACAATTATACTCCAAACTTGAATAAAAGGAAAAAGAAGAAAAGAAGAAGAAGCAGGGAGGAGGAAAAGGAAAAAAGAAAAAAGAAGAAAGAAAAGGGAAAGGAAAAAGAGAAGGAAAAAAGGGAAAGAAAGGGGAAAAGAAGGAGAAGAAGAAGGAAAAAAGAGAAAAAAAAAAGAAGAAAGGAAGAAAGAGGAGAAGAGGAGTATATGTGTGTGTATATATATATATATATATATATATATGTGTGTGTGTGTGTGTGTGTGTGGTTTTTTTGGTTTTTTTTTTACCCCAAAAAAATCTAAATTGGAAAGAAAAAACACCCCACACCTATCACGTCTATGAAAACCTAGACACAGGATCAAAGTAAATGCATGAATTAGGTCCACTAACAGCAGACATCAACCAATTAAATGATAGCCGACCATAAAAATGACCAGTCAACAGCGACCCCTTAGAAATCCTAACCAAAAGATATACCCAGCTAATAAAAAGATAAAACATACATTCCAAAAGATTATACCATTAATCAACAATTTCACACTTACACACCAAATTCCTCAAAAGTCTAACGATCAAAACGAGACATTCACTTAATTACCAATAACCCCAACCAACCCCCACGACAACAAAGAACCAAATATAAACAGAGAATGATTCCAAACCTTTTTTTTCCCCTGAGGAAGTGTTTATATCCAAACACTGAAACAAACATATGATTGTAGGGAAGAGGACATATATAGAAGAAATTATGTCAGTCAGTCAGTTAAGTGCCATACATGATACACGCTTGGGCGATCATGTCTCGAAAGAGGCATGACTGACTGGGCAGAAGATTATCCCGCAGTAGATTGCCATTGCTTTCTGCGGTAGACTGCTATAGAACCCAATCTGTCCTGCTATTTAATCCATAACTGGAAGGAATAGACAGATTAATACCTTTCCCAAGGGTATTTGCGCGTAAGTGAATACAATGGATTCAACTGGAATTCGAACTCGGCTCCCCGGTTTCTCGTTCGTACTTTTTTAATGTAAATTTCAAAGATAATATTCAGACATTTTTACCTACCTAGATTTATTCAACAGCAAAAATATCATTTATTTACACTACTTTTCACCATCATTGAAGCAGATTCATGATTTCGTACTCCAAGAATTTGCCATTTTTCTGAGTGATGACGTAGTTTAAGTGTTTCTTAGAAGTTACTTGAGAATTGAAGATCTTCTCATTAACAGCATTTCGTAGTTAACAAAATAATTGATAATTCAAAAATGCAAGGTCACGTGAGTACAACTATAGGTGTCGTAGGACATCCCAGCAAGGATCTACCAATTTATCTCGGGCCTGCAAAGAGACGTGAGGTATAGCTTTGTTCTGACAGACGACGACACTGTTTAAATTGGCCAATTCTGGACATTTTTTTATGACTGCTGCCTTTAATCACTCAAATTGGAAACAATACTTATCTGATTCCAAAGTATAATTATGCAAAAGGAGCTCGTAATACACAATGCTCTTCCTCTTCCCATTAGATATCCAGTATCTCTCTTTCTTCGATTTTTTTTTTTTGAGGAGGAATGGTTAAAGATGACTCATTTTGTTTCCTCAACACATTTTTTGCATAGTTGTAAACAATCTATTTTTCATCCCATGTTATCGTTCTGTTCCAAACATTTGTCGTTTTAGTTGTGTCTGAACAAACAACCACAGACATGTGGCCCATTAAATCTTTCTGTTAACTTGTCTGGCATTCAAAAATTTTAACGTTTCATGTATCTAAATGTTTTCAGATGCCTTACAACACTCATGTGGGTATGTGAAGTATCTCAGTGAAGTATTATTTAGTATGACCTTGATTATTTTTAATCTGAGTTCAGTTTGGACATCATTAATGACTGCGGCCCTGAACTACAAAGAACCAACATTCTTATGAGTTCAAATGGCCCCTAAGGAACTGTGTTTTTGATCGAGCCAAACGCATAAATAATTACATAAGTCACACTACAACATGCTTATCTAGACGACGTATGTTACACTTACCAGAGCATAGCTTAATTAGGACTCATTTAAACACACACAAATCCTACCAAAGTCCATCCAAAACATACTAGAAGAGAATACAAGTATAATATCCTCATTCACATGTAAAAAAAAAAAGTTATAGAAGCCTTACATTTGCTGGTCAAATGCACAAATTATTTATATATATATATATATATATATATATATATATATATATATATATATATATAAATACAAAAAATAAATGATTTGTTCGAACATTATTTTTAATCGATACTCCTATTTAAGTAGATTCTGTTCATAAGCAAGCAGTATTATATATTTATTTCTACCGGTCTGATTATTTACGATAGATTTTTGTTACAAAATATTCGGTAGCATTCGAACCTGCGACCCCTATCCACATAGGGGAAACCACCAAGTGATCTAGTGCGTCTTAGATCTCTCGACCACGAATGACGATCAGTCTAAACGAAGTCAAATTAAGCTTATCCTGCCGAATGACACACATTTTTGTAACAAAAATTAATCGTTATCAGGCCAGAGATAAATATATAACACTGTTTGTTTATAAACAGAATATCTACTTAAATACGAGAATCGATCAAAAATAATGTTCAAGCAAATCATTTCAAATTGTCGGTTGTTTATAACCAGTTTCTTTAATCTTCGTTTATTTCCGTAATATAAAACAGGACATCTACTTAAATACGTGTATCGATAAAAAATAATGTTCAAACAAATCATTTCAAATTGTCGGTTGTTTATAACCAGTTTCGTAATATATATATATATATATATATATATATATATATATATATATATATATATTATCGCAGAAGAAGTAAATTAATGAAAAGTAACTGAAACTCACCTGAAGGGAGCTGAATGTTTAATGCTCCTCATGCCAATAACATTTCCACCGAGCTTCTCTACGGCATATGATTTCATTTAATTTATTGTGTTTCTTTCGAATTTATATTTAAAATGGAGTCAAAGTAATGGCAACCTACCGCAGGATAATATTCTTCTTAGTCAGTCATGTCTCTTTCAAGACATGATCGCCCAAAGCGTGTATCACGTATGACACTTAACTGACTGAATCTTCACAATTGAAGAGCCTTTCTAGCAAAAATTCGCTAAGATAAAGAATTCTAGAGCCATTTGTCCGAAAAAAAATGAATTAATTTATTTGTTAAATATTATAGAAATAGAATAAACTTTATTTCACCAAGAAATTCCAGTGATATTATAAACATTAAAATCATTGGATATCAGAAATGTAAAGAATTTTTGTCTTGGATGATTTCTATCTGTGGGTAAGGAGTGTATGTTTTTGTGTGCGTACGTATGCGGGAGTAAGAATATTTGTATGCGTGTACGTGTGCCTGAAATTTACATAAATGAGGTTTTCATTTGCATTCATAGTAAAGATTTTGCAAGGAAGAAAAATGCTTTCAAATCGACTAAGAATCTTTTCGATCTCGCGAGCTTTTGAGCTTTTACAGATACGAGCAATCAAAATGCACACAATTAAAATGTTGGAATTATTTTAAAAATCCATTGGCTAAATCATTTGTATTAAGCTTTTAAATTTTCGATTAGTAATTGTAGTCTTCATGCATTAATTACATACCCTAGCCGGCCCAATAGAGGAAGAAATTTAATAATAATTTTGAAACTTTTTATAGATACTTTTTATATATAATTAAAAAATATAAAAACATGAAAATAATTCTTGTAAAAATTAATTATTATATTGAATTTTTTTTCTTTTCAGATTATGTAACGCTTAATTTATATTGTTCATAAAAGCAATCAGAAGTTTATCCACATAACAATTGGCATAGTTATTGCATTTTTCGCAATTCGGACCTATTTTTTTTAGAAAGGGGCTCTATTGGAGAAAAAAAAACTGTTGATTAGCATTCCCCAGTGACTCCTGAATTTAATTATATTAGACTTATTGTTGCCCGAAATCGAATTTTTAAGCATTTCTGGAAATTAATTGGTGGGAGGGGAGTAACATATGTAAAAAAAATATTTTTACCAATATTTTATACAAAATAATTATTTCAAAATTGATCTCGGTCAATTAGGAATAAGTCCTGAAATTTTAATAAAAATCAGACTATTATTTGATTTTTGCAAGAATTTCCAAATTAATGCGTCTTTCACGGCCAAAAAAGTGCATTGTGCAATATTACGTTTTTTTTTACTTAATAAACTGAAGTCTCGCACTGACGTAAGAAAAAAAAAAGACTTTCTACGAAAATTTCGAACGTGTTAGAAATAATTAAAAAATTTAAAAAACAATTAAAAAATTCTTTGATCTATTCTCTTAATAATATAAACATTTTGCCGATAAAACTTTGTTTTTATTTAGTTTGGGGCCTTTTTCCTTCATACTATGCTGTTTTTTCAGCGATTTTGTGGAGGTACTTACTTTTTTGTTAACGGAAAAAAAAACGACATGATAAAATAAGCACAAAATACTATGACAATTTTCTTTTCTTTTTGTCAATCCACCGACAAGTCCGCATTTTGGGGAGATATGGAATTAATTCCATCTCATAGAATTGTGTGAACTATAATGTACTCAGCTGCTTTGTGCACATTTTTCCGATCTGTGCCCGTTCGGAAAAGATTCATCCCCGACCGATTCGTTCTCACATTTTATTCTCCTAATTCGATTTTTATCTGTTTATCTGTTTTAAATGTTGGAGAATTTTTGTCCTTATTTTCAACTGAAATTAAAGCAAAAATACGACGTTTAGAACGGCTCATGATTAAACATAATAGACATTCATTGTCTCTTATATTTAACAGCGTATGTTTAGAAAATTACTTGCTGCCTCGATATACTAAATATATATATATTTAATCCAAAAGGATAATGAGGTAGGTGAATCCCAAAAACCCGATCCTAATTAATATTAATTGCATCAATATTAAAATTGATCAAGGTATATATATATATATATATACGGTATGATGCAAGAATTGTCTAAATTATGCCAAAAATGAAAATAACATTGACATCTCATTTTTACAGATATATTTGCAAAATTACAAATTAATCTCCTGAAGTTCTTCTTGTGGATCTCCTTGTTTAATTTGGTGGATGCTGCCATAATCCTTGCCTTTAGTTCATCATAGGTGTTATATGGAGTTTTGTAGATCTCTTGCTCAACTGAGCCCCACTCATCATAAGCGAGGGGAGTTGCAGTCTGGTGAGTTTGGTGGCTAGATGGAGAGGGGTGGTGTGGTCGCAGAAATTGTCTGACTGCCATGACTCGGTTCTTCTGCTTTGTAGCATGGTAACCTTCCAGCAGCCACCCATTTGACCCAGGTCAGCACTACCTTCTCAAGAAATTTGATGTAGGTCTCCGTGTTGAGTCTGAGATCCTGTGGGAAGAAATGGAGGCATAAAAGTGCCATCACCAGTGATCATTCCAAACACCTTTGTAATCAACATTAGACTCTTTCCGAATCTTCATCACTGTTCTCAGACTGACGCTCAAACATTCTGAAATGTTCGTATTGAAGCTTCCGGCGCGAATGCTAAGTACTAGAGCATGCTGTTTCTGAATTTTCTGAATTTACGATTAAGTGAATTGTGTCATTGTGCTCCTTTTCTCATAAAAATGCCCAACTGACCCTACTATACTGTGCAGCCAATAAAATAAAAAACGCGCATGAAATAAATAAAATTGAGACAATTTTCCCATCGCAATCTTACCACGGTTTCGCTTAACAGCTCCTCAAGGAAAAATTTCATTTGTTTCTTTTTTTCTTCCCCTTCTTTTCTCTCCGGGTTAGTTCCCGGTGGGTTTCAAGACGATCTCATTTGTAGTTTAATTATTGCTAGTTTTGACAGAATTAGTTCTGTTGATATTGGTATTATTACTATAATTAATATTATTACTATAATTAATATTACTACATATAATTATATATATATATATATATATATAGAGAGAGAGAGAGGGAAGAGAGAAAAAGAGACTAACAGACGCGTACCTACATACACACTCGTTCTCAATATATATATATATATATATATATATATATATATATATATATATGTGTGTGTGTGTGTGTGTGTGTGTGTGGAGAGAGAGTGAGAAAGAGACTAACAGACGCGTACCTACTTACATCGTTCTCAATATATATATATATATATATGTATGTATGTATGTGTGTGTGTGTGTGTGGAGAGAGAGAGAGAGTGAGAGGGAGGGGAGAGAGAAGGAAATAAAGAAACCGAGTGACACTAATACACAGTTGAGATTTCTGTCTGAATTTCGTCATCGTTGTTATCAATTTTGTCGGCCATATTCGATAGAAACCTAACCATGCCCATTAGGCAAAAACCGGTCTATTTTCAAAATAACAACCACTTCTATAGAATCTAAAACGATTAGAATAAAGGCGATCCCCACACAAAAATATGACATCTTTGAAAACTGGTGTCGATACCCCGATAAGATCTTGGAGCGTATCTTCGGATAAAAATTACCTCCAGGTTTGCTTTTTTCTCTTCTTGGTAGTTGGGTTTCATGTCCAGATTATTTCTGTTTGTGATTCCAAACGCCGCCGGTCGGGCTTAACAAATTATTTTTCATGTAACCACATAAAAATTGCAGGTAGATAATAGAAGTATTTGCGAAGAAGCTTGCATTGAAATAAAACCTAATTAGTTGCAAGAATGAAAAAAAAAACAAAAAAAAAAACAGAAGTTACTGTTACATTATTTACGTAGAAAACTGGACAACAGTGAAGTTGATTTACAATTTTTCTTTTTCTTTCAATACGACAATAATACGGAATATTTTGGCGGTTTGATCGCTTAGTAGAAAGTAAAGAAAACCTTGATCTTATCCCCGGGTACTAATTACTTTGAGTAAGTAAAACTTTTTCTCATTGTTGTAAGTTAACCCACACCACCACCACTTTCAAGTCTTAAAAATATTTTCTCTATTTTTAGTGGCTAAAATATTTTCATGAAAAGCATCGGGAAGTAAATCAATAGCAAAAACGTTGTGTATCTTTGCTTAATTAGTGTCTTTTTGGTTAAAACAATCTTCGAAATTGTGTTCAGTTACAACAAACCTGTGATTTCTCTTTCTAAATTATACAGTTTTATTAAGAATTACTTATCAACTTTCCATACAGGTTTTTGTTACATGTCAGTTAGCATACTGAGTCAGAACAAAACGTCAAAAATCGTCCAAAAATGCATTTTATTTTCAATTTCTACTGATAAAAATTAAAAGACATTATTGACAGAAGAATTTTGAAGATTGGTGGAATAATTTGAAATTCCGAAACAAGCAAATCATTTTGTTGAATTTTAGAAGCAATATATTAAATTGTAAGCAAGTTTATGTTTTTATACGCATAAACATTTAACGCAATGAATTTGTCATTGCTTCCGCACTTCAATATTAAAAATAAACGCCATAATCAATTAATTTGATGTTTTGAGTTAAGAAAGAATGAGTATGGATTCAAATCTAACATCCTACAATCCAAATTGACTGTGAATTAAAAAAATTGCATGACAGGTTAAGGTATTTATGAGAGATGGGTTTATGCAAGGAGGAAAAATAAATGTGGATCTGCAGAAGGATGCTGAGACTATCGTAAGTGGAGCGTGTAAAAAATGAGGAAGTCTAAAGAGAAGTGGAAACAAAAAAGCACTTCCACTCAGAATCAGAAAGAAACAACTGAAAATTCTAGGATACATTACAAGGAAGAAAGGTTTGGAGAATTCGATACTCACAGCACAGCGAAAGTAAAAGATAAAGAAGAAGATAATGGGTAGCCTAAATGACGAGCTTATGTGGATGAGCGGCAAAACGAGGAGTAGGGATGATAGCAAAAAACAAAACAAAAAAACAAAAAAAAACAAACAAATATTACTAAAGCCTGCATATCTTTCATTGCATTCAGAATTATAAGCTTACGATCTCAGCTCGGAACGTTACGAGGCCCAATCAAAAACCTTGACTCTATTAAGGCTACTTGTCTGGATTAAATTTCTGTTGTTGCTCTTAATCGAATCGCTGCCTTAAGGATAAATGTTACCCAAGCATGTTGTCAGCTGCTTTCAAAACTGTTGATGCGCATCTATACCAGCTGTCGTATTGTCCCATCATGTCCCGTATTGTCATCAGAAAACTCTTTGTTTCGCTTATCAACAAGGAGCTTGTTGACCAACTCACTAGAAACAACCTCCTTTGTGACGAATACTGGATTGCACTATCCTATGTCTACTGCTGATGTTATGTAATTACTTGTGGTGATACCGATTGAGCAAAAGCGATGAACAGGATGTTGGCTCTATGTCGACCAGAAAGCGAATGAATAAAAATCATCTCCGAGCAAGTGGATTCGCGCAGATGTTCCGGTTGAAAAATAAAAATTAATCAAATATCAAATTTCCATTTTGCGAGCCTACGCTAATTTTATTTACCAGCCAATGGGAAGCCCAGAATCAAATTCAAGTATGAAATTCAAAAACAAGCTGTTTGATCCAAAAGGCAGATATAAAAAGCCGAGACAAAAAAAAAAGCATCGATAGACAGACAGACCGGCGGAGACGAGCTGATTAGTTTCTCCCTTGACCTAAGTCAAGCGGCTACTATGCTTGCCTCTTTCCTTCTCGCTGTTTCATAAGTACTTACTGACCTCTTCAAAGACATTCCTCAAAAGTACTTACTGACCTTAGAAGCGGCAACTTCAAAATGAACATCCCCTTACCTACAAGACGCTTCCACATTCCTAAGCCTTTTATCTTTTTCAGCATTATATTTTCTATGAACATTCTAACGTTGGACCTTTATTTCAAGTATTGCTTTAATTGTAAAATATTAATTGAAATGTGTATATATAAATGTTATTTTATATTCAAATTGCCTTTCTTGATTTATAATCATTTTAGGCCAAATTCCGTTAACCTGCTACGGTATACAATTACCCTTCACTAGAACGGAATCCTACTACTACTAGAAAAAGAATAAATAAGATAAGAGAGTACCCGCTATATACTCGCAGAATACGTGAAACACTTAATGGAAACTTCTTCAGGAATTCTATAACCTTAGATATCTCAAAGGCTTTTTACAAGATGTTGTATATATCAAACTCTCTAACTGTTGTACCTCGGGAATTATAAATCATAGCTTTTCTCTCAGCCATGTCCATTATGGTCGTTATAAATAGCCAGTATTTTGAAGCACATGAGATCAATACTGGATTCTGCGCGGGAACATTCTCTAATTCTTAGCAAACATCTATCTAAGATGACCTGAGCCTAGCAGCTGATCTCTTCTATGACCTTTGCCCAAACAACAGAATGGTGAGAAACTTGCTTGTATCTTTCAATAACTCAACAACGAAACTTGTATTATTTTCTCGTCACCGATTAGACCCAAGTTTTCTTCAGTTGCGATGAAAGACTAAATTCTCCATGTGGCTTCTTTGAACATCTATTGGGATCCATGGGTTCCCCTTTGACCTCGTGAAACATGTATATACAATCCATATGCTCAATATATTGCTCTAGAAAGTACCTGACACCCTCTGTCCTGTTTTACCTTTTACAAAAGTAAAATTAAACCACAAATTAATTATTTCTACTATATCTGGGATGGATCTGTACAATTTTTACGTTCCACCCTTGATACAGTTCAAAGTTGTTTACGCGGCCATTTGTGGGATGTCTTATTTTCTACTCTCCAGCCTCTTTCCCACAGATCCAACGCTGTAAGCATATCAATTTCCCATTTTTAAAAGTTCGGAAGTCCTCTTTTCTTTAGTTCCACTGGTTCAGGCCCTATGATTGACCATGCTACATTCACCGAGTTGAACCACCCCCATTTCCCCCGGAATCCAATAGTAAGGAGGAAATTTCACTCAGACAGATTTTCTCCAAGAAATGCTAATTTGTAGAACAAACTCCTGAACGTTGCAATCTTTTTCCCTTTTCAAGACAAGGGTCGAACGTTATCTATCCTACATGTCATCATAATATACACTTCCTACTTCTCCCTATTATCACACATCTCATTCAGTAGTCCTTTACCTTGAGAAGTTCTATTTTGTGAACACTGTTAAAATAAAGCAAAATAACTAACGTATTGACTATTAACGAAGCGAGTAATAAGTAACATAATTATGGGTGAGTGATTAACACATTTGGTCTCATTTACTCTCTTGTGTCAGACCTGTGAAAGATGATGAAAAGAATAACAGCTTTGTTTTGCATTTATGATAGTTATGGGATAGTACTTAATTAAAGTGCTTACTTCCCAACTCTCTTAAATGGTTCTGTAAACTAGAAAAGTAAAAAAAAACATTGTAACTCCAGCCTTTCCAGGTAAATTAAATATGGTAAAGTGATTTAGTCAAATGATTACTCACTTTTTTCCACATCAATTCTAGTGGCTGAAAGGAAATCAAAATATTTTCAGTGTATATTGAAGTAGTTATGTGTCTGTCAAAAGCCTTATAACAAAGTACCCATACCGCTTACCATTATGCCACACAGTACGTACACGCGCACACGCTTATGCATATATATATATATATATATATATATATATATATATATAAGATAGCGTTTAAACATGAAACAGACAGTCACAATACAGTGATGATAACCATGGTCACAGTGCTTCCATTGTCATATGATGTTATTGATATTATTTTTTATCATATATATATATATATATATATATATATATACATATATATAGGTGCAGGTTTGCGTTGCGGTATGTGTAGGCGCGTATTAGAGGGTGCGTGTTTGTATTTACGTCAACTGAAACGTCAAGGTAAAGGAAGAAAATGTGCGAAAGATGTAGACATAGTCGAGGGTTAAATTGGCTTTTAAATGAGTTTGTTTTCGCCGACTCAATATTTGATTTACAGCAATGTTTAATGGCAAATAACATTCGTCATGAAAGGTTAATGACGATTTCAGAAAGCCAACAAACACAGTCAACGTTGCAGTTCAATTTCATCTGCTTCTCTTCATTGTCCATTGCTTGCCTGTTTTTTCTATTGTGAACAAATGCACAAATGTGACGCCAAAATTAAACGAACGCGCATGGCCACTGCGCACTTCCGTCTTTATAAAACGCTTGTGCAAATGACTGTCTAAATGAATGTACAATTGATATATTTTTTTTAATTTCTGTTTGTTTCTCTATTTGTTGCTATTTGTAGATTTTTGCAGCTTATATTTCAGCGAAAAAACCATAGTAGCCAACAGATCATGTATTATAATATTATATCCAGTTTGATTTAAAAGATATGAAGCAAAAATTGAGTAGGCACTTTAAAATACATTTAATTTAATAAACACAAGTATAATTTTCATTTTGAATAGCATTTCAGGAACGATGGTAATAGTAATAGTAGAGTCGTTTCCCTTTAAGAAAACATTCAGTATTCATTGACCGAAGAGCTGAATTCATTTGAAATTTATAAAAATAATTTTAAAACGATTTTCAAGGAAAACACGTTTCTCAAATCCAGTAGCTATTATCGCTCTTTCCAGTAATGATGATTGTTTTCCTTCCTAAGATTTTTTCCTTCGCCAGGATTTTGATTATGTCATTATTCTCACTTCGAGTTATATGTTCTATCCCCTTTTCGTCGTTTCTCTTGTTGGAAGTCTTCAACTAATGTTTCTGCTATTTGGGACCGTTTTTTGTTTCTGTCTACAAGGTTAAAAAAATAATGGTCCTCGCTAAGAGCGACAGACATCTTTCACTCCCAACCGTCTTTAAAAACTCATCGAGGAAGATGAACAGATTTAGTCCTATTTAGTGCATTCATATGAAAGTATCGATCTGATGAGGCTATTTAAGTAAATGGCTTGAATCTTTAGGTTAATGCTTTGCTTTTATAACAACTATAATGTATAAAATGAGTATCGGTAAAATTGATGAGATTCTTTTATTTCTCTCTCTCTCTCTCTCTCGCTCTCTTTTTTCACTCTCTCTCTCTCTCTCTTTTCCTTTCTCTTTCTTTCCATGTGCGTATTTGCTTTTACAAGTATATATATGAAAATGTGCAACCTGATATAACTGGAGAGTAAGTTTTTATATATTCATATGTACATTCAAAGAGCATACTAAACAAAGACTAACCCAACTTTTCTTGATGGTAATCGAAATTAAATTACTAAACAAGAAAAATAAATCTTACAAATCTCAAAACCATGAATTTTGAATAGTATGAATTTGAAGGAATTGTTTAATGAAAAAAATGTATGTTTTTTTTTCTATTTCAATGTTTACTAAAAAGAACGTGAATTAAAAAAATAATGCGTGGCTTTTTAATCAGTAAGTCACAAGCCAAGAAACGAAATAAAGCATGGGTTATTTTCATTTCACGCATTTGCAATTACTTTCATTTCTCTATATTGTTTTTAAAAGATCATTTTTGTCTGATAAAGAAAATAAACATTTGGCTGTGTTTTTCTTTGTATGTGTGTATGTGAGTGAATTTGTTCGTCTATGTTAATGTATGCATGTATTGTGTGTGCATGTGTGTTCCTGTATGTATGTTTATGCGTCTGTGTAGTCTGTTCATGTCTACATGTTATTGTTATAAGCATGTATCTTGAAAAAGCGCATCTCACTTTTTCTCTCGGCGATTTGTTTAAGTTCTTGTCTCAAGTGAGTCAAAAGTGAGTCAAAACTTTATGGAAGCAAGAAAGGAAGTAAGACTTTGCCATAACTTACGTGTATGTACATCGAATGTCTGAAGAAGCACCTCAAAACAGTTGCTTGAAAGTTACCGTTTTTAGATTGTGTTTCTGCTGAACACTTTTCAAGAAGTCAAATCCTACGCAATAGCGTTCCAATCATATGCACAGTTTGCCTGGCCATTAAAGAAGATCGACGGATAGTTTGCGTTTCTCAGGCTATTATTGCCAAATGAATAAAATATTGAAATGAATGATCATGAAAAATAGTTTTAAACGTATGCATATTCCCGTCTTCTATGCTCGCGACAGCAACGAAAGAAGCAGATCGATATGACCGAAAGATAAACACCAGAAATGGCCTGTTCGTTGATTGTATTTTATATTGAAACGGTTTAGCTCGTGTCAATTTACAGAAGCACAAGCTTTCATGAGATAATAGTTGGCTTCTATTCGAATCAAGAGTTTCCCATATTCATAGATTTCTCTCCTGCGCTTCTAACAGCCCTTGTTTCTCATGTGTGACAATCAGGTTGAGTTCGAAGACAGATCAATTTTCCCGCCAGTATTTAGCAGATATTTTGTGATTCTTCAACATTTTCGCGTCCTCTCCTTACATGTTTCCACTTCTTCAAACGTTTTCATTTTCTTCGTATTGATCCATCTTTCTTTTATCCTTCACTGGTCACTTCCTTATCTATTATTTGTTACTCGAGATTATTCTAATCTATGCATGAAACTCTCCATTTTTCCTTTTATATCTTTAGAACAACGAATAGTTAACATTTATGAAAAAGAAAAAGATGATTCATAGAATCTTTTTGGAAATTCATTTGCAAGTTCGAGAAATTTCAAATGTTATTATTCGGAACGCTGTTATTTGCAAAATATACTTTTATCAAAGTTCATCTAACATATATTTTCAAATTAAATTCCATGAAAAGAAAATTCTGGGAATTTAGTTAAGATTTTTAATTTTTTTCAAAATTCCATCAATGACCGATGAAAGCTTTATAAAATTTATTCAACTCAAATGCACTAAAAGATATTTCGATAACAATCTTTAACAAAGAAATAAAGAAACGAAACAAATTATTTCAAGGAAACAAAGGAATTTTAGTGAATTCTTTTTAAATAAATAAATTGTAAACAGTTGTTTGACAAGAAAAAATAATCCCTGACCTGTCTGCCGCTACCTTTGGGTGCGGAAAGATGTTGAAGAGATATTTGTAGAGTTTGCTTCAAGGATAAGTCGTCCAAATGTTATATTCCCATTAAGTTAAAGTTCAAGGGAATACTTGGATGTTATTTCTAAAGACTTAAATTCAAGAAGTGTTTCTTAACACATGAAGGTGGGTATTTACAGCTTTGAAGTAATTAATCGAGGTTAATTTGCATGCCTATATAGGACTGCAATATGCAAATGTATCGATTTCTTTTGCTTTATTACGTAAAAGTTAATATTCTTACAAAAATCTTTATTTTCGTCTTTTCTTTTTCGATGATGAGGATATAAATGAACAGTATCGGTTAAATACAGGTGATATTGCGATTGAATAGAATATATTGAATAAAGCAATACAATCAGCGACTTCTGATCAAATGTTTTTTTCTGTTATTGAACAGAAATAACCAAAGCAAGTCAGTAGGACAATTTCCATTTCTTTCATAATACCATTTTCATAATAGCATCATTTAGATGCCCTTGTAAGAATTCCGCTAATTAAATTCATTTTGTGAGAATAAAGAAATGGCGGCCAGTTAATGCCAGACACAAAACTCAAACCGATTCTAAACCTTCTTGCTTTGAGATTTAATAATATTAATGATTCATCATTTTATCTCGTTTTCAATTTTTAAATTATCCAGAGAACGAGAATTTACTTTGACGTTGATCTGATAATATTTATTGGTTTACGTCCAGTTTTGGTAACAGTCTTCACCGGTTCCAGTACTAGCATTTAACTTTAGTCAATAAAACGCATTCCATTTTGTATGGTGTTTACCTAATAAACAATCCCATTTACACATTTTAGAATAGAGTTTGCTAAAACTAAACATTGGTTATAAGTCATATTCGTTTCCGTTTGATAATAAAAGTGTTCTGTATAATAATGACGAATTTAAGAGTGTTAAAAGTATTAAAATTATCTATTATTTTTGTATAGACTATTGTCCCCATCTTTGTTATTGTTATCACATTTCGATCATTGTACACTCCAGCTTTCATGAGGTATATATCAACCTTAATAATCTATAGGAAAAGATTATGTATTCGTCAAAAGAAAAATAAAAGATAAAAATATTTGTGGTCATTGAATTCTTCAGAAGGAGTAGGTAAGATGTCTGAATATTAATTAACACTTTATTGTGGCTGTGCTGAAATGGAATAATTTGGCCTTACATTTGGGGATTGGTGATTTCCATTCTCCTCTTTGCGTTTTCTCAGTTAAACAGGTGGAGATCTTTGTAGCATGATATCGAAGTTAAAAAATTACTAATATTGATAACAAAACGTTGCATCGTTTGCAATTCCTCCAACCAAGTTTACCAAATTCGATTGTAATTTTCAGTCAAGCGTGAAATGCACTGAATGAACCCGAATCTACTCCAGTCTCCCTTTCGAAGTTAATACAGTCATTACTTTCTTTCAAGCGGTCACTATTGTTTCATTTCTACTTCAATTTTTATGCAAATTCTGCTTTAAATTAACGATACAAAGTTAGCCTTCTTGAAGGTCAGTTCTTCAACCACAAAACTGTTTGTCTTCTTGTTGATTCTATTGAATTATTTTTTGTTTCTTTAATAACATATTTCTTTGCTTATATTTGGTTTCGGAGATTTGAACCTGTTTACTAACAATATAGTTGAAAGTATGTACATGTTTTAATCCGTGAAAAGGAAGAGATAATTTTTCGAAAAAATGTTTATGTTTAATTATTTTCTAGGCACTTGAATAAATAATTGTAAGAAGCCAATTATAAATTACTTTTACTAATATGATGTATTCTGTAAGGAAACCGCTGTGTTTAGCCAATGAAATCAGAGTATGATTTCATGATTAAAAAACTAAAGTAAATGGATATTATCTAATGTTCTAAGAAAGCAATAGGGATTTTGTTATCCAAAACCAGGTGGGGAATACACTCCTTCTCCTCCTTCTTCTTCCGACTAAGGGTTCAAAATAACAAAATGTAGACGGTGAAGCTTGTAATACCATCATATGAAAGGCTACTCCTTAACATATGGTCGAAGCACAAACTGAAGAACTGATCAAATCTAGGAAAAACGTTTTCTGCAGTAGACGCCATTTAATATTTGCTTACTGAGGAGACTCGGCATTTTGTGTAAAGTTGCTATTCGGAAAGATACTTTTTTTTAAGACGAAGAATTATAGACACTTTTGTCTTCTTTTTTATTCTTAAGAGATTTCAAAGTGTTTCTCTTTTGAATAGAAACGGCGACGTTTTTCAATAATCAAATTAAACCGAGAAGAACGGACATTTGAAATCAACGGAAATAAATCTTCTTTCTGGACATATTTATTAAAGAGTTTCAGCACTTTAAAATTAGCTCCACAGGAAGTTTGAATTTGAAAATGGCGTTATTCCTTTTAGCCTCATTTACACGCGCGTGCGCAGAAAATGAAAAAAAAGATTTCAAGTCACAGTTCCTAATTTATTGGGATTAAAATTTCTTAAATGTTATTTACTGAGTTTGTATTTATTTTTCATCAAAATCCTGAAAATATTTTCCACTTCAACCTCTTTATGTTCATTCATTGCCTCATTTTTTCAACAGACGTTTTTTAATCTCACTAACGCTTCACAGTTTCTAGACTCTCTGCGCAGTTTCTTTGATCACAGTATTGAGCTACTGTAGACAATAGATAGGTAGACACAATTTCATATCTATCGCAATGGCCACAAAAATTTGGTACTTCTTTAAACAGAATCTAAATTCGAGCCAGCGATTTCATTACCTCTGTTCATATCTGTTATGCTAATGATTCTACTTGATATATAATAAAAATTGCAATTACATTTTTGAATCAGACGTGAGGTGTTCTCACCACAATCGGCCACTCCAGATGCACTTGCTCCCTCCACCAAGATAAGTTATCATTTTTTAAAGTTCAGGTTGTTAAGGTTGTGAGTGTATAATTACATTGTTTAATCTAACCTCGATTTCCACCCACGTCTATTGAACAGGTGTAGAGGCTCATTCCCTTGTTCCATGTTTAGGATGTGGTTTCCGGCTTTCTCTTTTCCAATCTTTTCATTTTATTTTTTATTTTTTAATTGGAGTAGATAGACTGAACTATCGCCCGGTTCACACTCCACCCACGTCCATTGAACAGGTGTAGAGGCTCATCCCTTGTTCCCTGTTTAGGATGTGGTTTCCGGCTTTCTCTTTTCCAATCTTTTCATTTTCTTTTTTCTTTTTTTAATTGTAGTAGATACACTGAACTATCGCCCGGTTCACACTCCACCCACGTCTATTGAACAGGTATAGAGGCTCATCCCTTGTTCCCTGTTTAGCATGTGGTTTCCGGCTTTCTCTTTTCCAATCTTTTCATTTTCTTTTTTGTTTATTTTTTTTTAATTGGAGTAGATAGACTGAACTATCGCCCGGTTCACACTCCACCCACGTCTATTGAACAGGTGTAGAGGCTCATTCCTTGTTCCCTGTTTAGGACGTGGTTTCCGGCTTTCTCTTTTCCAATCTATTCCCTCTTACATAGCCCCCTGCACACCGGTGGCCTTACCGCCTTGCTTGGGGTGATGTGATTAAAAAAAAAATGTGTACAAATATTATGATTATCTAGGAAATAAAAGAATTATATTAAGCTTTCTTAATTCATGTGGAAATAATGGAATTATCACATGTGAAAATAAAACACAAATTTCAATGGGTTTTAGCGTTTTAACGTTTTAGTTCGTCTAACGTTAATTATATTCAGAGAATAAAATATCTTTCAGTTTTAAAAGATGTCAGAGTTTAGTTTAGGTTAGTATAGTTAAGAAAGAAAGAAAGAAAGAAAGAAAGAAAGAAAAATATTTCTCTTACAAATTCTTGGGGAAATATTTCACAAATCGGCAACTCGATCGGTTTTCCCGCGATCTCTTTTATTCGTAGCTGCAATCCTGCTACGTGAAGTGTTTATGAAAGCGCGCGGTTACTCACTTGCACTTGTCATGTTCACTAAAAAGCCGAGGAAAATGTTGCCTTGGCTTTCTTGTTGCTTTTGGCAAGAAACAAAATAGCAAGTGTTCGATTTCTTACAACACAAAATATTGACCACTTTTTTATTTTATTTTTTACTCAGTCTGCCAATATAGAGAAGCATATGTGAGAAATATTCAATGAATCGTCTCGACATTTTCCCGACAGGCGGCATAGTCTTTATTACATTATCATTATTATTATTATTATTATTATTATTATTATTATTATTCGCTTCGACCCGTCTCTAGAGAGTTACATATGAATATAAAGCAAAAAAGACGGGAATGTTTGATTAGCTGAATTTGTCAGTGACATACGATAAAAGAGGAACAAAAACAGATTGTAAAAAAGCTGAAACTTGAAAAACAGCGAACTGCACAAAACGTAAAGGCGAATAAAGAAACTATTTTGGTCAGCGATCTGACCTCAAAGCTGCTGTTGACGTGTATATTGCCAAAACACAACCTTCTCGTTTAACAGGGCACGTCAAACGGCTGAGGAGGTCGTTGTTCCCAAATGACATGATTTTCTTTTTCATCATCAGAATATCAACGTGGAATATGTACTAGCAACAGAATATACCAAAATTTCGGTAAGGTACGCCAAAAACTAGATTTGTTCTAGCGTTTGGCAAAAAGGTTTTTAGTCAGTTACAAATAAATCAGCGTCGTTATCCGTTAAATTTTACATTAACTTTTTAACGTCATACGAGTTGTTCTCTGCAGGACGAAGGCAATCAATGCCGGTGATATTGTGACAAATTCGACTGGCTTCAAGTAAAGTACTTGATAACCCTTTTACCTTATAAAAATCGCAGATTTGACAAAATGATATCTTCATTTTTATACTTGCATCCCACCCTGCACTGCACCAGGGGATATAACTCAATGACCAGATGCAATTTCAGTTTCCATCAAGAACCACTAAATATCTATTGTGAACGTGCAAATACATGAAATATAAATACGATTTTAAAATGGAAGTTATTCTAGTCAAAGAGAAAATTTCATCATAATAAAGATGACTTAAATAAATCAATAAATATAGCCGTTCTTCATTTTAATGTAAAATACTAGAAAACATATCTAGACTCCAGAACAAAAATATTGTAGAATATGAAATTGGTAACAGTAGTCTTCATTAGTGGAGCATTTGAAACAATACTGGAGAGCCTTTGCAAAATGTTTATAAGATTTAGAAATCTGAAGAAAAAGAAAAAGAACTCTGAAGAAGAAGAAGAAAAAGAAAAAGAAGAAATCTGAAGAAGAAGAAATTAGTAGCAGTAGTAGAAGTAGTCCTAGTAGTAGTACTAGAAGAAGAAGAAGAAAAAGTAGTAGTAGACGTAATAGTGGTATTAGTAGAAAAAAGAAAAAGAAAAAGAAGTAGTAATAATAGTAGTAGAAAAAGAGGAGGAAGAAGAATGAAAACTACTAAGTGACTTAATTTAAAACAGTTTAAATAAATGCGTGTTGCTACTTGATTTCACTACTGAAAGCACAATGAGTTGAAAAATTCAACGAGATTGGAAATAGATTGTTGCTTTATTAATAATTCTTGTCTGCGAACTACTATTTATGAAACTTATTCGAATGCATAACTTTTTTATATTGCAAACCTTTGAGCCATTAAGTGGTTGTCAAAACCTTAAAGTTTACAAATTTCAAAACAACTTTCATTAAGCAAATTTTCCGAAAAATCATAGATAATATATGTGTGTACGTTTACTTTGTATAGCAATCAATGTTTAACCAACAAGTAAACCGTGTGTATCCCTTGTTGTAAAAATTGTCTTCCCTTTTTTGTTGCCATTTGTACGACGTTTTGACTGTTGTACGCTCCGGCCTTCTTCAGGTACTAGGAATTTCGAACCAAAACTTTTTTTACGATCACTGGGGTCTATCATTCTCATTCCTTGTATGAAGCCTCTTTTGGTAGACATGTGTTATCTCCCTCTAACCGGACTCTTTAAGTTACTTGTACACCAGTGCTGTAACCTAGTATTGAACTCACAATTCTTTAGGTCAAGTTGCTAGAACTAACCAACGTCTATATCCACTGGGACATGTGTCCTTAGTTCCAGTGACTTAACCCAAATAGTTGCGAGTTCAATACAAGGCTACAGCAGTGGTGAACTTAGAGAGTCCGATTAAAAGGAGATAACTCATGACTACCAAAACAGGCTTCGCACAAGAAATGAGAATGATATGCCCCAGTGATCGTAATAAAGGTTTCTGAAGAAGGCTGGAGCGTACAACGGCCGAAACATCGTACAAATGGCAACAAAGATGAAGACAGAAAACCGGAAAATGTAAACAGTGTTCGATATAATCACGAGACATGAGTTCAATCTTTCAAACCAAAGAATTTTCCATATTTTATTATAAGTTATTCAGTACAGACGTGTCTTTCTTTCTTCTTTCTTTCTTTCTTTTTTTTTTTTTGCACTCATATACACATATATTTGCTTCAATAAGTCATAATTGAGAATGGCTATAGCAGATATTTTTTCACTTATTCAACACTTTTCTTTATCATTATTACTATACAGTTCAGGCAAAACATTGAAGCCCATGATAACTGGTAAACAGAAGGAAGTCCAGAGAAAAAGTGCTCATGATTCTCACATAAATATTGGCACCAAATTGATACCAGTTCACCCAACCAGAATTTCAAAAGAGTTGAATGATATTATTTCCCAAGTATGTTGTAAATCTGCCATTTCGGATTCAAAAGTGTCCAAAATATGCATTACTTCACAAACAGGAACCAATCACTTCAAGTTCTGTTTTCAGGCAAGAGAAATGATCTCTCTTCATGCCCTTTCGTCAATTATTAGGTTTCGTCATAGGTAAAACCAAACGGAGCACGCAGTGAATATTGAATTCATTGTCAACGGTTTGCACTACAGACAAACTAATGACTAAGAGAGTTCGATCTGGGTTTCCGCTTTATCATGTACGTTGTTTTTGAGGTAACACTAGAAAAAATAGATTGAAGCATCGCATTGCCCATGAAGATATCGATATACAACAAAATATTTGATGCAGATATCCAAATCAATTTCACAAATCAGGTGTTGTTTGAAAATAAATAGGGAGAAAATTATGTGTATGAAGAAAAATCATTTTAGTTTAGTTTAATATACAGACGTTTCCCAAACTCACGTAGACCGTAACTTTGTGTGTGTGTGAGAGTGAGAGAAAAAGTGAGCCAGGGATAATGTTTTAGCTATGTAGGTGTAACAATGTATGTATATATGAATAGGTGTAGCAACGTACACAGTTGTATAAGTTAAAAACAACATTATAGCCGCAGATGTAAGTAGAGATGAATCTGTAGAAATGTCAATTTCTTCTCCGGATGTGAGACAAACAGATAATTAAATAAGGCAAGTCCGGCCAGTTCTCCCACAGCCACTGGTCACCTTCCGTTGTCCATTTTAGACGACTTCAATGACGGTTAACGGGAATCTTTGGACTTGTTGTCTGTGATTTTTGCAAGCGAATCTTATCATTGCTGCCAGGTGTCTGGCCATCACCCACGCCACTCTCACCAAAACGTTTGATCTCAGTGACAAATAGATTTCGCTTTGTCACTGATCAACGGTTACTTATAGCAAAGATCTTTCGACGAAAATCGAACCTTCACAGTTTCTTATAAATCAATATCTCGCGATGTTTCAAGAAAATAAAACCGGATTTTTTGCTGCAAGGCAGGCTTTGTTCTCTTAATTCACTTATCTTCTTCGACGGTAGTTACCAATTAAGATAATAAGCTTTGCCCCTTTGAAAAACGCTTCTATCGTCTGTAGTGCCAATTGAGAAAGCTTGTCGGTCTTTTTGAGATGCACGTTGTTAGGGCTAAGTTCGATTTCAATATGTCGCCACTTTCATTAGCATTCATTATTTATTCATTACAACTGGGATTTTTTACTTACGAAAAAAATGAGAAAATGGATAGTCTAATCTCAGAAGCATGAAAAAAATCTGTTGGTATGGATACAATCATGTGAGGGGTTTACTTTCTTTGAATTGCCGTAAAACTCATAAAAATAATGATTCTGTGCTAACATCTCTATTTCTATGAGAAAATAACATTTAAGATCCATTCTAGACAAATATTCATACAAATCACGTTCTTTTTCTTCTTTTTTGTCCTTTATGTAACATTAGTATGTGTGTCTAAGTCTAGGTCATGTTAGATTATATTTTGCTTTCATTGTGACGTCAGAGAGGTCAGGTGCAGGGATGAGCTAATGTAATCTCTCAGCTGCACCTGAGTATGAAAGAGCTTCCTTGACAGTGATAAACAGACACTTCAGTAATAAGAAGGGCAGTCTGTCAGACATTGCAGATGAGAATGTAAAGTCTACATTTCAGGCGAGGTATCCAGTTGAATAAAATGAAAAATATGAGAAATTAAGTCTCATCTCATTAAATTTTGTACGACGTGTTGCTATGAGTCAATCACCCTCTATTTCATGTCATTATTATTTTCTTGTTATTTTCACTGCAATTTTTTACACTTTCCATCGGGTTCTTTTCTTTTATTATTTGTAAGAAAGTTGATAAGAGATTGCAACAATTTGCAACTCGAGGAAGCATTGTGCCTAACGATTTTGAAATTGAGTTAAATACTAAGCTGATAATTGGAAGATTGAGGAAATTTGATATTATTGACCCCCCAGTGAGAACCACTAATAGAGACTTATATACTGATAAAAATAATAATATATTTTAATGCCATAGCTCCACGAGGCGTAGGCGATTATGGTTATCACGAGGTCGTTTTGTTATTTGCTGTTAACCGACATAATTTCTCGTAAAAGATAATCGGATGGTTTTCTATTGCGTTCTCCATAGAAAAGCCGTGTTAACGCATGGCCCCGATGGGCACTTGTCCAGTGGTCTCACGAGCATAGAGGCCTAATGGTAATCTGTGTATGGTAAGTGACTTGTATTACAGAAGATCCCTTATTAAGAAATATTAAAAATAGAAATGACTATGACAAGCCACGCGTATTCTGATTGGTGAAAATATACATCATAATAGAAAGATCCATTTTATTTGTGTTTGTTCTTGAATAAAATGAAAGTGAGAGAATATCTTCTTTTGACCTAGAAGACACCGGAAATGGTGGTGACTTTCATCAAAGAGGCCGGCAACATATATAAATGGAATAGCTGGTTTGATTACCAGTTCAGTTCACAAACAGACAATTTCGCTCTCACAGAAATTATCAAAAATTGACCCTGACTACAACGGTCAGTCTTTGCACAGTCCTAGCACAGCCACACACAGTTAAAACTTTAATTTCTATTTTTTAATATTTGAGATCAAGACAATAATTGACTGTCTGTTGGAGACAGAACATTATGATCTTAATTCTTAATTTCATTCTTAAATTTCCTCTAAACTGAATCAATATTGTTTTGAATGTTTAGTTGAAATATATTTACATTTTTACTTTCGTAAATAGATTATGTTTATTGTTATCAAACTCTAGGGGTGATAGAGTATTTATCTCTCTCTCTCTCTCTCTCTCTCTCTCTCTCTCTCTCTCTCTCTAGTTTTTTTCTCTTTGTCGTAACCGTGACAAAATAGGGGCTCATCCTAAGCTTAGATGTCATTTTCAAAACAAAAACAGTAATTCAGCTGTCTTAACTAAAACAATTTTTTATTCAATTTTCATTTCACAAACAACGATGAAAATAATTCATATTTTTGGGGATATTTTTCGAGTTTAAATATTTAGGTCTTGTTGCAAGCGCACATATATAATCTTGTCCACATACTGGTTCGCGACCAAATACTAAATATTTAAGATGTATCAGAGGGTTGCGTGTACAGATCACGTCGTGGTCACCAGTGGAACGTATGGAGCTGGGTTACTGTTTTTTTTAATTCGGCCTTGTGTCATACATAACCGAACTCCCTACAGCTTACAAGTTTTATGCAGAATTATCATCAGAAGGTTTTCATCATCAGAAGGTTGGTTGTCAGTTGGAATGTGTACATTAGTGTAGAAGAATGGAATAATAAATATAACTTTTGAATGTTAAAATAGAAATTTATTAAAAGGAGGAATGACAAGAATTTGTAGAAATTAATATTCAATGAGAAAGTTAAGGATATCAAGAGTTCGTACAGAATGTTTGTAGTAATAATTGTTGAAAGAGTTAAGAAGAAAGAAAAAGAGGAAAATATCCGAGTCGATTGAAGCTGAAAGTTACATTTTAAATGTTTCTCTCTCTTTCGCTGTTCCTATCTGAGTCTCTGACGCTGCGAAGTCATTTATATGTTCTTTTGAATTTCGCACTGGATCGCTAAGTCCTTCCAAATCTTACAAGTCGCTCCCATTGGTCAAAAATCAATTTAACACCTACTTGGAAAATCTGGTTTCGACTTTTTCGTTAAGCACAGTGTCAATCCTTTTTCTATTTGAAAAATCCAGGATTTCACACGTCATTGTAAATTTTTGTAAAAGTGAAGAAGAAGGTTGATTTTAATTAATTTCTTATCCGCTACAAAGATACATATTAGAAATGAAACGTAATATGTTGAGTGGATCAGATAAGAAGAGAGCAGTTTTTATTTTTTGTCCCGTTTTATCTCGTCTGGGTCAAGGTTATATTCTCCCTATCAATTTTATTTTCTCCTCTCCACTCCCTGTAGAAAGAGTGACTCTTGATTTTGTCCTATGGGCAGAATACAGCGACCTCTTTGTTTTGTGAGTTGGTTGGGTCCAACTAACATCATGATTTCTGTTTGTATCTTTTGTTTAGAATTATTTTGTTTTGGGAATTTATGTCATGCCCCTCCGCACATATCATTTTATGATATATTTTTAAATATATTTTTGTATCTATTATTCACAATAGAATTTTTATACTCTTTTGTTTCTTTTTTTAGGTCCCTGGTATGCTTGAGGTATTTTGGTGTATGAAGGATTGAATGATGATGGACATGTTCTTGTGGTGGATGAGAAAATTGTAAATTATGTTTGAGTCGTGAGTCGGATTAGCTAGGTATAGGATAGGTACTGAAGACCAACCTGAGTTTTCCTCACCCACCAAATCGGCCTTGTGACACAATTGTATTTTTCATACAATAAATATTGAGAGCAGGAAAGGAGAAAGTGGGCACAGGATAACTTTCTAGCCTTATTTTATCTTGGCTGGGTCAGCCTTTGATTTTCCCATTCCAATAATTATTTTATCCTCCCCTACTCCCTTAGCGAGTGTGCGTCTTGATTTCGCCGCTTGGCGGAATAGAGCAGCCACTCTTTTTTGTGGGATAAACGGGTCTTACTAATCTCACTAATTGCAATAAGCATTCATTTTGTTGGTCAAAAGGTTAATCAGCAGCAGCAGGTATGACATCATTATCATTGTCATACTGGTTACCAGTAAAGAGTATTTTTCATGCTGGGGAACAGATGATATATTGGTCAAATCAGGAGAATAGGAGGATGATGAACTAGTTATAAGCTTCACTCGTAGCGATTGAAACCTGGAGTATTGTCCTGATGAAACAAGTTCACTTTCGTCGGTTTTCCCGGGATTTTAATCTTGATCGCCTTTCCTAAATATCTCTGCAATAATCTTCATTGATGGTTTGGCATTTTGAAAATAGTTAATAAACATAATCCTTTTTGCATCCCAAAAAACTGATACCATCACCTTCTCTGCAGATGAAACGACAATGGCCTTCTTTGGAGTTGGTGAGGAATGTTTTTTTTTTTCCACGGGATTGATTTTCTCTTTGTCTCTGATTCAAAGTGATCAATCTAACATTCATACTTGATTAGAAAATGTTGAAAGAAACCAGCTGGATCTGTTGCAAACAATGGCAGATTTTCCTGTGATGTGATCAGGCTGGTGGGCTTTTGATCCGGCGTCAAAGGAGGTGGCGCTCACTGAGCAGAAACCTTCGTCATGCCAAGTTCATTAAAGAAAATATTCTTAACTCCTTCACGAGATATGCTAATAGCATTTGATTTATAGTCAATCAGCTCTCATTCATCACCGTGTGGTGAACTCTATCAATGTTTACCTCGGTGGTGGCAGCTGCAGAACATCCTGACCAGTGGTCATCTTCAAGACCCTTCCTTCCCTTCCTTAATTCAGCTGCCGTCTTTTGCACTGTTGATAAAAATGGGAAATCATTCTCTAATTTATTAACTATGTCAGCACGAATGTCCTTGGGGGCTAAACTTTTTTTGTGCAGATACTTGATAACATCGTGATGCCAAATTTTCTCCACCTTCCAGAGAAGTCACTATTAGCTATTTTTAAGTCTTTTTGAACAGTCAGATGTCAGTTTAGCTGGAAATAAACAAAGCAATTATTAGTAAGAAGAAGTAATTTAATGCATCCAAGATTTTACAGTTTTAGCATCACTCTTTCATAATAAGTCTATGAACTTTTCTCATCACCTCTTCTCGACTCGAAAGACGTGATTGCCCAAATATGAATCACGTATGGCACATGATTGACTGAATTTCCGTTGACCCTTTTACGTCTTTAATCATGAAAGCAATTTCTATATTTCTATGGTCGATTATATTTGCATCTCCGATAACTGAAGAATATCGAAATCATTGAAAGAAACTATTTAATCTTAGTTTTATTTAATGTTTGTTTTGATAGTAGTTTAGTTTTAGTGTAACTCTTTCTTCTCTCTTCTTTCTCTCTGTGATGTAATTTCTCCTGCTATTTTGACGAAGAAACATCGGTGAGTATTATGCAGTGATTGCCCTCTGTGAGGTCAGGGTTATGCTCAGCGTCAAAGTTTGGAGTCGATGTTAGCGTGTTGACTCATCTAATGTAATTTGACACAAGTTCTTACTGTGAGTCGACTGAATAGAAACGTTGAAATATTTTCCTACTTTCTATTTTTTCGTTGATAAAAGCATTTCTAATGAAAACTAAATTGAATTTTTTTAGCAAGCTATATTTTCTTTCAAATCTTAATTCTTATTTACGGAAGAGTTAAATATTCAATCTATTTTTCTTTTTTCAAACGAAACTATTTTCTTGGTTTATCTGCTCTGCCTCTCTTTGTAGTACAGGATTGCTCCGCTGCTTTTTACACTCGTCTGCTGCTTCCACGATTGTAAATTAATGCAGACAAGAGGCGCTCATTTCTTAATGCAAAGCAATCATTAAAAAATCGACCAAACTTTAATGGTGGCAGAAAATATTAGTCAAATTTCAAATGGGCACGAAAAGTTTCTCTTTCGTTCCTGCTAATCATATATTTCAGGTAAAAGATCCAAGATCAGATGCGATTTTTACACACTATTACCAAGGCGTCTTTTTTATTTGCTTTGACTTCTTATTCCAAGACTTATTTTTACAACAGACCAAGTCTTTCTGTTAAAAATAATAATAATAAATAAATAAAAAGAAAAGCATTTGTTATAAAATCTTCGCTTAAATATAAAAAGAAACTGAGACAACCCATAAATCACACCAAATGCATGCATCTGGAACTAATTGCTGATGTAGACTTGTAGCCACTAAAAATGCAATGAAATCGAATACAGATTTGCGGTTCCTTTATCTTAATAAGAAATTGCAGAACCATTCCACAGTCATCTTTACATTTAGCAAATAACTCTATTTACTGGGAGGCTGAAAGCAATGGCCAATAAAAGAAAGAATTGACAACCTCACTAGTTTATAGGTTTTCCAATGTAGAACGATCTATGTATATTTACGGTCATTCTTTTCCTAGTTAAGTAAATAAACGGTTTATCTTAATTTTTAAATTACTTTAATAATTTTTCACGGTAATAATAATTGGTAGTTCTTTTTAAAGAGGAATTGAAAATATATCCCTTGCGTATTCAAACACTTTCCTAAATTTATTTAAGTTAACGGGACGTTAATTTAAATAAAACCGCTGTTTAAAAGCGTCAATTCTTCCTCGAAAGCTGCTGGTGCTATAATCTTATCTTTATATTCCAAGTTTTTCAATTCCCAGGCAGGGTGTAGATACTTATCCAGTTTATCAATATTCTTCACATATTGATTTGTTGCTAGTGTTTATTGAAAGAGAAGGACATTGAGGTTTAGTGTAGCTATTTACACCGTCCTTGTATGACTAAAAACGAATTCTATAACGAAGTAACAAAAACTAAAATTCGAATGTAGGACTTTTATCTTCACAAAGTCTGTCTTATCGTGACAGTAGTTTTAGCAACGGAAATCAACGATTACTGAACAGAAAATGTAACCATATAGCCTTATTCTTATTATTACCTAAACACTCGATTCTCGCAGTTTAATAATAGACAGTGAATGACACTGACTCTTTTGCAGCTGATTTTCGGACGTTAATTCTGCTCAATAGTCTCTTTCAAATATCCGTATACAAATGCATTGAAATTTATTCGTAGCAATATCAAACTTTCGGAATTCGTACAGTAAATAATGACGATTATGTTGCTTTTAAACTCATAATTACTTACCTCTACTAATTTGCAATACCCAAGATTTAAAAAAGATTTTAAAAAATCGAAAACTTTCTTTATGGAAAAAGTAGATTTAATCATTTAGCTTTAATTGAAAACTAAATGATTAAATCTACTTTTTCCAGTAAGCAACATACACTGGTGTATTTCAAACTGAAAAGATATTGATTGGATTATTGATTTTTTAGTAAAATCGTTAAAATATGATATTTCGACACATTGGCAAACAAAAGTTAATTTACGGTTTTTAAATTCTTGCAAAAATAAAATATAGATTTCTAAAACGTTATTTGAGGAAAATTAGTTAATTTAAAGTTAAATTAATCTGATTTGAAATAAATATTACTTACTTATATCATAAAATGTTGTATACAAGCATTTCTTGACCACGAGAAATTGTGTTTCTGACGTGTTGATCGATTTATTGACAGTCTGACGTGCTGAAAATATAAGTATGATGGAGCAGAATTGACATAAATATACGAAATCTAAGTGAACTCTTTGTTTTTTGTTTTTAACTACTTCGTAACTTTTAAAATTTATGAAAATATTTTCAGAAATTTCAATTATTGTAAACTTTGAAGCTGTTATTTGCAAAGTCTGTTGAGATGTACACACGATAAAACACGGGTGTGAAATATAAGAATTGCACGCAGCCGAAAAAATTTACATGATTTTTCCGTAAAACCCGTGACTTTTTCATAATAATTTAGTAAAACCCGTAACTTTTTCATAATAATTTCATCTATTACCTTCCATACTTACATAAATCAGAACGTTTATATACACACAAAAAATTAAAGATTATTTTAATAATCTTATTGCAAGATGATTTGTATTAAGGTTTTTGATTTTCGATTCGTAAACATAATCTTTACCAATTAACAATCACACTTAATACAATCAAAGATTTACAGTATTTAAAAAAATGAAACTTAAATCATAATTAAAATTTTAAAAAGAAGAAAACAGTTCTTATAAAAATATATTATTCAACGAAAAATAACTTCCTAAGAATATAATGTCCTTAACACACACACACACACACACACACACACACACACACACACACACACACACACACACACACACACACACACACAGCTTGGGTATTTGGTAATATATGCTATTTTTACTATAGCAGCTTATTACTTGACTTTATATTTTCTACATTTCAGAATCATCAATAGCAGACCCAATATTTACACAAGAAATGAAGAGACACGCACTTATCGTGGGTATAATGGCTGATCATAGCAATTTAGAAATACCACGATTTTTAAAAGTCGCTAGATCCTTGGTCTTCAAAATTCGCAAGATGTTAGAGGCCAAATATGGAAATGCCTCACCAGTATTAAGACGTAAGAAACATTCCAGATGCATTGATACCATTAGAATATCTGAATTTATTCAGCAAGTACAGCAGACCATTGATGGCAATCCCAGAAGATCTATTAGGTCGATTGCAAAAGAACACCATGTGTCAGAAGGAACTACCCGAAATCTTGTCTACGAATACATCAGATACTTATGATGAAAAATGGTTATTTTATGTCAGAAAAGGTAAAGGAAAATCGTTTAATCACATCCAAGAAACTCCTAAACAAACTTAAAACTATAGCAGAGAAATATGTCACATGGTTCTTCTTAGAAGATCACACAGCCTCTAACGTTTGGCTTCCTAACTTCCCAGATCTCAATCCATTGGACTATGTAGGAAGCATAGTCGAGAAAGAAGTTAATGAGAATCATAATCATGTTAATGAGAATCCCTAAAAGCCTCCAGAGTCAGAATAATGTCCAATATGAACAAGGACCACTTGATCTTAGTATGTAGGCGATTCAGAATTTGCATAAAAGCTGTTATCGAAACTGAAGAAGACTTTATCAAATAAAATTGCCAAACAATGTTTATTTTCATCCTCAAAACTTTTTCAGTAAAATTTATCATTATCTGTTTTTAAGAGTAATTTTTGTATGACTATGAATCTGTCATTAAATACATTACGCGATTTGTATATATTATCGGTAAAAGCAATTAAAAGCTTATCTAATAAAATAATTTTATAGTTCATTGCATTCTTTATTTTACTATTCGGATCCGATTTTCCGAAAATATGTAACTGTTGGGGAAAAAAAGGGATGATTTACGTTCCCCAAGGAGCCATGCTTTTATCTGATATAAGAATGCGATTAGAGTTTAATTTCTGGAAGTTTCATAAAATTACGTAAATTGAGTGGTGGGGGTAACTGATTTAAAAATATTTTTACCAAAATTGTCTAAAAATAAAAATTTAAAAAATGACTTAGTTCATTTGTAAATAACTCCTGAAAGTTTCATTAAAATTCAAAAATTATTTGATTTTTGCACGAATTTTCAAATTAATGTATCATTTTATCATTTTATTTTTAATCAAAATATCGAACCTTTAGAAAAAATTAAAAAATTCAATAAAAAATTGCGACCCACAAAAAAAAAAAATGACTTGAGATTTTGCTTGGTATATTTATCTAATTTTCCTTGTCAGATGTTGCTACTGCTTTACTATTGGTCCGATTCCAATGCAACCGGATTTATTATTATGTTTATTATACTTAATACGCGATAATTATCAGTTGTTTTTATTATTATTATTATTATTATTATTATTATTTCTGTTAATTTCTGTTTTATACTCTTTTTCTTCTGGATCCCAACCAGAGACTTAAGGTCAGAAATGGCTTCATAACAATTTAAAGTATTTCTTTCAATTTCTGTTTTATACTCTTTTTCCTCCGGATCCCAACAAGAGACTTAAGGTCAGAAATAGCTTCATAACATTTTACACCGAGTAATGCCAAATACAGATGGGGGATATTAAAATCAAGCCGGTACAAAAGCTTAAATATCTGGGATATGTTCTAACCGAAGATGGAAAGTGCGACACAGAGATCCAAAGGCGAGTTCCAGAAGCTGAGTAAAGTATTAAGACACAGGAAACGTTCACTAGAAACAAAGAGGAGAGTACTAGATTGCTATGTGATGCTAGTTCTTCAATATGGCAGTGAATGTTTGACAATATCAACAAAGATGAAAGGAAAACTTGAAGCAGCTGAAATGTGGTTCTACAGAAGGATGCTGCGGATGTCATGGACTGAGCATATGAGCAATGACGACGTGTTAGAAAGAATGGAAACAGAAAGGAAATTAATATTGAGCATCAGCAAGAAACAACTGAAGTTCCTGAGACATGAAATGAGGAAGGAGGGCTTGGAGAACCTGATACTAACAGGCCAGATACAGGGAAAAAGAGGAAAGCAGCAGATAACATACTGGAAGGGCCTGAGTAGGTAGATGAGAGAACGGGGCTGCGAGATGTTAAGGGAGAAAGCTTGCAAAGAGCCACCAGGGATAGGGAGATCTGGAAGCCTACGTTCTGAAAGTGCAAAGCACAAAGAAGAAGAAGAAGAAGAAGAAGAAGAAGATTTTTGCTTAAAAAAGAGGCAACCTTCGACCTCACATATTTGACATAGATAAAGTCCTTCGTAAGTTGGGAACTGTAAGGTGCGAACTGTATTTGTGAGTAAAATTCTCTCGTATTTCTTTAAGTCATAATCTACCAAGGATCCTTTAATGAGTCTATCGGAACCTTTACCAATCAAACCGAGGGCTCCAACTACAACTAGAATTATTAATATGCCACACTTTTGAGATTTTCAGTTCAAGATCCTTATATTTTGATAGTTCGATGAAGATTTTCAAATATATTATTATTATTATTGCTATAATTTTAAAATAATAACAGTTATTTTTCATGAAAATTCTAAAATATATTTGACGCGTATTGATTCCATAAATATTGTGGTGTCGATAAAAACATGAACTCGTATTATACAAGCATTCAATAATGTCGACTTGTTTTCCGCTTTAAAGACACACAGAAGCAACCATCATCACGTGAATGTCCTTGTCTTTAAGAAAAGAGTCTGTATAATAACAAAAACACAAAATTTATACTTTAAATAAAGGTCAAAATATGAATTGGTTTAAGAAATAAAAACTGTAAAGAAATTTTTCAGGCAAGAATTTAAAGAATCGGGGAAATTATTTTGCTTTAGGAACTCAATAATTGCACTGTTCAGAATTCTTTGCTATTATTCTATCAAATTGTCATTGTCAAGATGGAACTCTTCAAGAAATTCTTTACAGTTGCGTTACTGAAATGTTTCTTTTAAAGTGTCATAAGTTAGAACAAAATGTTTTTATAAAATGAACGCCTTTTAACGATCGATGTAGAATTTCATCGTAATCAAGAATTTTCAAAGCGTTTTACCTCAAACAAAACATCGATCAATGTTTCATTTCCACATGGAAATTTATTTGTTTTAAGTTTTGTAAGACAAAAAATATTTAACGATAATCCAAATTAAATACACTTAGCTTGAAGATATATATATATATATACTGGAGCTCAGACTCTTTGGATGTTGGCACGAAAGACTAAAAAGCAATAGTTGTTTCCAGTTAAAGCGAAACCGTAAACTGAAAGAAAAATGAATGGATGTAAGTCAAATTTTGATTCCCTGGTATCGATATCAAATAAGTTTTTTTCGTCGTAAACTGAATTTTGAAGGTTAAATAAGTCTGGTAAATGGTATCATGGCTGAGATTAAGAACTACAATTATACCTACTTAGAGCCAAACCCAAAGCAAAAACTAAAATAAAAGGGCTGAAAAAAATACAGACATACAGGCAGATAAACAGACACACACACAAACATCTTTTGCACTATTGTAAGAACTGCAACCTTGAAACTTCTGAATATCGTTTCTTATGTCTTTGTCTATGAGTGTATCAAATTTGATTAAAATCGGACCACTCCTTCTATAACCCGATTTTTTCGATTATCGATTTTCGATATTTATCTGGGCTACCTCGGCACAAAACCTAGCTAAGAACACTCGCAGACGCTTATAGCACAACTGTGTAAATTTTCAAGAAAAATCGGTTCAGCCGTTTCGGAGTCTATAGGTAACGGTCACAGACACACACACACACAGACGCACACACACACAATGTTCTTTTTTCTAAATAAGTTTATATATATATATATATATATATATATATGGTGTATCAAAGATATTTTTATAAACTTTGGGGCAGATTCCTGATTCCAAAACAAGGTAAAATGTCTATAAAAACATAAGTCCCAAAAGCCATGTACAATGTATTCTTTATGTAATCTTGGTCTTCCTCGGTCCACAGTTTGTAGTGACACGGATTCAGCCACAGCAACGCGACGATTAACAGCAGCAAAAGTTGGATGACTCGGCTGCCTTCGGTCTGAAAACGCATTCTGATTCAGCCGTACAGCCTCGCATCTATTACTGTTCGCCCGGACATATTGTATCATATCATATCTGCCCAGGATATCTATATCCTGCCATTGTTAAACGGAAGACATCTTAGTTAACTCACTACTTCTTTTGTGTGACGTATCTCTTCAAGAAGTAGGCAATCATAGCCTTCCACGCCTTCCTGCGTACTTTCTCAAGAAATAAAAAAAAAGTGAGCTATTCTTTTTCGGGAATTTTTTCATCACGTGTTATTTTATCGAAGAACACTGGTAGATTTTTGTTTGTTGTTTACCACAATTAGACTCTGAGAGGCTTTGTAGAAGGCTTTCTATGAAAATTGCATTCTTTGAGTAAGTGGAAATTCCTTATTAAACAGGAATTTAAACTTACTCAAAGAATTCTATTTTAAAAATGAATTTCGATCAGACTTTTGGCATTCAAATGAAGGCGATAAAAATGTTCCATAATTTTCGATTTTCTAAGCGTTTTCACATTTCACTGGCCATTTTCAAGGATGTTATATTTTCCGATGTTGTTATTATGTCGTCATGATTGACTGCAATCTAATTTTTTTGTTTTATATATATATATATATATATATATATATATATATATATATATATGTGTGTGTGTGTGTGTGTGTGTGTGTGTGTGTGTGTGTGCATATGTATATACCTATGTGTGCGTGTGTGGATGCAAAAGAGAGAGGGCGAACGTGTATGTGTGTGGTAAATATATGAACATTTGAAAATAACTTTTATGTTGACGTTTTGTAATATAACAATCTGGCCCCACCCGAGGAAGGCTGATGCAAGCGAGGGTGTTTCCGGTCGTTGAAAGGAACGGATGTCGTTTGACCTTATTTCCGGCAGCAGCGGAAATAACTACAGAGGCAAACAGAACAGGTGTCTCTGAGAATTACGTGGGCGTGCGTGGGCGAGGCAAAACCGGAAGAAAAAGTCCCGGTTCTGGAAGATTATAAAAAGACCTCGGCACACGGATTCGCCAGTAGAGGAGTAGCAGAGAACGGCCGGTGAAGAGAGAGACACAACAGATAAGACTACACTCCCGTCAACCCATTAGAAGCGCGCTCTCTCAATTCTCTGTTCCCTATGCTACACGGTTCATCGTCATTAATAAAAATATAACTTTATATTTTTATATATATGCGTGTTTGTTGTTTGTCGATATATAACAGTTTTACTGATCAGATGTTTCAAAATTTTTGTATATTTACCATCAATTCCTATCCAAATGTAAATCAGGTTCTTATCTAAATTATTCTCTCTCTCTCTCTCTCTCTCTCTCTCACACACACACACACACACACACATATATCTCTATATTCTGTTCCCAAATACCTCATTCTAATTTTTCCTAATTGAGATGTTTGTGAACAGTTGAACACACTAAGATTTTGCGTCAAGCTCCTGGTTCTTTGACATGGACCTAACTCAGTAGAGTTTTTCAACCATTTTTAATTCACATTATTTATATTATTCGGGATGTTGTTCTCATCTTTATTATCACATTTACGACGTTTCGGTCGTTGTACGCTCTGTCCTTCTTCAGGTGCTAAGAATTTTGAAAAGAATTCTTTACTTCGATCACTTGAGTATATCATTCTTATTCCATCTGCAATGCCACTTCCGGGTGTTATGAAGGCGTTTTGGGTCAAGTTAATAACTTTTCAAAGTCAAAATAAGAAAATTGAAAATATCTTTATAGATCTCGAACTAAAATGTTTTTAAAGACTGTTTTTGATTCACTTTTTGTTTCAATTTTCGTTTCAATTTCGTTTTTTCGTTGAAAAAATTGTTTTTATCAAATAAGCCAATCTAAGATGAAGTTTTGTTCTCCCCCAAACTTGCGATACTCATGAGTTATATATGTAAACACAAAATTGAATGTTAAGCAATTAAAGGGTAAGAATTTGTGTAAAAGAGTTAATGGTATATTTTCATCTTTTCTGACGTTTTCAAAAAAGTGTGCGTCACTTAAATTCTTCCCTTGTAAAAATAAGAACAGCGACAAAATCGGAAGCGTTTATTGGCACCGCGCTGTCCAAGTTTTCACAGATGATGACAGACATCCAATATTTTTACAGCACAAGACAGGCTGTTTACAAACTAATTTCTTGACCAGTTGTGTTACTAAAGAAACCTAAGAGAAACTGGAAAAAGACCGACAGCCGTGATCAGCGTTTGTAATGAAGAGAGAAATGGTGTCGGTAGGAGGCGAGAACCGTTCGAGTCGGCAATCGGCGCCTGAGTGACAGAGAATAAATGAGAAAGCAACAATTATCAAGAAATGCAAATAGAATCGCAGGGAAAACGAATGAAACGTCATCGGATAGGACGATTTTGAGGAAGTAAAAAGATGAAATGGCAAAATGACGATTTTAGTTTTAGAGATCATTGCATATGGTTAATGGAACCAGAAAGCGACGCGTAGTATTTACCGCCTAAAAGAATAAAACTTGCGAAAAAATATTTTAGTATCAACATATGATCAGTATCAAAAAGTCTGCAAAACAAATATCAGCAACTGTTATGTTTATTACAGAAACAATTATTTAATGATTAAATTCAGAATGAATCACTTTAGAAAGGTATATAACTAGTAAGCATTCATTGTTTGCTAATAATTTTCCTATCGTTGCCTACATTAGTGTGTGATATTTTTCAAACTAGTTTGCAATCCAAGATCCTAACTGGTTGCTTCCCGATTGGGGCCTTGATACAGAGTAAAATTAGTAAGTATTTAGGGTGTATCTCCATAGAGTAATGTTAGTGAGATAGTCTCGAAAACATTTTCATAAGTTGCTCCTCTGCTGAGCTCGTTTCAAATCATGCTAATTTGTAAGTCATTATTCGAGATTATTGTTTATTTGTGATAATTTATTAAGCTAGTTCTAAGTGAAATCAGCTTTCATTACCCTAGTGGAGAAGTTTGTTAACCATAAAGTTAGGCCAGGTGCAAGTGTGATTATATATTTATCGGACACATAACTGGATCTCGTCTTAGTAATAAAATATACTTATGCTATTCTAACAGATAATATTACTAGAAAACAATAAAAGAATATTTGATTAATAAGTAAGGAAAATCAGCTGCTAATACATTAATCTAATTTCTTTTGTTTTAACTTTCCTTATATATTTTACTTTTAATGATTTTGAAAATAATTCTTTTTAACTTATTGTTAATTTCATAGATAAAATCTCCTACAACATTACTTCAGCATTTTAAGGATTTATTTCCAATATTGGTATACTAGTTATTACGAGTTATTATTTTATCCCATCTGAAATCTTAAATTAATGCCTGATCATTAAAAATCATTTCAGTTTCCTAATTCACAATGTATTTTTCTAATGAAATCATTCGCAAGTAATTTTACTTACATTGATATAAATGCATACATACACCCTAACTATTTTCGATAAATAATTTTTAATATGTATATTTGTGTGTGTGTTTGTTAATAACTTATTAATAACTTGTTTTCCTTGTGTAAGTTAATTAGAAATTTCAATTAAGTGTATTTCTGTTGCATGTTTTGCCTTGTGGCTTTGAATGAATAAACGCGTATATTCATGTGTATAATATTTGCCAACGAATCTGTAACGCTCAAACATGGCCAGGTCATTTCTTTATCGCTTGGATGGAAGACAATGTAGAAATTGACATCTTTATTCTTTGTTTTACCTAAAGCAAGTCATGTAATAAAACGAATCTATTGGAATAAAAATAAATACATTATCGGGTATAGCTCAATGGTGCTGTAGATGAATCTGGTTAAAAAATCTATGAGGAATTGATTAAAAAAATACCATTCCTTCTGTGATGAAGGTAGCGTTGTGTTGCAGTGGACATCGGCTCGGAACGAGAAATCGAAGAGTCGAGTTCAAATTCAAGTTGAATTAGTTGCATTCACTTACGCGCAAATACTCTTCTTTTCTCTTCACATATAGGTTAAATAACAGGACAAATTGTTATAGATTCGTTAGCAAATATTATACACATGAATATACGCGTTTATTCATTCAAAACCACAAGGCAAAAAATTGGGTTCTATAGTCTTGGTTAGCAATCAGTTTACCCCAGAAAGTAATAACAACCTACTGCGGAAAAATCCTCTGCCCAATTAGTCATGTCTCTTTCGAGATCTGATCACCAAAGCGTGTTTCAAATATGGCACTTATTTGACTGAGTGTGAAGAAAAGTTGGGTACTTTTACTTAGCAATCAGTCTAGCCTCCTAAAAACTGGTAATATAAATATGTGTGTTAAATAATTGGTTAAGAAATAAAGTCCATGGAGTCATAAGTTTCTTCTAAATTTCGTGGATGTTTATTTTTAGATATCGATAGAAAAATAACGTTAATCTTTTCTCTGCCAAAAATCAAACATCAGCCAGATGCATTCATCGGCCTTCTTAATCTCTTCTGTACGTCTGTGAATCTTGTGAATTAACAGCTGAATTACAGCGATGAATATAAGATATTAGAAAAGAGATGCTACAGAACTGTTCACGGCATCTTCTACGTAGATCGCAAATGACGCAGTGCGAAACATCATCAGACAAAACGAAAGTCTCATATTTTCTGCCATCGAAAATTGAAATGGTAGGGTCACGTCTTAAGAGTCAACAATCAATTCACTTACATCCTACAAAGGTACCACCTTAAGCAGAAGAAGAGGGGGGCAGATAGAGGAAAGAAATGAACGAAAGAAAAACATCACAAATAACTGGAAGGTTTTTTAGAGATTCAAATATTGGCACGCAACCGAGACATGTGGGTGGGGGGACTGATCAGGTTCTCAACTGCGCACCAACCCTACGAACAGTCTCCCGATCAGGAAACTGATGATGATGATCTTGTGACCTATTAAAAACTGTCTAAAATGATATAAGGGAGGTTTGTTTGTTGATGGGAAGAAAAAAAAAGCTAGAATTTGCAAAGTTCCAGGTGACACTTCAATGCAGAGAGGGTCATCATTACGAAAGGTGATAACGAAACCCCTCCTCGAGATGAATCGGAATTGTGTTTATGTTGCCCAAAAAGTGTTCGAATGCGCGTCACGGTAATCTTTGTCTTTTAGTTATTTGTTCGGTTTTCTTCAAATTTGTAGAAACATTGCTGCTTCACCCTCTTCATTCTGATAAGTTTGCCTTCTGAGTTTTTTTTATGTTTTGCGAAACTGCGTTCGACTTTTGACTCGTAATTCCCATTATTCCATTCTTTTGCTTTTCATATATTTCATTGGCCTCCTGACATTTGTTCAACAAGGTACCATCCTAGACAAAAGAAAGACACGAAAGAAAACGAGTTGATAAAGTCACAGAATTGTATTTGCTGCTTCACAATTTTCATTCCCACAAATCTTCCTACTTATTTATCTGACTGATTTGTTGCCATTTTTTCATCAACTGCTTCATCTTAATATCCATTCTCATGGCTTCTGGTTTATTTTTATGATTTACAGAAATTTACTCAGCCATGTCCTTTTCACATTTTGTCTCTCTCTTCATCTTTCTTGTGTTTTCGTTTATTTGAATCTTTTGCGACAATTTATTTAACAAGCGCTTCTTCCCTCTCTTTATTTTGTCACTAATCATTTATCATTCTAAAGAATTTCTATTAAGTTTTTCTACATTTTTTGTTTATAAAATGATTTTCTGTTTAGTCAGTCAGTTAAGTGCCATACGTGACACACGCTTGGGTGATCATGTCTCGAAAAAGACATGACTGACTGTACAGAAGATTATCCCGCAGTAGGTTGCCAGCCAAGGCTATAGAACCCAATCTGTCCTGTTATTTAACCCATAACTGGAAGGAAGAGACGGATTAATACCGTTCCCAAGGGTATTTGCGCGTAAGTGAATGCAATGAATATCAACTGGAATTCGAACTCGCCTCCCCGATTTCTACGTTCCCAGCCGATATCCGCTGGACCACAACGCACATCCTGTTTAGTACTAATCTTTAATTTTTTATCATCTCAACATGTCTCAACTCACAATGTGTTGGAAACAGTGTTTCTCCGATTTCATCTCCACTTAGTGTTTAAATGTTTGTTTACCTCATTTATTACAGACAGGAAATTTTTCATAAATAAATCTTTTTTTTTTTTTTTTTTTTGGCAACGGGCGTAAGCGTGTTGAAATCTTTACAGTATTTAGTATTATTGAAGTTATCGCTAACATTTTTATCAAGATTTCCAAATTCTACGTTTCGTTCAATTTCGTAAGAGATTTTTATTTTTTATTTTTAACAGCTGAAAATAAATTCTTAGTATTTCTCAATCTTGTATAGAAAACATTCAACTGACTATGCGTAAATATTTCTCTCTGGAGCCAATTTCCAACTTTTGAAACATTTTACCTTGTGATTTGTTTACAGTTCTCAAAAACAGGAAAAACTGGATTCTTGCATATATAAAAACTTAAAGAAAAGATATTCAAAAGCAGTATTGAATTTTTATTAAATAGTTATTTGTTAGTTTAATCATTAAATTGTTTTTAAAATAATGGTAGTATTTTGTATGTTAGATAATAAAACTTATAATTAAAAAAATAAATGGAAATTTATTGTAATAAGCTAAACACCCTAATAAGACCAACTGCACTGTACATCGTTATCTGTTTGCACATATCCCAAAAATTTGGTTTCGATCGGTCAATGTATAGCTATTTTAGTGGCTGTGATGGACGGAAGGAAAGACGAACGGACTAACACAAAGTAAACTACTGCGCCTCCTCGGCCTAACTCTATCAGCCGACCTCAAGTGGAATGATTACATTGAATCCATAGTTAAATCTGCTGTGTAGGCCCGGGGAGTTTTTGTCGTCTGAATCCATCTTGCACATATATAAATCTACCTGTGTATTGAGTACTGCTGTCATATCTGGTCGAGTGCCCCTGCTATTCATCTTAGCTCCCTGGTGCCTCCTTTGAATGAATTTAATCGAGCTACTAGATTAGCGACTAGGTTCCACCCTTTTACAGTAAAACCAATCAAATTTAACCGCAGCTTCTGCATAAATCAGCTTCTTCGCTCGCACTTCCCGCCTGTGGAATTCCTTTCCGTATACTTACTTCCCTAACAGCTACAATCCCCAAGGATTTAAATGCAATGTCAATTGTCATCTCTTAACTTCTTGACTCGCATCTTTTCCCTGACAACCCTTGCTTGTATCATGTTCTTCTTCCTTTCGACTCTATCCTCATGCAGCTCTCTTCACATCCGTGTTCTCATCCTTCTCTTACCCATTCTCTGACACCCCCTGTAACTTGTTCCTCTTTCTTATCACTCACCTCTTATGCAATCCCCTGCACACCAGTGGCAGTTCTGCCTTGTTTGGGGTGAAATGATTAAAAAGAAATGTTAAGATATTTGGAATTTTGCAGTCACAAGCAGTAAATGACACATATGGTTACACCTATAATATAAAAGATTTTCATACCTTAGACAAGCATCAGATGCCATCTTGCATAAGCAGAATTAACTAATGACCATTAAAAATTGTTTTCATTTATTACCAGTGACTCATTTGAATGGCTTCTTGGTGAAAATGCTCAGCAGAAATTATTACCAGTACATTTGATTTGCTTTTTAATTTGAAAGATTTTGATTCAAATGACCCTATTAAATGTTGAACTAATTACACAGAATGAACTTGCATTCATAAAATAAAATCACGGTTAAAAAATATAATTGTCCGGAGTGTTTTTTTTTTCTTGAAGCCTGGAAATTATGTCATCTGTATCTTTCTCAACGGAGAGACTTCTGTGACATTCCCAAAATTTTGCTCTGTCAGGAGCACCAGCTCTCAGCGGTAATGGGACGGCATTGGCACACTGTTTGAATTTTCAGACAGATGGATCACCTACTCACCTCAAAGAACGACCCAAGAACGCCACAATTGCTGGAAAAAGACAATATCTCTTGGACCAAGAAACATGAAAAGCAAGGATAGTTTGTCAGATAGTAAATAGGAAGCACAAATAAATAAATAGATAAATAAATAAAATTCCCACCACCCTCTTAACAAAGACAAAGGGGGGGGGAAGGGGGGGGGGAGAGAAAGCCCACTAAATTGACTAGCACACACATATGGAAGGGAAGAAGTATCAAGCAAAAATAGTTCGAATTCAAAAATCGACGATAGACAATACAAAATTGTCAATACAACTCCCCCCTATGTTCCATGGGGGGAGTTGTATTGACAATTTCGAGTTGTAGAGAAAGGCGATTAACCACACAGATAAACTTTAAAATAAACTTTAAAATTTTAGTGAAGTTTCTTTAATTTGAAGACATCACAAAATCTATGGATGGACGACTTCTAAAGGGTGACCAATAAAAACAACGGTAAATTCAGAAAGAAATTTATTTAGCTATCATGATTTGTGCACAAACCGAACAATCATTGTTGATGTTCGAAATGCTTCCATCAATGTTCAACACAAAGTAAGCGTGCTAAACAGGAGGCAGCGGCTTAATTCAATTTTATGAATATTAAGTTAAGGAATATTCAAGAAATTTATTTAAGATTAAAGCTCAATTATTTCTGAAAGATAAGAGACTAATGATAAATTTGCCGCTTTTTACTTGGCACCCTGTAAAACTAATTTCACATGTAATAAATATTTCACAGTAATTTTGTCTTTATTAGCCTTGCTGTATTTCAGATTGTTTTTAATTTTTTGTTAAAACATGTGTCTTTGTAAATTTTCCTCAAATTTTATAATTATTATTATTTTAATTGCAAAATATTTTTTGCAGTTTCAGTAACGTGGATAATCATGTAAAAGTTGGAAAAATTGGTAAAATTCATAAAAATATTGTGCCAACGTATGTGTGACATGAGTATAATTTACACATGTGTGAAAATCAGGCAAATTAATTGTGAAATTATTGTCGTAAATCACTTCATAAATATTCTAATATTTAAAAAAAATTAAAATCGAGTAATGATGGAAGACGAAGTTTAAATACTGTAAAACTTTTTACCATTATAATGGCTGATAATTATGAATAACTGTAAATAGAGATTATTTCTAAGCGCTACAATGTATAATGTGTAAATACTTCACCTTTGTGTTGTGTCCCTCAAGGAATGGGGGACACGAGCGCATAGAACTTACTGTAATTTGTAGCTCATAGTAAAGTTTTCTTTTTTGCTATCTCTGCTAATCCCTGTTCTACCAGGAATTTACATAAGCTCGACAGGGTAGTTTATGTGCTACTTTCCTCTGTCTCAATTGCTTTCAATATACCGTGTGAGTGTCAAATTTTTTCAGCCCTCTTTCCTCATTATGTACCCTAGAATTTCAAGTGTCTCTTTCTGATTCTACATATAATTTGTATTTTTTGTTTTCATTATTTCTAAAAAATTCGTCGTTGCTCCCATGTTCAGTCATGATATTCTCATCATCCTTCTGTAGAACCACATATCTGCTGCGTTAAGTCTTTTCTCTATTTGTGATGAGATTGTTCAGAATTCATTTCCATGCAGGAGGACTAATACGATATAAGATTTCAATACTATTTTCTTTGTTTGTAATGAAATCTTGTTTCTCATACCTTTCTTATCTTCTGGAAGGCATTTTTTGCTATGCTAGTGTACTTTGGATTTCGGTGTCACATGTTCCGTCCACTGTTAAAAAATCTTAGATCTTTAAATTTTTGCACTTGCTTGATTTTGGTGTTTTCCAATTTGTAATTCGCATGTTGGGCTGCTTCGTTTTTTTGCTGACAACCATGCATGCCGTCTTCTTAGATTTTATGCTTAGTCCTTTCTTCTCCCTTTCTTTCACTACCTTCAGTGGGAGTTTCTGTAGTTTCTTCTCTCTGTCTGCTATTAACACCGTGCCATCTGGATATCTAATGTTGTTAAGATTGTGGCAACTAATAATGAGAACTGGTAGGACTCATATTCTTTCAGAAGTAACGAACAAACGGATATTAACATATTTATTACTGATAATACAGGCCGAAAGGGGAATGGATAGAGGTTGGTACTCATTTACTATCCTATACCTAGCTAATTACATTCACGACCCAATTACTCATTACAATTTGCTCATTCACCACAAGAACCCATCCAACAAACGGATATTAATACACGAAGCAAACATTTAGAGTATTTTTTATAGAAACTCTTGAAACTTTTGGCCACACAATTTAAAAAAAACAGCAATTTGTCCGCTTATTTAGTAAAACCTGATTATTAGCTTGCTTATTTTATAAATAAATATTTGGGAGTTCAATTCTCATTCGGTGTAATCCACGCGAATTTATTCCCTGTTTAGAAATTCTTCGTTTGTTTTTATAAGCATTTTGTAAAGTTTATCCGATTAAACGATGGAAATTATCAATTACCGGATTTATTTGAAGATTTTTCTAATGGATAAACGTGGGTAAACACAATGGCAAGTTTGTGAATCTACCCAAGGAAGTGTAGATTAAATATAATCGAGAATGATAATTTTTCTTTCCTTTATTTCCCTAACAATTTTTTTTCGCATTTGGCTTTATAGTTTGAAAAATAAATTTTTTCTTCGTTTTATGTTCAAATTTTTTGAATTTGCGAAGCGAGTCAGTAGATTTTATTTACTCAGATGATTTAAGTACAGCAAATGATGTAAAATTATGTTGTGTCAATCTTCCACGGTGGGAAAGTCTGTCTGGCTAGAAAAATAATTATTCGAGATCCTAGTTTTTAGATAGACTCAAACAGCACCAATTACGTAAATATGTCGATAGTCCGTATTTATTCCGTGCACAAAAGAGAAATAGTCAGGAGGATATCCTGGTGTTTGTGGTAATAAGTTTTTCAAGTAGTTCTGAAAGTCATTAGTAATTTACTAAAGAGACGAATTAACACTAACAGAAAAAAGGTTTTAGTTTTAATCCTTCCTTTGAAAATAGTAAAAATTAATACTTTAATGAAATAATATCAATATCAAAACGGAAAGTATTGTCCTCGAATCAAATTGATTATTTTATTTTTCATTCTTCGTGATAGAAGAACTCACTGTTAAACATATATTGCCGGCAGAGTTCTTTTTTTGTTAGGGTCAGGATTGATTTTCTCACTATATCCAGTTTGTTTTTATCTTGACTTGGTCAGCTTTTGATTTTCTCTCTCCACAATTTATTTTGTCCCTTACCTCCTTTACTAATTGGGCGTTTTTTGATTTTGCCTATCAGCAGAATATAGTGAATACTCCTATTTTTCTGTGGGGTGGACGAGGCCTATTAACATTTTTGTTTAAATATTTGTTAATTTCGTTAGTGATATTATCCCCGTCTCCCTTATTTCAAGAAACAGATTTTTAAATTAAAAAAAAAAATTGTAAATATCCAGATTTTTTTTTCTTTTACATCGTGGAGTCTTGTCTCCCCTCCCCACGATGTAGTATTTTGATAAACATGAAGAGGGATGTGTTTTTGTAATGGAGGAGTCGTGAACCAGATTATCTAGTCGGTAACAACCAGCCTAACCCCCCCACTAGACCTACTGGTTACTAATTTGCATTTTTTTTACCGACAGCCAATCATTGATGCCAGATTCGATCAATGCTAAAACAAGAAAACGCTTTGGGAGAAAACGTTCGCTTTTCGCTAGAAATATTTGGGCAACGCAAATTCAAGGTTTGACTGCAAGAAAGAAAGAAAAACAGGAAGCAATAGAAAATAAGGAACGCACACACAAAGTGGCAGTCACCATCAGAAACGCTTCCTAGAGCAGCCGAACTGTAATTATAATGAACGCGGGGCCTTCTATAGATCTCGTCAATCAATTGCATTGTTGTCAAAGACAAAATCATCAACATTCCGTGTTCAAAATCCTCATGTGTGGCTGCCTAGTGTGTGACCAATGCGTTCAGTCATACAGCATATCTCTGGGACCACAGTTTCCTTGTCCACGCTGTAGGCAACATACATTTATTAACGATGATAACCTGCTTACTTTGAGCCCCATTTACCGGACGGGAACGCTATTACAGAGGCACAGCTTTCCACTATACACGGCCACATCTCTACCGATGGATCTGAACAAGCAATGGGCATACTATTCTGACATGCGAACCCTCCCCGAAGATATTTCTGATAGTTTTAGATTCTTGTCTTTGTCAGCCGTCGATCTTGAAGTAGCTGGCCGTGATATATGTCGAAACTTTGTCCCCCACGCAGTCTTGAGGACGGACCCTGGGATCTTTTCACTCCATGTTAAACCTAAAGGCTGTCGTTGGGAATGGCAGAATATTCTAACCGGAGACTGCGACAAAGACTGCGCCTTCTCCGACCTAACGGTAAGTGCAGATGGTTGCATCATCGCTACGGACGTGGCCAACTGTAAAGTAAAAAAATATTCTCCTTATGGCCAGCTATTCGGTTTTGTTATACTTCCAAATTACCCGGCACGAATTGATAACTTCTCAAAAGTAGAAGTTGTCATTTCTCTACAGAAATGTTGCAAATTGATTATCCTTCGCCATATGGAGAGTATGAGAGTAGAAAGAGTGATAACTACTTCGAAATGCTATACGGCAATTGCTTGTCTTCGAGACTTAGACCAATTAATCTGTTCCACTATGGATTGGCGGCCCTGTCTTGATATCATAGATTGCAAAGGCAACGTTCTGCGGACCTTCACCAATGAAAATTTATCTTGTGGCCTCCACTGGCCTGACTATTTGACACTAACCAATATGTGGAACGTTCTTGTGTCGGACATGGGCAATGGCCAGCTGATCTCTCTTGATATTACGTCAGGTGACATAAAATTCGTTTATAAAAAGAACGATCATGGGAATTCAGGGCATAGTTCTCTGACTGGAGTCACTGTGGATAAATTCGGCCGAATATACTTGGCCGATCGACTAAATCGGGAAATAATACGTTTAACAGCTGATGGTCAGTTAGAAGCAACTATATTGACTGAAACTGACGGCATTCTTCGGCCACACGGTATAACAATTTGTGACTCTGGCCACCTTATAATTGCGGAATATTCCGTCCATTCAGCCATCAGGTTGTATACTCTGTATTAATTGTTTTACAATTAGAAATTGTTTTAGTAATTGCCACTCGGAACTTTTTACACTGCTTATCACTTGGTTATTTCAATTTTTGTCTTGTGGAAGGCATAGCACCTCTTCAAATGTTTATTCCTTAAGGGGAATTTATAATGAAAATATATAAAAAAAAAAATAAAATGAAATGAAAACATCTTTATTTTTTTCTACTGTTTTTGATAATCATCAAACCAAGAATAACTCTTTTACTGTTGAAATACGACTTTGGTTTAGATCCGATATTCAGTTTAAAGCTAACTGCACAGTTTCGAATTTAGTCGAAAATATAACCTTCTCAGCGTCTCTAGTTTGCTAGAGATCCGGATGCAACAAAATATTAATCAAATCTGAAGATCTTACGTCAAGTTTTCACCTTAAACTTACTTCGGATAAATCCTTTCGTTATCCATAATCTGCAAAGCATTTACATTCAAATTCCTTTTAAGGTAAAAAACATTCTAGACCGTCAATCTGTTTTCAATTATATCAACAACTTTTCCATGTGAAAACATTAATTAAAAACTATTCCTGTATTAAAATCGACTTTTAAATTTTGAAGTCCTAACACGTACAAACGTTGTTTCAGCTCGTTTGGTTGAGCGTACCCTTACTTCGCGTCGGGGTTAAGTTTTAAGGTCTTCACTAGCAAATCTGTTAGCTGCAATTTAATGCGAAATAACTTTCAAAATTATCCAAATTGTTAGATTTTTGTAAACTAATTGAAAATTAAGCACTTAATTTTTAATTCGCTTTACCCTAAATGGAACCGAACGGACGCTTCAAAAATGTATACATTTGGCAAAAGATTCGCTTTTATCTTTAAATTCCTGTTAACAGATAAACTTACTTCCTGTAAAATTTCAGAAATATTCTGGTATATAATGTAATAAGATTCATTAAAGTTGTCCGAAGTCTCTTTGCTTAAGTTCTTTGCATTTTTTTTGCAAGAAACGCAATGAAAAGAATTTTGAAGTAATCCTGCATTACTTTGGTGGCTTCAGCATTCAGATCGATAACTTAGTCATACAACAATTCCAACTCGTTTAACAGACATGGAATGAATGGTTCTTTTGGGAGAAGGTTAAAAGGTATAGTCAGTCAGTTAAGTGCCATACCTGAAACACGCTTAGGCGATCATGTCTCGAAAGAGACATGATTGACTGGGCAGAAGATTATCCCGCAATAGGTTGCCATTGCTTTCTGCGGTAGACCGGTTGCCAACCAAGGTTATAGAATGTCCTATTTAACCCTTAACTGGAGGAAAGACGCGGATTAATACTTTTCTCAAAGGTACTTGTGCGTAAGTGAATGCAAGGAATTTAGCTGGAATTCGAATTCGGCTCCCCGATTTGTCGTTCCGAGTTGATATTCACTGCACCACGAAGCACATCCTGAGGTTTAGTACCGAGCGTGAATAAAGTATGACTTCATCAGTCAAATCAAACAATACTAATTTCAACTGGAACAAGTAACTATTCACTTAATAGGGTTTCTACAGTGTGCCCGAAATTATTTCGGGAAACATGGAAAGTAAAAGGCAGGTTAACTGTTAGATTTGTCTTAAAAGTTGTTTTTTTTATTCCATCTAATTTAGAGTGGAGAAAAAATATCTAATCAAATCCTGAATTTTAAGTTACAAATTTCAATGTGTGAACTTCATGATTGACACTTAGTGAATAGCGAAAGCGATCGTTTTAATCTGTATTAGAATCACTCTTACGTAATCGGTTAATTTTGGCCTAGATTTCTTTTCTCTACTAAAGTGACTTCATGTAATTCAGTCTTCAAATATCTCTACTCAATGAATTATGTTCATTTACGTGTAACGGTGCACTTTATTTCCAAATAGTATTTTCAGATTAAGAACCTAAAACTTCCTCAATTTTACACCAACTGAGGAACTTGTCAATTTCTATAGCTCTGTGATAAAACACTTGGCATTTGCTAATCTTGACTACATTGACTTTCACATCACTTTTTAAAAGAATCCTTTTAAATGGCTAACTTCAGTTGACGTCTTGAACTAACGATAACGTTTTTTGTGTCGAGTTTTAATCCCCATAGCAAGTTTTTGTTGCAGGACTGTATTTCTAAGTCCTACAATCTCGAGAGAACAGGAAATCATTATAGTTGGTGACACGCGCAGATGTTGCGCTGACGTCATATTAGTCGCGCAGTAAAAACTCCTACGTTCGTCTTTAGTCAAATTATTACTTGATTGCCGGAAGTCCTACCATCTCATAACCAATAGGTAGGGCAAAATAACCGTTAGAAATCTTCGTCGTTGGTCACGGCAAACGAGGAATACGGTTGAGTGACCTGGACAGCAACAACCAGATCAACGTAGGTAAGCTTCTGTGCGCGCTCTCAAAACCAATCCGGTTTGCAGGCAAAGGCGGCGGGTGGGGATTCTGTTGTCCCCGGCAGGACTATGTATTTAACTCTCTATAACACGCCATTAAGGCATTGAGTGACTGCTGATTACCTGCCACTCTCCGATTTATGTAAATTCGCTTAAACAGCAGAAAACCGTATTATTCATAGCGCATCACTCTAAAAAAAATTAAAACCTGCAACTCTGAAGGCTAAACTGATGTACATTTAAAAAATATCGCTTCATCGGTTTGAATTTGAATAGCCAAGGCTATAGAACACAATCTCTTATATAACCCATAACTGGAGGGAAGAGACGGATTAATACCTTTCCCAAGTGTATTCAAGAAATTCAACTAAAATTCGAACTGGGAATCTCCGATTACATAGTGTTTTCTTCACGTTTCAACTTAAATTGTACTGGTCAAGTCAATTCTTGTTTTTTTTTTTTCAAAATTAATTCATGGTTTCATTTCAGGGCTCTGCAAAATTCTATCGCCACATGTTCATACCCTTAAATGTTTTAATTTAATTTTTTTCTTTTTTATTTCACAATAACATTTTCTACTAAATTTGAAAATTCCAGGTCTAGTTGTAGGCCAGGCTAATCGTCTGAACCACTATGAGAAGATAGTTCGCTTAGCTGCTGAAAAAGACTGCAGTACGTTAGAATCGATCAACTGCAATCTTTGTCCCCGTAAAATTCCAGTATCATTTGTACTTTTATTTTATTTGTGGCTCCTTTTTTATGCTTTAGTAACTCTATTACCAAAAGTGCCCGTTTCGTCTTTAATGTCGCCAGAAACTTAACTTTGGCTTGTGAATGGGGATTTCACCTAAATCTTTCTATCTACCCTCGTATAATCGCATAGCGTTTTACTTTTGATAACTGCAAACACTTTCGGGACGTGGACGCTAAACATGTTGACAGTGGGAATTCATTTAGTCGGAGACAAAGTAACAACCCAACAAGGGCGAAGCACTCAACTAAATCTGGCCACTAGCTGCTCTATTGCCCGTTCGACTATTCTGAAAGATTCAACACAATGGACATCTTAATGCTCGGGAATTACTGGCCTAAATTAATGTGGGACAGCAAAGGCTAAGAAAATGATACCGAATGAATTGATGCATAATAATCGACCATTTTTTTCTTTTTCTAAAAATAAATCATTGTTTTGACCTCGACGTTGAACTTTAGATCTAACCCCCCCCCCCTGTCCTATATCTTGTTTGTAGCTTCAAATTCGTTATAAATGAACTAGAAATCCATTTCGGACAAAACGATTGCAATGTGTAAATGAAAATCAAAATTCTAGTGATTATTATTTATTCTCGCTGTACTCTTCTATTGAAGAAATTACTCCCCCCCCCCCCATTAGTATGAAATGTCGAATGAAAGCCTGTTTTTTAGTGAAGTTTCTTAAGAAAACTTGTAATTCTTATTTCGAAAAGTGAATGGTACTTTTCGAATCGGTAAAATAATTGCACGTTAATTTTTAACAATTGCTAATTGCCCGTTTTAATTTTTAACAGTTGCTTGTAAACTTACTGCATCCATTGGTCTTAGAAATTGTCTTTGTGTTTTTTTATGTTAAAATACATTCTAATTCAAGCAAGCACTGTCAGTTAAGTGCCATTCGTGATACACACTTTGGGCGATCATGTTTCGAAAGAGACATGACTGACTGGGCAGTAGATTATCCCGCAGTAGGTTGCCATTATTTTCTGCGGTAGACTGGTTGCTAGCCAAGGCTATAGAACACAATCTCTTATATAACCCATAACTGGAGGGAAGAGACGGATTAATACCTTTCCCAAGTGTATTCAAGAAATTCAACTAAAATTCGAACTCGGCTCCCCGATTTGTCATTCCGAGTCGATATCCACTGCACTACAACGCACATCCCAAAAAAGAGAGGGAAGAAAAATCACTAGAACTCTCAAATAACCGCAGTATGCTACACGTACAAACACACGCTTGGAGATACATAAACACAAGAAAAACACGAAATATGAGCAGTCAATTGCTGGTATCTCCTTGACGAGTGGACGGAGTAATTCTACGACCCTCTGGAGTCGGAATGCTGAAAATAGCATCAAGTAACATACCTCTTACTTGAATTATTTATTTTTAAATATCACAGGGAGACACGTTTCCTCTATCCAGAAAATTGATACAACGCATTTGTCTTAATCGCCTATCCACATTTTAGCTCTTATAGTAAACTGACAATAATACAGGTTTTGTTAAAAATTAAATATTGAGCCGATTTTAAACTGACTTATATAGACTTCTATTTTCGTTTGAAAACTAAAAAAATTTTTTTAAAAGTCACTTATCAGTAAATATTCTTTGCTTAAAAACTCAAGAAATTCACTTCTACAGGAAATTCTACCGGATGATTGTAGATGCCAGGCTACATCTTTCCTTTCTCAGATTAACGCGCCTCGCCCGACCTTGACTTAGAATCTCCTTCATTTTTAGTCTTTCGGCAAGTACTCTAACCATTGATTGTTTTCACTTACGAGTGTCTCTATCCGTCAGAATGGTCTCTTCAAATAATCAGTTCCCAACTGCTTATGACAAGTTGTCTGAGAGAGAGATGTTTGCTCAGCGTTTATTCAAAAACATTTTCTTCTCTCACTCCTTTTCGATTCTTAAATTGTATTTCCAAAGCTTCTCTCGTTCCGGTAGACGCTTTCTCAGATAAGAACTGTTCACTATTTCGGCGCCATCTCAGCGTGACCTTCCACACGGAATGAATGGTTCCCTAACAATAAACACCCAGAGATCTCTTAATCAATGACTAGTGAGGACAATCAATTATACAGCTGGTTGCAGTGGGTGGGTGTCTAGATCAAGGAATTGTTGCAAACCAGCATGAAGTAGGTCTCGGATGTTGTATTGTGTGCTCCGATTGGCAAAATGTCATGACTCTAACGCTATTTATGTCCGGGGCAAAAGACCCCATGAAATACTCACTTTTGCCGAACCAGCGTCGCAGTTTGAATTCGTTTGTAATTAAATCATAAACAATATAAATTTATTCAGATTTATTCCATAACTACCAGCGTTGTACCTGTCTATCCATTTTCATTCTGCAGAACGCCAAGACAAACAAATCTCTCTACACTGTCAACGTTTCGTTCTTCGCACAACTTTGCTCGAGAACTGGAAAACTTATTCTTTTTTTATTTTAATAGTTTTAGTTTTGTTTAAATTTTTTTTTTTTAAAGCATGAGATGGTGAATGGTCCCAGTCAAACTGCGAGGACTTTAAGTTAGTCACTAACATCCACAAATTGATAGTCCAATATTTTTCATCTTCCTGCCTAGCAGTGTCAGATCGGCCACTGCGACCGAACAATCGAATACGATTAGAGAAAATCAATTCAAACGACTCAAAAACAATTTCGTAAATTTGGTATTAGATGCTCGAGAAGTTAATAAAATAAAAATGAACGTACCTCCCACCAACACTCTGATCAAACCCATTTAAGTCATTTGTCTGAAACAATGTTAATAAATAAAAATTACATTTAACTGAATATGGAAATCTGATAACGTTCAAAGCTTTTTGATAGCCACATCAAATGGTCTGTAGTCAAGCTAAAGTAAAAATCAGGATATTAATTTTTTTCCCTCAAAAACTAGGTGCCCGGTTACACTATATGGAAGTAATTCTTTTTCTCTGTAAGAATTAAAATTCTTATCCACAAGAAAAGCGTCGAGGGCACAAGCTTAAAAGGTTCGAGGAAAAGTCAAAGAATAATCTGAATGCATTTCACATGAATGCGAAACATTGTCAAGAACCGGACTGAAAACGTAGATGGAAGGCACTTTCTTAGGCGAGGAGGTAATACTTTTGACGCTGAATGTCTTGGGCATGCTGAGATCAAGGGTAATAAGAGACACTAAAAATATGTATTCTTGGAAACGTAATGTGTACATGCTTTTTTCGATGGCAAGTAATGTAAACTATCTGAAAGTTCAGCATGAAAGGCAATCAAACTATGACAACGTGCCTAATTGCCTTGCCGACAGTACCTTGTTTTCAGATCATCATCTGTACTGGCAAGACATCGGATGGTACACAATTTCAATGAATACAAATCCAATCAAAGACAACGAATTTCTCTCATTTATCGCTGGTGTACGTTTGAAAACGTTAGAAAATCAGTTGTTATAAATCGCCTGAAGATACCGAAAGGATGAAACCTAGGTTGTAGAAATAAATCTTTTCCAAATAAAAATATTCAAAAGCTCTACAATATATCTGTATTGAGCACTTTTAAATACAACTGTATACGGTTCTAATTTAATTATGACCCCAAAATTGAATTTCTCTCTCATGTAGGCCGGATAGCTAGGATATCGGGTTTCAAAAGTCAACTAAGGTGCCATGGACATCAAAACGAGAAGAAATCCATCACAACTCATGTGAGAGGCGGTTGTCATCGGAATAAGATGAGGTAGTCAGCACAAATGTACATATGATCATGTATAAAAATGACTATATTAAATTATAACATCTTAACCAACGTTTTTCCTGTGTTTGCCTTGATGTTTTTAGAGAACGAAGCACGTTGGTTAAGATAAGTTTTCCTTTTGTCTTTATTATACCAGAGTGGGACCGTGCCGTCGAAATAGACGGCAAAATATTACTAATAATACTACGCGTTCTAAAATTACGATAACAAGAAAAAATAACCCAAACACCTTTGCATGATATAATATATATATATATATATATATATATATATATATATATATATTCTCGACGACATAATTATTGCAAAAAATTAATAAGTGTACTGTTAAAGAGAAAATACTCGGCAAGAGCTTTCATACATTTTAGTATAGTTTAATAATTGGTAGTAAAGAATATAAACTGAGCCGAGGTTGTCTCGTTATAGTCTCCTAAACCATGAGCGTGATAGAAGAGAATTGTGTGTGTGTATATATATATATATATATGTATATTTTATTCAAAATGACAGAGGTATTATGGCTAAGTTTAACTAAATCATAATAACTAGTCATTCATTTTTAATGAATCATATGAGAAAAAAAAGAGATTAATGGCAAAATACACTATAATCATCCACAGACAGATCTGTTTCGTAGCTCTTCAGTGTGGCTAGAATAACCATTTACCTCAAGCTGGGACTGAAACCGACTGATTTGTCAGCTGCTGGAGATTCACCAACTAGGCCATTGGCGCACATCAGTAAAAAGAAGCAGAATTCATAACATCTATTGAATTTACGAAATGTGAATACGCTAACAATTGAGAATGTTTTATTTTGTAACCACACCGAATGAGCGTTCAGCATTTAAACTTTTTAGTATAAATATATTATAATATCACTACAAAAGTAGCTATTTTGTTTCGACACTACTTATGTTTCATCAAATGATGGTGTGATTTTGAGTTGAAGAGTTTTAAAAGGTTCAAAACTAGCCAACCCCACTTAATCATTGATGGCATTATTACATATTCTCTGATGACCAATCAAAATACAAGTAATGTTTAATTAGAAGAACATAAAAAAGACTCTAAAATAATTTAATGTTAACATTTCATTAAAATAAAGATCAGCATTACTAATCAACTATTAGTTTCAATTTACAATAAAAATTAAAATTTATTTTCAAATATTTTAATTTTTATTGTAAATCGCCTGAAGACACCAGATGGTAGAAACTCAGGTCGCGTAATAACTCGTTTAAAAATGAAAAATATTCAAAAGTTCAACAATATAATTTTGTATTGAACATATTTTAGTACAATTGTATACTGGTCAAATTTTATTATGACCAAAAACTAAGTAATCAAATAATTATATTTAGTGAAAATATATATATATATATATATATATATATATATAAATAAAACCAAGTATAGGGTACGTATGGATGGAATAATATTCCGTATCTAAAGAAACATTAATTTTTAAAAAGTGCTCAATATTTTTGAATAAATATTATTTAGTGTGTGTGTGTGTGTATATATATAATACGCTAAAATTTTATTTCTCTGATTCCATGTGCCTATGGACTAAAAAAAAAAGTCGAAACCGGATTTCACAAGTAGATGTTAAATTGGTTTTCTGACCAATGGAAGCGAATTGCATGACTAAATGACATAGCGATCAAGTACGAAAAATCTAGATGACTATAAATGACTTCGGTCAGCGTCAGTTAGTCAGATGAGAGCAACTTGCTGACAACCTTCTGATGAAAACCTTTTGATAATTCTGATGATAATTCTGGATAAACCTGTACGCTGTCGGAAGTTCTGTTATGTATGACACAAGGCCGAATCAAATAAACATTAACCATCTCCCTACGGCTAAACTGGCGACTCCCGAAGGTTGAAAAGAACACTCACCCTATAGCTACCAAATCATAGCATCATCCACATGCCAAAAAAAGACTCAAAATATTGGTGGCTTTATTGATATTGATAAAATCACCCTAACTATAGAGCAATGATTCACAAAATCATAAAACCATTAGTAGAGGGTTCATTTCTTACTTTAATTTAATCCATTGTACCAGATCAAGCTGACAGTTATATATATGAGATATACGGCCAAACGCCCCACTAACCAAAACGAGCTGATATCGTAAAACCATGATTGCAGCTTGTCGATATTAAGTGATCTATTGATACCACACAGCAATGAACAATCGTCGAAAGCGATTGCGAATAAGTTGAATCTTCACTGTGTATTTATTTAAGGCTGGAAAGCAAACTTTGATCTTGAGTAAATATCAATAAAACAAGAATCTAGTGATGGAATACAAAACATGGTTTCTGTAATTTAATATATTCGTTTTTATTTGTATATGACGTGTTCAGGCTGTTTCGTTTTGTGTTGAAATCTCTGATTCACAAGAGGTAATTATTTTACTACCAAAATATCTCATTACCAATGTCGGCTGATTTATCCAAACAATTCTATTACAATATTTTACTATTCCTGAGATGAAGTGTTGTAATTATTTACACTTTGTTCGGCCTGTTGTTCTCATCTTCACTGCCTTATTCTCCCGTTGTATCGGTAGTTGTACTCTCCGGCCTTCTTGAAGGGTTTGCAATTTCGAACTAAACACATATTTTATCCTGCGGGGTTGATTGTTCTAGTTGCAGATGTCATGCCTCTTCCGGGTGCCTCAGTATCAGTTATCTCCCCTTAGCTCAACTATCCAAGTTCTGTTCAGTTTTTGTTGAACCCAGTGACTTGACCCAAAGAGATGTGAGTTAAATACCTGGCCACAGAAGAAGCGAACAAAAACGCAGTGTTTAGTTAAAGGGAGGTAACTGATAGTGAGACATCCGGAAGAGGCATGGTACGTGCAACTAGAACACTTTACTCCAGTGGAGTTCAGTTCGAAATTCCAACCACCGGAAGAAGGCCGGGGCGTAAAACGGACGAAACATCGTGAATATGGCAATGAGGATGGGGACAACAGTCCGAGCAATGTCTAAATAATACTATTTCCTCTGCCAATGCCAACCAATATTTGTTCTTTCAGATAAAACACTCAAGACTAGAAATATAATATAATAAAGAGAAAGAAAATGATTCTATTTAAACAAACAAAATAATTTCGTTGATCGTTAAAGTGAGAAAAGGCTTAATTTGACATTAACTCAATAAACGCCGAACATTTTGAAAGCATCATATAGAAAGATGGCGGCACGTCGTGAACAATATTTAGCGCATATGTTTGAAAAAATATTGTTCGAGAAATACCAACATTTGAAATATTAGTTTAGAAAATCAAACCCTCTATTTATGGTCATATTACAACAATAGGCGTGTTATGTGGATTTCGTTTATGCGTACAAATACCGTTGTTTGCCACGTGTACGAAATGGAATATGAGTCGTTCCTTCCAAGTGTTTTCAGGTGTTTGCGGTTATGACAGATTTTTAGTAAGGGAGGACTGATTGATTGCCGCCCCTGAACATTAGAAAAACACTCAGCATAATTAGGTTTTTACTTAAAATATAAATTTCTATTTAACATAATAATAATAATAATAATAATAATAATAATTTCCGCCTGTAGCAGACTGCGCAACATGTATGACTTACGAATTTTTGTCATTGTGCATCAAGCTGCGTTTTTTTTTATTTGGTCACCATTTTTAGGCTGGTTGTCAACACAAGGCTAAAGAGCTCAATTTGACCTGACATTTAACCCATAGTTGTGGAAAAATGGGTCCTTGCTTTTCCCAATCGTATTCGTAACGAACTCAGCTGAAATTTGAACTCGGCGAACAGATTTCTCTTTCCGATCGGCTAACCTTTACACTACCCGCGCATCCACATGAACAACTGAATAAAAACATCTCATCTCTGCAGTTCAAAAACGTCATTTGTTTCTAAAAGAATTAATTACAAGAAAGTCAAACCTATCTAAACTTAATGTATCTAATTAATCGTAACCTCATCCGTGAGTGTTTGAATATTTTTCTAAAATCTTCAACTATAAACGATGCTTGCAAGATTCACCAGTGTCATCTTTTTCCATCTGTGTCTGATAGCTGGGGTAGTTGCATATTATCCATTTAGTTTCGAATTTGAATTTCAAGACGGAAATACCTTCACAATTTAAGGGTTTGACGAAAACCAATACGCCCTCTCCAAGTTAGCTCTGGTATTGGATTAAGTCAGCGGTTCACAAACAGTTGCAGCAGAAGAGGATAGCAGGTGAGGCGGAATGATTAAAAGATAAAGATTTAGAAACAGTTTTAAAAAATTATATGTAAAAAATAACCATGATTTCAAAATTTAAAATATTATTATGGCTTATTTGTAATTACATGCATGAGTCCCGGTATAAATAGTCTTAAAAGTTATTTACTGATTTTATCATTATGGTATTTTTGCATTATATCAAGTATTCAAAATATAGTAAATAGTATCCGCAAATTGGAGGAGAGAGTTATCAATGATAATATTCTGACTTTGAATCCGCGATTATCTCCCTTTAACCGCCACTCAGGTTTTTTTTTTTGTCTTTAAATGTAATTTTTATCACATAAAATTTGGTGAGGCGAGAACAAATTTTCATTCCGAAGAAGCAGACTAAGGAAAATCATGTTTAAGAAAAACTGCATTAAGTTAACTAAATATCTCTACTTTAGATTGTCCTTTTATTAAATATGGAGGATTCACTCACTAGAGTTCTTAAGGTGACATTCGTAAAAATCAAGTTCCGTGTGTCTGGGATACGTAGAAATTTATTTTCGAATTTTGAATTTACTTTAGTGCTTCAATATATCGACCTGTACTGTTTGGAGAAAAAGTAGCAATAATAATAATTTCGAGAAAAAGTACAAATAAAAATAATGTAGTATTCTTTTATATTGTTCACGTTGCCAGTTCACTTAAATTTGTTTGGAATTCAATTTCTTAATATCAATGAATATTTACAGTTGTCATGTTAACAAAGTTGAATATTTTGCTATGAGTCAATAAAAAATTTTGATTCCTCAACCAAGGTAAATGTTTGAGTTACAAATAATGACTATTTTATTTGACTTAAAAAATAACTTACGACTGACAAAACAACATAGATTAACACCTTCGTGCATTTTTTTTTATCAAAACTCTTGATATAATGTAAACGCCCAGTGCACGATAGATAAGAACTCGTCTCGCCGACCAATATTCAAAGGAACACGTCACGTAGAGAGAGTTCGATCCCACGTATGCCTTAAATTTGTGATTTTGTACTTTACTAGCTACATTTAGTAAAAAAAACTTACTTCAAAGTGAAAATTTGTATTTATATGAATTAACATTACCTACATTTCATTCCAATTTTCTGATGAAATCCTTCTAGCAATAATATCATCGAATTAGTCGCAGTGTTATATTTAAATACTTTCTGGAGAAAAGAGCGTCTTACAAATTTGTAAACAGAATTTTTACAAAACCTATCATAATTATGCTTAAATGAAAGCGATTCCTTTTCCTTTTTAAGTTTCAAATAGTCACAAATGCGAGAATACTTTGAATGTTTCAATTTGAACTGTTAATTCGTCACAGAATTTAATATCTGTAAATCTGATTTTTGCCTCGACAACGTGCTCAGTTATCTCTACTAGCAAATTAGACGATTATTAGAGAACGAATTTAATAGCAATGTCCTACATGTTTAACTATTTTTCTGTGGTAGGCGCCCATAAGTGAAGTTGTAATAAGAATCATCTTAATCCTTAATCAACGATTTAATCAAGTCAAAGAAATCGCATCTCGATCTTTTTGGCATTTTGCATTTCAAAGTTGAAAGTAAAAAAAGGATTAAATTAACAAAGGAATGAACTGTTTTATTTGTGGTTTCTCAAATGAATAAAAATTGCTGCATATTTCTCACTGAACCCTGCTCAAAATTGCAAATGTTAAATTCTCTAAACAAACAGCTTCATCCTAACATCTGGTAAATTGGTGCTGCACAATATTTTATTTTATTTATTTACTTTAATCTAACTAAAATGAATACATATCAAACTCAATCAACAAATACGCTGATACATTGTCTTGTGCCAGACGAGTCTAATATTCATGTCAAAATAACTGTAGAGACTGTTTCTAATTTCCTATTGATATCAGAAATTTGTGTTCGAGCCCAGATAAAAGCAATGATTTCGAATATTAGCAGGCATGTTCATCCTATTTGAATAATCGACACACCACCATCTGCCTACTTCATTCATTTGATCTTTGGTCAGAATGAATGTCAGCTTAATAAACATAAACATATAATTAGAGTAAACTAAACTTCATTCAAATATCAAGTGAGTGAGGGAATTCAAACTTGGATTTGTCCACGGATTTTGTCTTTCGCCGGAAGTCAAAGTTTGCCGACCGACGCCTGTCTGTCGATCAGATTATGCTTACAAGAAACATTCGACGGATTGATGTGCAAAGTGAAAAACAAACCAGATTTTTTGTCGATGTTACAAAATGCTTTTAAGGTAGATCGTAAGAAAAAAGGACACAACAAAATTGCAATATTTCTTTTTATTTCATAAACAAAGGAAAGTACTTTGAAGTTGGAAATCTCTTATAGTCACAAATAATAAAGTAAATAAACTTTAAATAACTGTGGTAAAATTTAAACTTTAAATTTATTTACATTTTACAACAAAGTTTATTTATGAAAAGTTGTATGTTTTACTGAATTTTCGATACAAGGTAAAAAGATTTAATAAAGATTTAATTATTTTCATTTTCTTGATTTCTCATTTTCTTTTCTTCTCTTTCCTTTTCTTCTCTTTCCTTTTCTTTGTATTTCTTCTTTTTTCTATATTAAAACTTTTTACTTTGTACGGAAACTTGTCCAAAAATGGAAAATGAAGTGTTGTTTTCATAAAACCAAATTTTTATATGAAAGCGTTCATTACTATCATTGTTAACTATCTGATGAGACATTGTTCTTTCAATGTCGAAACAATATGTACAATTTTGTAGTAGTTTTACGTGTTCTAATGTTTTATATATATATATATATATATATATATATATATATATATATATCAGCATGCGGTGTGGGTATAAAAAAATCCAAAGGAGTGTCCTGTACATACAGTGGTAGGATAACTCTCTAAGAGTGCTCTAAATATATATGTATATAAATACATATGGAGCAAATATAACAAAAATTAAGGCAGACACGTTATAGTAAATCGGAGGTATAGGCCTATTTCAGGCAAACCATCATCAGCTTCCGTTTTTATTTTACAAAGGATTCTACACCAGTGAGATTCACAAAGACCTTAAAAATGAAAAAAATAACGGTCGCTCCCTTAAAAGAGAAAATTTAAGAAAAAATGCCGAACTGATGTATTTTTCATAAATTTTCTCTAGCAAACCTAGACTTCTCACTAACACTCTATCCGTGTAGTGACTACTGGGTAGACGGCCACATATGAGCCTGAGTCCACATCCCCCGCTCTGGGTGATTGACCAGATATCTATCAATGAGACCAAACTTGCTGATCAGATCAACTAAGCTACGATAGCACGACATCCCGCTAGTTCTCCTTCCCCTATCTATTTTTGGGTTGACGATCTTGACTCCCATGAAGAATAATCGCGAAAAATTCACTGAGAACGCCTCCAACCGATGAAAACAGGAGACACGCTCCTTCAGGTCGTTGGACACATAAACCGCAACGACCCGAAACGATCGACTGTTCACGGCATTATCTGCTGCGATCAACTGACCTCCGGCATCGACAAAGTTTACTCTCGCACCTAGGGTACGTTTAATCAGCAAAGAAACATCTCTGTCCAAGTATCCCCGTATGCTGAATAGACAACAAAGTCGCTTTGACAGCACACGAACATTAACTTTGCAAACAAAGTGTGTCTCCTGGATCGCGGCTACATCAACGTTGAAGAGATCACGAAGCAGGCGAGCCGCCTAAATTCTATGCCTCAAGCCCCTCGCAATTCAAGCTGGCTAGCTTGATAGATATTTAAAGTTTTCTCATCTTTAATGCAGACTGGATAGAAATTTGCTGGTGTCACGAACCCGGCGGATTATCCCAGGCTCCCTGCACCCATCTCTGACGTAAATGCATCCATCTAGGACAATCCCGCCAGCGTCCGTCGGAAAGATTAAGCGCCCTATATAAGGAGGGATGGAGAAAAACTGTGAACCTCCCTGCGCAAATTTTTTCAGTTTAAGAGACCCTCTTTGGGCCATCCTGATATCCGGAAATGCATCTTTAGCTCTAGCTAGGTGGTTTCATACGCCCAGGTTTTCACCTGTAATTATTTTTAATGCTATTACCCTTGGAGCGTGGGAGAAATTTATGGGATCCTCAGTCGACAAGAAGTCGACTGAGGTACACTTGAGTAACAGCCTCAAGAGGACCCTCCTCTGCTAGGAAAGATCTCTCTTAAGATCCTTTCTGACAAATTGATAGGTTTTCTCTCTTTTGGGGAAGGATTTCTTTTTTCTGTGAACGGTTTCCTTGTATGTCGGTTTAAGGAAGAGAGATGGTGAATCCTTAGTTTGGGAAGTGGGAAGGCACTTTGCCTTTTCAGCATAATTTGCCTAATTTCTGTTTGGTAAAGTAGGGGTGGATTGGAGATTGGAATGTTTCAGTGATTTCCCATCCTACTTCGACAGGAATGTTTCTCGTTTTTTCTTTTACAAATTTTCTTCTCTTCTTCCTTCTCTTGTCACCCACTTTAAAGAAGAAAATCGCGCTGGAAGCATATCCTCTACCTCTACACCTTAATTCAGCTGCTGTGATTGTTTCTGTTGCTGTTGCTTTTGTTGTTACTCTTCTTGTGGTTGTTGCTGTTATTGTTGTTGCTGCAAAAGTTGCTGAGATTGCTTCCACTGTGTTCTTGCTGTTGCTGCTTCTGTTGTTGGTGGTGGTGTGGCTGTTGTTGCTGCTGCTCCTCCTTTTAATGTTGTAGTTGCTGCTGTTTTAGGCTTTGCTTCCATCGCTGTGGAACATTCTGTTTTGAAAGAATAGTTGCAGCCATTTTGTCCCTTCTTTGCCACCTTCTGTAATTCACTAAGGTCATTGGGGGTCTGGCCGGACTCATCTGGTCACAGTGCTTCCTTCAATGTTGTTGATTACTTGGATAATTGCTGGGATATTGGTGCCGGGTTCTTACCGAGATATACTTTCGACAAATACCCCGCCGTACCACAGAACCAGTCGTGGGATCACCGGCCTTCCACGAACACTAAGATGTTTCGACCAGGGCACGCCAGAATGTCGTGGATGTCATAGAAGCATTTGCGTGTCAGTTTCACTGGTGAGAATACATCCTTGGTGGGATTGCTCGCTTTGCTCTTTACCGATGTGACCTCCCCTACTTAGCCATATTATGCAAAAATGACCATCAAATGATCCTCATGTATGTTCAAGGGCAACTCATCTAATTGTGATTTTCTTTTTCCCTCGCCAATTTGTGGTGAAGAGGCTTCCTGCTAACGCTTTAGCTTCTCTCTCTAGCAGGATGTTCCACATGATGGTTGACCTCTTGGCCAGCATTTTAGGCGCTTCCTCCATAGTCTCCCTTCTGATGCTGATCAATTTCCACGTTTTGAGGATTGTGGTCAGTAAGAAAATCGTTTCTGGTCGCGACTGCCTCCAATACCGAAGGAATAGTTCGTTGCCTGAAATGTACTTATTGCACACTTTTCTTTTGGGTTCTCATGATAATTGGTTTATCCGATCCCCATGCCGATAGAGTAGTAGAAGAGAGTAGCTGTAGACGCTGGGGAAACGACTCCATAGTGATTGGATTCCTATGTCAGCACAAAATTTCAAACACAAAAGTATTTCCCACACAACAATATGCACAAACATGTAAAACAAGACTGATAGACGAGCACGGACAAAAATAGGTCACTTACTTTTCCAATCAACTCCATTCAGACAGTAAAAAAGGCAAATTGTTTTTCTATCTCTTTATGCACTTATGTTATCAATGGGAAATTTAATGGGAGGGAGTGGGTAAAGCAAGAGTAGATAAAATATGTGAGAGGGAGAAGGGTAGAGAAAAAATATAATTTTTGGTACACTCATCCGGGTTCATATTGCTCCAGTATATTTTTCATGTTTACAAGCTGGCATTATTTCAGATCTCTCATTTAATAAGTTGCCTTGCTTTGAATATAACATAATCGCCAACTTTTCTTCCTGACACAATCTTCACATATTTTCAGTACATATGGCTTGATTTTTGTCAGAACACTTCAACATATATTAGGACTTTTCCCATTTTTTTTAGCTCCCATATGTGACTATCTAATTTCGTACAATGTTGTAGCGTTCTACCTTAAATGATGACTACTGGTTATACCATCTTTTCTTAAAGTTGTTTTCTGTACATCGTTACGCTAGGTCAATATTTTATCCTCACCATATATTTTACAAAGACATTTTTAGTACCCTAAAGATTTGCGACGAAATATGAGAACAATATTTGTTTTTTGTTTTTTTTATATTATTTTTAAATAAGCAGATTATAGAATAATTTCTTTGTACCCGGCTAAATCCAGTTCTTTGAAAAGAACCTTCCTTTCCCCCATCTCCTGTCTGGTCCTTGATTGCAGGCCATACGAACGCTACCTGTCTAAAGTGCAAGTGACCTTGATAATATTCAAAACACAAACGCCTACTCCTTTTTCATGTATCCACATGTGACGTAATTTACAACGGTTTTTAGTTTCTTCGTGCGCGCCAGCACATACTGTTTACACTTGGATATTAGTTTTTGCAGAAGTCGGACGTCAACACACTAGATTCAACTTTCTTATAAAAAATTGAATGTCACCAATGATGATCGATAGTTATAACATCTTTGTTTAAAGCTGCCGAAGTTCTCTTTATTTTGGCCATTTTCATTTTTACCTCTGCTTTGTAGACTTACCCTTTTTTTACATTCTTCTTGAAGATTTTGTGCAACTCAGACATTTTGGAGAAGTGTTTATCAAGTAGCTTGAAAAACATTTTCCTATATTAGTTTTCACTCCAAAATGGAAGGGGGTTGAACCAAGCGATGTTTCTGAAGTGAATCATTTACATAGGAATTCACTAAGAGTAAAAATAGCTACAGCTATTACCCATGAAGTAGCTGAGTGCTTATCACTTCCCGTGAGTTAGTAATACTACATAAAAATGGTGTCGCCGATATCTAAAGAAACGAATGAACAATTATCACTGATAATTACGAGTACAAACAAGTGTGGCTTAGGAGTCTAGCAGCTAGAGCAGAATAAGCTGAAGGATTTGAAATCAGTTGGAGGAGAAAATCAGATGACAGATCTCTTCTGGATAACTACGTGTTGTGAGGCTATTATAAAAGTATCAACAATTGAACACGCAAAAAAGTTGGAGAAAATGACGTTCGGCGATATAAAACAGCTAATAATGAAAAACATAGCAACCTAGAAAAAGTTAGTGATTGCAGAGAGAGCTAAGTTCATGAAAATTTCTTAAAAAGTGAATGAACAAGTCGTTAAATACGTTTTTGATTGAAACAGGCTGCTAATAATTTTGAGTTTGAGAAACTGGGATCGGGAAAGCAGTCAATCGAAGAAGATTTGATTCAAATGAAATTGGAAATAATATTCAAAATGAGGAGTATCGACAAATGACACTAATGAAGTTACAACTGGGAAAATTGTCATTAGAACGGTGTGTCGAATTTTTTGCAACAATGGTTAATTCAAACATTTAATTCAACAAAAGGTAAGGATCTGGTAGAGACGTAATAAAGACGTGATAAAAAAGATGAATATATTATCTAACATTGATCTAAAATCAGCCTACCATCAAAGACCTATTGATGAAGGCTTTCAAGAAGTTACAATAATCATGCCAATATCTTGTTAAGATGGAAAAGAATAACATATAATATTAAAACTGCATGTGCAATTTTTCAAAGGACTGTAGAGGAATTTTTTGGAAACGATATAAAAAAAGGCAATATGTTTCCAGGATGACATTTCTATTGGTACTATTAACGAGGAAGAACTAAAAAAGATAATCAGTATGGTTTTGAATAAATTAAAAAATGCTAGATTAATAATGAAAAAAAAAGTGTGCGCAACACTTAAAAATATAATTTTGAGGATATTACATATAATGAAGTCATAGCACCATACCCACCGTTAGTTTAAAAAATATTAAAAATTGAAGTACCTAAGAACAAAAAAGATTTGGAATCTTTCTTAGGACTTGTAAATTTCTAAATTAAGATTAAGTAAATTTTTACAGATGATATGTAGAATGAGACAGAACCTCTTTTGCGGCTTTAACGAAAAAAAAAATGTGCAGTTTATTTGGACAAAAGAACAACAAATTGCATTTGAAAATTTAAAAGCTGTCCTGGCGAAGCCAATTATAAAAATATTCCACCCTAGAAAAGAAGTAGTAGTAACAACTGACACAAGTGAATATTAGCTAAGGATGGTCATCCTATTATGCATCGAAAAAATTGTCAGAAGCCGAATCAAACAACGCAATTATTGAGAAAGAAGTATTGGCTATAATACGGACGGCAAAGAGAACCCGTCAGTTTTTGATTAGAAAAAGTTCTTACTAAGATCCGACCACAGACCTTCAGAATTCATATTTAATCCTAGGAAGGAACTTCATCAGGTAACATCGTCTAGAATTCTAAGATGGACCTTAATGCTAATGACCTTTGACTTTGGTAGTGAGTAAGTAAAAGGCAATACCATTTCACATGTAGATGCTTTGTCAATATCGAGGTTCATTACTTTTGAAAGTGTGTAAGAGGAGAAAAAATGACCCCGTTTTCTACCATGAGTGGTGTCTTCAGGCTATTTTTAATAACTGATTTTTCCTTTTACCGTTTTTCTTTTTAAGAACGCTCTCGTAACGGTGTTTTATTTGAACGTTCACGTGGCAGGGAATTTATGAACGCGCAATTTTTAAATTAAAACGGATTATGGCGTTTCCATCCATGTTTGTATCATATCATTATGACATAACGTGGAGCATTGTAAAAACTACCAAACCTTACAGCGGTGGAAAATATGTAGACTGTGCCAAGAAGAAAAATTAGAAATTACGATATTCCAAAGTAAAGACGAATTGTTAAATGAAAGAACGGAAATTATGACTAAATGCATCCACACTAAGAAATACCTCTGAGATTCATACAACCATGGATGAAAACGTCATAATCCGTTTTAATTTAAAAATTGCGCGTTCATAAATTCCCTGCCACGTGAACGTTCAAATAAAATACCGTTACAAGAGCGTTCTTAAAAAGAAAAACAGTAAACGGTAAAATCAGTTATTAAAAATCGCCTGAAGACACCACTCATGGTAATTGTTTACTGGTCTCATTTTAATTGCTATATATATATGTGTGTGTATATATATATGTGTGTGTGTGTAAGTGTGTATATATATATATATAGAGAGAGAGAGAGAGGGGGGGGAAAGAGAGATAATCGTGTGGCTTTGCTTGTTGACATACTTCTAAAATCTTTAGACGCTAGCTATTATAATTATTAATTTTTATATCTTTTACATTACTCAACTTTTTGGGAGCGAAAAATAAAAACATAAATTCTTTTTTTAAAAAAGTAAAAATAAAATTATGCTTTTTTTTCAATCCATGGATTAGATTATTTGTTCATCAGTTTCTCGTTCCGTCCATTTGTCTCTAAATGACTGATTTCTAGCTAGAAAGTCTTCCTTCATTTGTTATAATGTCTATTCAGTAAATAATAAACGTGGAGGTTACTGTTTCTTAAATTCCTCGATTGAAAAAAAAACCTTGCCAACATCGAGGCTTTAGGGAGTGTCTTCAGTACGGGAACTGAAGAATTGCAACCATTAAAAAGAATCCAAAGTTATTCACTTCCGAAATCCTAGCGCCGTTTCCCCGACACTGTTTAATCGCCTGTTTCTTCATCCGGCGTTTTTCTCTACTTTGAAGAAAGAAAACCAACGCACTGTTTGCTTTTCTCCTCCAAGGTGATTTAATTACGCATGCAGTTGCTAGATATGACTTCTGCACTTAGAGTAGCTGCATGGTTAACGAAAGATTTGCACATCTATCCAGAATTACATGTTGTTGATACTCAATAGAAATATATTTAAAAATATATTTTAAATCATGGGAACGAATTATTACTTTTTCGGGAAAAGAAAGAAAATCTCGTAACATCAACTTTCATACATATTTCGTGGCTACTATAATGTGAGGTCTACCACAGCATCGAACTATAATATATATATATATATATATATATATATATATATATATATATATATATAGCAAGTTGTGTTAAACGTTAGAGACAACATAGTCTTATATATATATTTTCTTTTGAATTTTTTCATATTTTCTGATTAGACTTTTTATTTCAGAATTATATTTGCATAAAAATTGTCCAAAAGTTGTCCTAGTACTTACGAACGTCATCGTTCATCATCAGGGACTTTGGTTGTCCTAGTACTTACGAACGTCATCGTTCATCATCAGGGACTATATTACAGTTTAAAAATCAAATATTGCCTTGTAGCAGGAAAAGTATTACAACATTTTAAAAGAAAATAAATAAACGTTATGTAGAATTTTTAAATTCAAAGGCAGTAATAATGCAAACAACATGCACATGTGAAGATATGTGCTTACATAGATTCGTGAAATTAATGGAATACTTGGTTGTTAAAGATTTTAAATGCCGTAAAAATACGTTAGAGAATCTGAACTTCGAAGGAATTAATTATGCAAATAATCAAATTACTCAGAGGCAAATAATTATTGACCTTAATTATATTTCAAATAAACCCTCTAAACACAACTCAGTACATGTCCAGAAACTTAGTAAGCTGTGCGATTGATAAGAGGTTTTTTACTGCTGATATGTAGTGCCTCTAAAATTTTTAGGCGTCTAATGTGTGTGTTGATCAATAAGTTTAGTATTGTCTATAAGAATTTTACGAATGTCAGAATGCTGAAGGTATTTGACTTAAGATGTTGTGTAATGGCACTGGAATCATTTAAATGCATAGTTAATCGTCTAGAGAGCCTGGTAGTCGTAAATCCAATGTATGTATGTGGATTAGAAGAGCATTCTTCAAAAGGACATTTAAATTCATACACAACATTAGTTCTATCAACACCGGTAGCAGCTGGAGAGTGGTTGTTGTTCATTATTAGGTTAGAGGATATATATATATATATATATATATATATATATATATATATATATATCCATGTCAGACCTTACCTCACCTGATGACCACATGAGGGGAGTGATACCTTAGACCTCTGCATTGCACCTGGGTAGACGATATATTGATGTAGACCTCACGCTATAGTCTTCGATCATTTTTGTAAAGTGACACTCTTAGATGTTCCTTATACAAGCAAGGTGTCTTAATAATCTGGAATCGGAATTTTTCTCAATATGCAACAAAGTGGGTGAGGGTTAAAAGGGCTTTCCGAAAATAATTTAAATAGTTAAAAATCCGAAATAAATAAACGAGGTGGCCTCAATAAGCTTGGTGAAGGGCTCCGAAATGTTCATAAAAAGTAAATGAATAAATGTCCCCTTTCTGTTAGATACCTAAGTGTTTGGAGTAAGCTAATATGGCAAGCTATTGAATATGATCCACATCAATTGACCTGATTAGTTTAGCCTTCTGCCAGACTAGTTTGATATTAGCAAATACTTTCCACTAAATGTTTTCTCTTAATAGCGTCACCACTTTCATCACGTTCGGCACGGCACTTCATTGTTTAGACTTTCTTCTCCATTCAAAGATTTTTCGTTTTTTATCCCCCCCCCCATTTCCTCCTCAGTTTTTTAATTCAGCTAAAAAATCACTTTACAAATTTGAATTCAGAAAAAAATTCCATTTTACAAATCTGAATTTTTAAAAAAGAATTTTTCTAAATTAAGTTTCCAAATCTGATTTTTAAAAAATTTTTTCTAAGTTCAGTTTCCAAATCCGAATCCAGAAAAAAGTATTTTTTTTTTGTAAATTTGTAGCCGTGAGGAGCTGGTTAATTTTTCTTTGATTCGGCCTTGTGTCTTACTTAACCAAACTCCCTACAGCTTACAAGTTTTATGCAGAATTATCATCAGAAGGTTTTCATCGTCATCAGAAGGTTGGTTGTCGGCAGGTTGGAATATGTGGAATTGTGTGGAATAATGTAAGAATAAAATATACATTTTGCATTTTAAAATAGAAATTTATTAAAAGAAGGACTAACAAGAATTCGTAGAAATTAATGTTCAATGAGAAAGTTAAGAGTATCAAGAGTTCGTACAAAATGTTCGTAGTAGTAATTATTGAAAGAGAAAGAGGACAATGTCCGAGTCGCTTGCCGTTGAAGTTACATTTTAGATGTTTCGTCTCGCAGCTCCCATCTGACTCTCTGACTGACTGACGCTGATGAAGTCCTTTTATTGCAATCTAGATTTTTTGCACTTACTCGCGAAGTCCTTCTTGATCTTGCAAGTCGTTCCCATTGGTCAAAAATCATTTTAACACCTACTTGCGAAATCTGGTTTCGACTTTTTCGTTAAGCCCATTGTCAATCCTTTTCCTAATTGGGAAAACCAGGATTCACACATCGTTGTGAATTTTTGTAAAAGTGAAGAAAAAGGTTTGATTTTAATTAATCTCTTATCCGCTACAAATTCATTTTACAAATTCATTAAAAATAATTCTAAATTATTTTTACTAAATATGAATTTAGCAAAAAATATTTTTCTAAATTCAATTTCCAAATCTCAATTAAGAAAAAAAGAAATAAAATTTTCTAATCCAAATTCGCTGAACCTGTTCTTTTCCTTTACTAAATGGTAATTTCTAAGTTTAGCTTCGTTTTGCATAATGGCTAAAAAATACAGTGAAATATTATGCAGCACTAATCATCTAACTTGCCAAAGCTAGCTTGTCTGCCTTGAAAATCATAATTCAATATTGTGACTTTTATTTGAACTTTGACCGATGACTAACGCTTAACTCTTTCACAGCACAGTATTATCGATTTACTGGTCTTTACAAGTCAACCACTTGACCCAAGCATTATGGGCTTGCGTCTTTCATAAAAGCCCGATAAATCAAGAGAATGAGACATATTAGTGAGTCCACTGAAAGAATTTTGTTTCAGGAAAAGACATTAGAAGAAATACATAGACATCACTCTCGCCAACCAGAGTCCTATTCTTGGATACGCTCGGAAATGTCCCTTCCTATCCTAACCCTAACCTTACTGCTATATAAAACGAACGTTTAGGAATGGTCGGAAAAAACAGCAGGTTTACGTCTTCTCAAACATTTTCAGTTCAGATGGTAAGTACATCATTTTAAACATTGCAAACGCATATGTACGATGTAAAGAGAAATGAATAAAGTCGAGGCCTCTTGACATGTAAGGAAAATTTATCAAACTGATCTCACAAGCCATTATTAACATTCTGACTAAGACTTTCATATTTCTCTCCCTGTGATAAACTGTGATGTTGTATCAAAAGTGTTTTCGGTTTTTAATCGTTAGAAACCTCTTGAAAGAAATTTCTTGATGCTTTTAAGTTGTTTTTATGCTTTCCATATTTATTTAATCTGAACAAAGAGGTGATTCTACGACGTCTCAAACATCTACCAGGTTCATTGTCCGTCGATTTAACCCTGAACCAAAAACTATAAGCAGACGACGCTGACTTGTTGCAGTAGATTCACAGAATGAAAACTGAAAAATCTTGTAGACAAGATAGTAGAGGAAAGAACTATTAACCACTAAAAAACTTTTAAAAAATACCTATTTATTAACAAAAAATGACAATCTAATATGTGAGTGATATATCGGAGGCGTAGAAATCAAGCAGATTCAGAAAATGAACTGTCTGGGTAAATGTAGTGACAGACGATAGAAAAACTGGAACAAAAAAAACTGAAGACGGATAGGAATAGCGAAAAAGGCCTTCCAGAAATTACGCAAAGTATTTGCGGATTGAAAAATGTCCTGAAACAAATAAAACATCTATATGGAAGTGAATGATGGACAATTTATTCATAGGTGAAGAAAAGACTTGGGGCAAAATAAAAAGATGGGATTCTACTAACAAACTTTGAGACTACGATAAAGAGATTATGCGATAAGTAAAGTTTGAAAAGAAGGATAAGAGATGTATGAGATTCAAGGAGATAAAAGATGGCAATTGGCGTTGCATTTAAACTTTTGGAGATTGCAGCTATCAAGGAAACAAGCCAATGGAAGTGAGTTCCACAAACAGGAAGTTCGAGAAAAGAAACTCTTAGAGTAAAACAGGTGGTTTCATTTAAGCATTCCGACAGTAAAATAGTGGGAATAGATGCCAATCTAGAAGCAGAATTGAGAATATAGATTGTGACACAATTATTACTAATACAAAAAAGAGTTTGTAAAGGAACAAGAATTACTTAGGGTAACAAAATACAGTTGTGGAGAACCATGACAGCGCACGAACTGATGAAATATGGCTGATAGAAAGAGAAAAAATCTCTACGTAAACTATTTTTCAATGATTCTAACACTTTTGAAAGATTTGAGTTATGGTGGCCAGGTTCTTTTTCTATCTTGCATTTGAAATCAACATAATAAGCAAGAAATGCTCGTCTTATTCTGCGCTTTTTTCATGAAACCAGTCATCAATCTTGAAATGTTTAAATCAGTTTTGAACTATGTGCTCAGATATTGTTTCATTTCCTTCCACTTCCAGAATTTTACGAACAAATTTAGCAGCTTTGAAGCTCAGTTTAAAATAAATCTTTGTATTACCAGAATCTCAGGACATGTATCCGCTGTTATAACATCTGATACAAGACAAAGCTCAACAGTATTAATATATATATATATATATATATATATATATATATATATATATATATAGCGTAGTCATACATTGTCTTTAGATGATTACATTAAATGTGTCTTGTCAAAAAGTTCTGTAAAAATCGAAAATATTTTTGCCTCCTCATATGTTTCTTCTGAGTGGAGAATAAAATAATGTATGATGACTTTTTTGTCTCACCTTCGCATCATTTATATTTGAATAAGAATACAGAGATGTTTTTATTTTTTTACTTACCTAGAATACATATATTTGATGAATGACTTATGATTAAATAATTCCTCAGTTTTTACATTATTTGGATTATTGTCCTCATCTTTGCTGCCATTTTTACGACGTTTCGGCCGTTGTACGCTCCGGTGCTAGGAATTTCGAACCGAACCCTTTATTACAATCACCGGGGTATATCATCCTCATTCCTTGCGTAAAGCCGCGATTGGAAGTCATGAGTTATCTTCCTCTAACTCTGCAAGTTACTTGTTCACCACTGCTGTAGCCTGGTATTGAACTCACAACTTTTAGGTATAGTCACAGGAACTAACTAACGTCTATATCCACTGGGCCATGTGTTCTTAATGCCGAGACGTCCCACAAATGGCAACAAAGTCCGAATAATGTAAATACTGCAAATACTACCGCCTTCGTTTTTCTATGCATTTTTCTCCTCTTCTAATCTAAAGTATTTTTCTACTCAGAATATCGACATGTATATTTTATTCGTAATTCTTTCTTGATTAACAATTTAAATAAAAGTGAAACAATGAATTAAAAAGATTATCGGAGAGATCTAAAAACCGAAATTCGTGAGTCACATGAATAAAAATTGAAATAAATCGCAAGGAAAATGTTTTAACGACGAACTTGGAATAGATAAAAAGTTCTTGTCTATGAACAGAATTTTAATATTTCATATTTTCTTTATATCTGAGGAAAAACAAAGGAATAGAAAAACATTTGCGGCAAAATTTATACAGACAAAAAATCAAGATTCACAATACGTCTTTTTTTCTGTAAAAACCTTTTCAGCTAAGATCACTAGCGGCGAAGAATTATTCAAATTCCAATCTGATCAATAATTCCAGTCTGTTTCTGTGACAAAACAGTAATTACTGCTTGTTGCGTTGATATTAAGCACCCACCACGCCCCGAAAATTATTTTCTGCACCCACATCCATACGCACCTATATATGTTGACAAAGGTGTAAATACAAACACACGTACACACATACACACATATTTGACTCGTTCCGGATGCCAAAATCAATCCTTATGATTTGAAATAAAAGCCATAAACGAAAATTGAAGAATCCTCTTGAAGAATTCCTGTTCTATTTTTACTTTATTTGTGCCTTTTAACTCTTCCGTAGCACATTTTGTCATTCAAATGCCTGGAAAACTGAAGGTGAATCAGATAAAAATTCAAAATGGACAAACATTTCAGAAATACGATTTTTGACTTCAGATCTGGAATTGAATTACGTTCAGAATACGGATTATGTCAAACAGCCGACAGGATCATTGCATTTTGCCTTCCACTGGAAATGTTTAAATAGAACCATTATTATAATGATAAAGCTTCTTTCTAGAAGACGGAACTGCCTTTTGGTTGTCTTAGCATCAGTCATCAGTAAACAGCGAATCTAGATTCAGGATCAACAAAGAAAGCGGAAACCGGCTTTCGTATCCACCGTAAATCTTAATTTTGGGAAATTAAATTATTCATTTATCTAAATTTATACTTTACGGGATATCTGTATGGCAGTTAAATATTTTCTAATTTATTTGCTTATTGATTTTCGTAAACTTCTACATGACAGGAGTAGATTGACTTATCTATCGTCGGATTTGCACTCCTTCCATGACTATAGAAGAGGGAGAGAGTTTCATCCCTTGTTGACTATTCAATATATGGTCTACTGGGTCTTTTCTTTCTTTTACCAGGGCCACAATGAGTTAACTGTCATGTTGGTGGTCAGACTAACCAGTGGCTGTGACTTTCCACTGTGAGGGAACAATTTTTTCTCGCACTACTCGTTTTTGGAACTCCCTTCCGGCTCAATCCTTTTCAGCCAAATTCACTCTGCAAAAATTTAAACGCAATGTTAATCGCTATCTACTCTCCTCCCGATTACTCTTTCCTCTTATCACTCATCATTAATGTTTCTGTTCCTAATTCTTCCACAACCTGTAACCCTCTTGTGTCTTAGTGGCTTTACTGCCTTGCATGGGGTGATACCGGTTTTTCTTTTTAAAAAAAAAGAGAGAGTTAGTGCCATGATGTTAAAAGCAAGAATTTTAATCTGATTGGTGGACGTTTTGCAGCACAATCCTATTAATTCAAAGGTTCAATGGAATTGAAATGAGGAATATTTGTATCAAACGAAACAATCGAAATATTTTTTGTATTATTGAAGGTATCCTTCTGTAACATCAGTAGTGTACTACTGGGCCACATTTATTTACTACATGATGACACGCTATCTATTGTCCTCTTGATTACTCTTTTCTCGCTCGTATTAATGTTTCTGTTCCTAATTCTTCCATACCCTGTAATTCCGTGTGTCTTAGTGGCTTTACTACCTTGTATTGGGTGATACCATTTAAAAAACATGCGTATAGAAAAACCTCTTTTTTCTGTAACATCACTTCAGCGCTTAGAAACTTTAGGCATCGGAAATGCTCCAATTTGCAGCTGTATCGACCGTTGAAAAACCAAATTCTGTTGATCTTTCCCTAATTTAATCTGACATATCTTAAGTTTTATGTGCACATTGAGCATCGAAGCTATTAATGTTCTACTCTGAAACGTCCAGAAAATTTGTATATTTGTCCGTAAACTGCAAGATTTTGCTATTTGTTCAAATTTCAGTTTCTTAATTTATGAATGTACGAATATATTATCAATTCTTCTGTTATGGCAGAGATATTTGTTGATATTTCGTCGTGTCTCCGTTTTCAGAATATTAACAGTTCATGAATATTTACAGTTTTCAAAATTTCTTTTAATTGCTTGAAAATTTCGAATATTGAACCCAAATTTGAAAATACCATTTTCATTAAAACTATTTTCCCAATAAAAAATGTACTGATTATTTCTACAGAATTTTAGATATTATCCACGGTTTAAAAGCCACTCGTGAAATCAAATAGCTGAAAAAATTTTGTAACAGAGAAGAAAAAGAATGGAAGGAAACTGGGCAGGTTATGTTCTCCCAATATTAAAATTTTAGTACTCATTGTTCTACTTATGTAACGTATTTTAAAGCATGTATTTGATGATGCCAGGTTAATTTGGATTGTTTTAATTTTATCTATAATATACGCGGAAAAGTCTAAAACGCAATGTGGCTTTGCACATCCGGTCAAAATGCAATGTATAACTAGTTAATTTATACTAATTTTCGTCAAATGTTGCTACTATGACCGGACAATGAAAGGTTAAAAAGAAAAAATAACTTAAAATGTATGAAAGTATTTTCGCAGTAACCGATCAAAATGTCATCTATCGTTAATGTCAAATAAAGTCCATTCCAAAATAGAATATTCGATTAGAGGAGGTAGAGAAGAGAAACAAAACCTGTTAAAATTCACGAGAAAAGGACAAATAGAAACTTCATAATAATAATAATAATAATATTAATAATCATAACATAGCAAATAATATTTCTGGTGTTAGGACAGTAGAACCTGGGTTTATATTCAGCGCATGTCTTGGTATTTCATTTCACATCCTCCAGTGAGTAAGGAAGGTTTCTGGTTTTATATTATTTTTACTGATTATGTAGTTTCATATTTTTACGCTTCAAATAACATTTGTCTTTTTTAAGCGTCAACTTGTGTGTTTTAACAGTGGCCATTACTAAGTTGATATTCCTATCATATTCCGCTCGATTTTTCTCGAAAATGGTTACATTATCGATGTAAGATAGGGGCCTTGCAAGTTCTCTTTTGATATTATACGGTCTATCTCCTGTTGAAAGCTAGCTACTCCTTTAGTTACACTAAACGTTATTCTTTGAAATTGATAGAGTGTGCCACTAGCTTCGAAGACCGTATATAGATTTATCGCTGGGTATTATAGCTACCTGATGATAGGGACTTTAGTGTACTAAATAGACTGATTTGGGCTATTTTTTCTATCAACTCGTCTATTATTGACAGAGAGTAGGTATCCAGCAAAGTAAACTGGTTTATTGTTTTGGAATAGTCGATTAATATTCGCTTTTTCCTGTTCTCAGAAGAGACTACGAAGATTTGAGCACTCCACAGCAAATTATACGTTCCTTCAACTTACAAGTAACTTCGGTTTGGATAAATAATTTATCCTCCTCCGTGTATCGCCCAGATTTACTACCGACCGGTTTACACACGGATGTTAAATTGTTAAAAAGTGCTGTGTACGGCATTCTCGTGGTTGCGAGGCCGCAGATTTCAAAGGTTTTAAAGGCTCTAAGCCTTCAAAAGGTATTTTTTACTAGTGCAGGTCAACGTAAGAAGTTGTGTTCTAATATTAGGTCACAACATGAATCCTTTATCAGTAGACATCTTACTCCTTGGTATAGAGTGTCCTTCATTTTTAAGTCAACCAAACAGCATTTCCAGTACTTGTATGGAGAGAGACGAGCTAATCCTTTTTTAGGCATGGGTAGGCTCTACATTAATTTTCTTTTGCAATGCTTGCATTAAGTAAGTTTTCTGTGCTCCTCGTGTCAATCAATGCTTTTAATGGCTGTTCGTTAACTGTGATCTCTATCGTTGCACTTGATAGACAGCCAAGTGTTCCCCATTGATACTGTTTCGCTCCCCTTTGTACTTCTATAAACGTTAGCCCAATGTCCCTGCTTTCTGCATATATAGCATTTATCTCTCCTAACGGAGCATAATGACTTTGCATGTCCCTTGCTTCCACAGAAAAAAAAAACATGTGCGTTTAATTAAAACATTTTTAAGAGCCCAGTTTTTCATACGATGACGAAGCAAACTGGTGAAGAGATCTCTGATCTTAATGCATTTGTATCATACTTTTAGCATTTTGCTCAATCTAGTACTCTTGTATTCATAAGCCTGCTGTAACGTTAACGTGCTATGTCTAAGTATTCTTTGTCGGATATCCGTGGACCGAAGCCCGGTTATAAAAGCATCTTCTAACAAATACGGTTCGATATCATTCCGCTGAGACTGAAGAAAATGAACAGACCTTGCTTAGTTTTACTAAAGCTTCATTGAATCCGTCAAGTGAATCTGAGGGCAGTGTATTGTCTAAAGACCATTTCATTTCTTTTTTATGTTGATTGGTTAAACTAAAAACCTGTTTGAATTTAAAGATTTAAACTTAAAAATAAAGGTTCGTCTCTAGAGCAAAAATCTTCGCTAAAAACAATACGAAGTTAATAAAATAAAGGTTAAACCAAAACCAAAAACAAAACCGTTTAAATAAAGATTAGTAGATTTGATGTTGCAATAAATAAATGGATTTTGAAAAGTTTAAAATTAAAACTAAATAAAATAAAAATACAGACATTGGAAGAAACGGAGTAAGAAAAACTACGAGAAAAAAAAGTTCGCCTTAAAAAAATTCCTAATTAAAAGAAAAGAAAATGTGAATAAAAGTTTGAACAAAACAGTAAAACAACGAATAAAAATAAGGGTTTCAAGAAAAAAAAAATTGAGTGGTGTAACTAAATATACGAAAAAAAAAAAGAAAAATTCTACTGATAGTCGAGCGGAGAAGGGAAATAAAACAAATAAAACTGATAAAAAAATTTAAGCAAACAGTATTATTCAAAAATAAACAATGCAAGAAATTAACGTTAGTCTACAACAGACTTTAGAGTAACCCAATAAGGTTTGACAATAGCAGACGTAGCAACAGCAGACGTAAAACGGTCTGTTCAGTCAGTTAAGTGCCATACGTGATACACGCTTGGGCCATCATGTCTTGAAAGAGACATGACTGACTGGGCAGAAGATTATCCCGCAGTAGGTTGCCATTACTTTCTGCGGTAGAATGGTTGCCGACCAAGGCTACAGAACCAAATATCTGTCCTGTTGTTTAACCCATAACTGGAAGGAATAGATGGATTAATACCTTTCCCATGGGTATTTGCGCGTAAGTGAATGCAATGAATTCAACTGGAATTCGAACTTGGCTTCCTGATTTCTCGTTCTGAGCCGCTATCCAATGCACCACAACGGTATGTTACTGGTCAGAAATTCACTAAATAATGGTTTAGTGAATACAGAATACAAGTTCTCTTAGATAAATATATGTATTCAGGCGAGATCCATTAATGGAGGAAAAGATCATACCACAAGCGCCATCATTTGTCAAAGATTGGCTTTTGCTGCGTTTAAAATAGAGTGGAACAGCAGCAAAATCTTGTTAAACTCTGATGGAGAAGAAAGACAAAATGTTTGACGATTAATTAAAATTCATGCGTTAAATAATTTTCATTTAAAAGTACGGGAATTATTAAAAGCTCGAAAATATTTTCAAAAGGATCTTTTTTACAATTGTTAAATATTTCTTAAAGCTTCAATAATAATCCGGAGATCTTAATTTTCTTTTTCCATAAATTTTGAAAGTTTTTAATTTGGCTTTCTAATTTGAAGTGCTTTCAGGCTGTCGAAATGGAAGATTTTGTTTGTCATCTGCTAAAATCTTTCCGCTGACCATATCCGATTTGGGTCTGAATTTGACAAAAATGACTTTGCTAGGATTTTCAAAAACACGAAAGTGTGGCAAAATGTGTGTGGATTTAAGTATGAAAAATTGGGTAGCTTGATAAAGAAAAAATTTGTTGGAAGGCGTTAAATTAAACAAAATACATTATGAATCTTGTGATTTCAATGCTTATTAGATGCTTCGTTTTTATGGGCTTTTAACAGACAAATCGACTCGGAATGAATGATCGGACTGCCGAGTTCGAATTCCAATTGAATTCCTTGCATTCACTTACGCACAAATACCCTTGGGAAAGGTATTAAATCCGTATCTTCCCTCCACTATGGGTTAAATAATAGGAGATATTGTGTTCTATAGCCTTTGCAGGCAACCAGACTACTACAGAAAGCAATGAAAACCTACTGCGGGATAATCTTCTGCCCAGTCAGTCATGTCTCTTTCGAGACATGATTGCCCAAAGCGTATATCACGTATAGCACTTAACTGACTGACCAGACAAAACTAGAAATCTGGATGTAGAAGCCAGTAAGAGGTCAAACGCGTATGTTAGATAAGAACTTGAATCTGTTTCAGTGTGAATGACTTTGAATTGATTTGTTATTAAATGTTAATGTGATGTTTATTATATAAGGCAAATCAGTTGATCAGTGGGCGTTTGTGAATGTCCAAAAAGCAATAAATTCATGAAAACTTATCGACTCAGATTCCCTACTTCTTCCTCTCCTTCGGCTTTATCTAACTGCGCCACCTCCGTCTTTCTAGTCAGAAAATTTTATTAACTAACAAATCTTTTATAAACCGGCTTTTATGATTCATTTGTTTATTTCAAACTTTTGTCCTCCCTTCTTATCCGGATGTCGATATTGTAGCTGGTTGATGCCAGTAACAAATGTCGACCAAAGATTACCACCAAGAAAACTATCAACTATATTAGAAAAAAGAAAAATCCTCTCCGACTTTCAGTCATTGTGACTGCAGAGTATTCTTGATTTTCTTGTACGAGTTCATATTTTTTATTAATATTTCAATTTATGAAATTAAAAAAAATACTTTCTTTTTTTTATCTATCTATCTATCTATCTATCTATCTATCTTGCTATCTATATATCTACCTAGCTAGCTAGCACGATTTTTTTCTACACGTACAAATTACAATTTACTACCAAAGTGTACATTTTGTTTCGACATCGAAAGAACAATATCTCATCAGGTAGTTAATAGTGATAGTGAGACATTGTTCTTTCGATATCGAAACAAAATGTACACTCATGTAGCAAATTATAATTTGTACAAACTATAATTTATAATAAATATTCATAGCTCTATTTCTATATTGAGCACTGTTTTAAATTAATGGTTTCAACATTGTTAATATTTTTTCGTTCATTTGGATATATATATATATATATATATATATATATATATATATATATATTTGTAATCAAAAGTTAATATAGATTTGAAAACGCAGGCAAGCATTCTTCTTAAAAGACCTTTTTCAACCAATCACTCGTCAGAAAAATACGTTGGTAAATTTTAAATTGATAGAATAACAATTTGCACTCCAAGAAAAAAGAAAAAATGGAGGAGATGAAAGGAACCACAAATAATATAGAAATGTATTAATAAAAAGAAAAGGGCGGAAAATATATATATTGGTGAAGTTTTTTTTTTGTTTTGGCAGATTTTGAAAAGGATTTCAAAAGAAGAATGCTTTCCTACGTTTTCAATCTACGCACACACACACACACATCACACACATTTTATATATATATATATATATATATATATATATATATATAATCATATCGCCCCAACCAAGGCATTTTACTGCCACTGTTATGCAGGAGGTTACATAGAAGGAAAGTTATGAGAAAGAGTGACAGGTTATAGGAGGTGTCTGAAAGTGGGTAAGAGAAGGATGAGAATACTGATGAGAGTGGAGTGAATGGAGAAAGGAACATGAGAGATAGATAGATAGAGAGAGAGAGAGAAAGAGAGAAAGAGAGAAAGAGGATGCAGGTTAGTGGGAGAGTAGATGACTATTGACTTTACATTTAAATTCTTGGAGATTGTAGCTGTCTGGGAAGTAACTAAACGGAAGAGAATTCCATAGGGAAGTGCAAGAAAAGAGGCTGCTGGAGTAGAATTTGCGTTTATATTTTAATGGTTTCACAGTAAAGGGGTGGGACCTAGTTGCTAATTTTGTGGCTCGAGTAAATTCATATATAGTGGCACCAGTAAGCTAAGTTCATCGGAGCAGAAGCAGTGAGAGTATTTGTTGATGAGACACGGGGAAGCTACAATACGCCGGCGAGAAAGTGACTGTATCTGAACTGCCAAGACGAGATCGATCACATTACAGATTCTCCGTTTGGATTTTGTTGAAGATTCCACTGGATTTTGAGTATTAATGAACCTTCCGATTTAAGAAATTAATTTGTTTCTTCACATAAATATTTACCTATAAATATATGGCCATTATCTAACAACTCTATATAGCTATATAGAAGTAAAATCTTGGTAAAAATCTGTAAGAATAGTAAATATATAAATCAATTTTGAAAAATTAAACACGTTTCACCGACAAATTGTCTTCATCAGAAAAAGACTTTAATTTGCTCGGAAGAAAATGCAGGGAAAATGCCATAATCTACAGTTCGGGCTATTTCCGTTTATTACAGTCCTTTTTTCTTTGACAAAATTTGTACAAAGAAACACGTTTGTATTCTTAAAATCATTCAATACGCTAATTCTGTCGAAATAATTTTTTCTGATAACGTCTGTTCATCGCGAAACATTTCAAAATAGCACTTTTCAAAATTGTTTTATATATTTACCATATCTATATCTCCGTCAATTTCTCTCTATTTTTATCTGACACTTTCTGTCTGTCTGTCTGTCTGTCTCTCTCTTTCTCTTTCTCTCTCTCTCTCTCTCTCTATATATATATATATATATATATATATATATAGTCATCCACAGACAGATCTGTTTTGCTGTATCACAGCTCATCGGTACGGTTAGACAGCCGATTGCCTTTTACCCAGGATTGAAACGCGACTAAATTGGCGTCAGTCGGCGATTCTACCTCTGAGCTATGGGCGCTCGGTAGAATGAGACAGACTTTTTAGCGTGTATATTATCATTATACACGCCCAATAGCTGAGAGTGTTCTAATTCATTGCTGAATGAACGATGCGTAGATGCTAGTGTGGCTACTGTTTTTCAGAGTCTACCACAGGTGGTTGAAACTAATGGATATATATTCCACAGTTTAATATTTGCATTTTATAAAATACTCAATACAGATGTAGAGCATTTATAGGCATATACTTATATTATTGTTCAGACACCACTCTTACCTTGGCGTACGTGGTCCATGTCTCACTACCGTATAGCAGTATACTGATGAAACAGGCGTTGTACACTGCCATCTTTGTCTTCAATGTCAGCTTGGAATTGGTCCAAATACGTGTTGTGAGTTGCTCAAGTGCTTTGGCTGCCTTCTCAATTCTCTTGTCGAGCTCGATGTCCAGGGAGAGATTGTCAATGATGGTGGAGCCAAGGTAGATAAACTGATGGACCACATCCAGCTCATAGTCATTGATGGTGATGACCAGTGGTGCTGCGGTACCCTAACCCAGGACATTTGTTTTTTTTTGTTTTTTGTTTTTTTGTTTTTGTTTTTTCAAACTAATGGTCAGCCAAAAGTTTCTCTGCAGGCCTGAGAAAAATCATCCATCAGTGATTGAAGTTAACGCTGAGTGTGGGATGCTAATGATATATCACCTGCAAACAACATGTCTCTGATAAGGACTTTTCGTACCTTAGTCTTGGCTCTGAGACGGTCGAGATGAAAAGCCTGCCATCTGACATCGTATGCAGAAAAATCCCTTCCCATGATGCGCCGAATGAGTGCTTTAGAAGTAGTGCGAAGAAGATTCCGAAGAGAGTGGAAGTGAGGACACAACCCTGTTGGACTCTGCTGTAGATGCTGAAGGGCTCCGATGTGTCCCCCGCATGTCATTATGGAAGGACTCAATGAGGTTCTGTATATTGTGTGGGCAGCCAATCTTGGACAGGATTATGAAGAGGCCCTTCTTAGTATCGAACGCCTTTGTCAGATCAAGTAAAGCAATTTACAGAGGCATCTGCTGTTCTCTTCACGTCTCCTGGAGCTGACGGAGCAAGAAGATCATGTCTACTGTTGATCGTTCAGATCGAAAGCCGCACTGCGACTAGGGGTGTTATGTATTTCCTACTATTTTTAGTATTTATTGCCAAGTGAATAATTGTAAATGAATATAGAATGTTTTTTGTTAATATTACACAATAAAATGTGCATCAAATAAATTTATAGATATTTAATAATTACCTATATTGCAGTTTCATCAATGAAATAATGAAGAAAATTTAGAGTGATTCGGACGAGTTCATCTTTGCTGCCTTGCCTTGTAAAATTTTGCAAAGTAATAATAACAAAAGAACCATTCTATTTTCATTTAGCAATAAATACTAAAAACAGTATGAAATACATAACTTTAAAAAAAAACTAGGGTGGCCTAATAATTATGGCAGGTACAGTAATATTTCTCTATATTTTTTTAGATGAGGTAGTGCTTACAGTATTTACATTATTCGAACTAATGTCTTCATCTTTGTTGAAATTTGTACGACGTTTCGGCCGTTGTATGCTCCGGTCGTCTTCAGGTGCTAGGAATTTCGAATCGAACCCTTTCAATAACTGGGGTATATGGTATTCATTCCTTGCGTAGTAGGGCCTCTTTTTGGTAGTCATAAGATCTTCCTCTAACCCTGTAAGTTACTTGTTCACCACTGCTATAGCCTGGTTCTTGTTTAGTTTTCCAAACGAGACTCTTTATGAGTTCCTTTCCGCCCGAAGACAGAGAGTTAGACAAGCTCGAGTTCGCACAGAACCAATGCTGAGACAGGGTGTGACACAAGGTCGGATTTAGGTGGGGAACACGAGCGCGAATACTCAGGCCTATAGTAAAAATTTTCACAGTGCTCGCATACGCGGAATTGGGCAGTAAGACTGTCTATTCTTCTCATCCGATTCTCTGCCCGTCGATGGAACTTCGACTGAGCCGAAGACAGAGAGCTTGTCTGTCTTTCTCGGCTGTCGATGTCTTATTTACTTCATAACAAATAGAATATTACGCATTTTATTTCGTTACTCGTTGTAAGTATTCATGCCTTTTCTTTTTTGCATTGCTGGGGAGAGATATCGTTTTAATTTAGTCACATTGGTGCGCGATGTGTTTATTTTTCTGTAATATTTTAATCATTACAGTTTTCAGTTTTCTTTTTCTCGCCGAAAATAATTTACAGGCCTTATGTGCAGAACAAAACCAAACATGACTGTGTATTGGAAAATACTGGCAAAAAACACCAGAAAGAAACGACAAGTGTAATTAACTAAAACTTATAGCATAAATCGCTTCCCCCAATGCACAATTAATAATTCATTTTCAAATCTCAGGTGAACAAATAAATCTTGTAATGATTATTATTAGTTAACAACTTTACTGGCAGGGCGATTGTTTAAATATGTGTGTGTGTGCGTTTCTAATTTAGTTTTTCGTCGAAAGAAAAAATTATTCCTAGAAATAACGACGAAAACCATTCTATGAAATTTTATAGAATCTTCTGTCATTTAACCAATATCCATTAAAAGCTCACAACGAAATCCCGATTATTATCTATATATGAGATCTGACAACTGGACCATTTTGGAATCCGATTTAATCTGCATGACGTCATTCATTAACGCGTCTAACACGCTGTCTTATCATTCTTTCTGATTAAAGTTAGAGAAATATTGGGGACAAGATTTCCTCAGAGATTATTTTCATGAAGATCCCTATAGATCAATTGCGTTTATTTAGAAATCGTTTCGTTCCACCGACAGATTTCATACGTTCTCTTTGACAAGCAAGTTCAAAAACAGCAGGAAAAGAGAACGACCCAATTAAAGAGGAATCGCATTTTCATAGGCAGGGAAGTTGTTTTCGCTGTCGACCTCTTGTTATAACGAGTCTGATAATCGCTTCTGTGACAAAAGAGACACGTAATGAGCAGAGACGTAAACCTACAAGCGTGTATGCGTGTGCAAGGATATATTCTTTGATTATGCCCGGCGTGTTAACTGAAAGAATTGCCTTGTTACCTCTGATGCTTTTGTTCGTCGTTCAAGCCCAGATGAAAGCTTGAATTTCGAATGTTGGTTCACGTCTTGGTCTTTGAAATTCATCTTGAAAGAGGTACATCCATGCTCTTTTATTTTTTGAGTTTCATAATTTTAAATGCGCTGGATAGTGTAACGATTACTGGCTCAGGAAGAAATCAGCGAGCCGAGTTCGAATTCAAGTCGAGATCATTGCGTCTATTTTCCCGTAAATACTTTTGGAAACGTATGAACCTATCACCCCTAGCTACAGATTAATTAGCAAATAGATGGCAACCGATCTAAAAGAATAATAAGTATGAATTTCAAAAACATCTTGATGAGAGTTAGACACCGTCATGCTATCTTGCCCTAGACTCACCTACGGCTGCAGTACACGTGGTGCACCAAAGACTTAATAGGTAACTGTAAATAATGTAAAATTTCTATTTTTTATTTTTACAATAATCTTCACCCTGTACAAGGCTCAAGGTAAGAGGCACAATTTATGTGATATGTTGGGAAAATAAGTAAACTCTGGACTTAAATGAGTTAAAAGTGCAATGATCGGGGGATCGAGATTGGGAGTCAGTTCCACAAGGTAGCGATTCGTGAGAAGTTGTTCAAGTGAAACTTACATCTCACTAATGGAATACGAAGCGGCCGTGGGGGGGGGGGGGTACAATTGTAAATATTTAAATATATTCTTAAATTATTTTATTATTTGTCGATTTTTTTTGTCGAGCCTTTAACTGTCAGTGAATTTGTGAACAAATTTTCGGCGCTCTACGCCCTAGTCAGGTTATATTCTTAAAGTTTTAATTTTGTTTACATTTACAACAAAATAGAATTAATTTTGATGTAAAAAAAAAAAGAAATTTTTGGGGTTCTTTTTAGAGCAGTTTTAAGGTATGATATATTTAAGGTATGATATATTTAAGGTATGATATATTTATGAGTAAATGTTTTCAGTATCAAGGATAGGCCGTATGTAAAAATAAAAGTAGACACTGAGGTTATCACTAAGCGCTGTGATAACTCCCATGGTTTCGAACTTTTCGCTTTCGTTTGTATACAAATCGCCTTTTAAAATATATCTATATATTTACACACACACACACACACACACACACACACACACACACACACACACACACATATATATATATATATATATATATATATATTCGCGATGCCTGAAGTTTAAAATGAATTTTTAAAAATGAAAATTCTTTCTTGAAGCTTTTTTTAAAGTTTAATTTCAACTTGATAGATTAAATTTAATATTTATAATAAGCAAAATATTTTGTCCTATTTCAAAACTAATTCAAATTGACTGGAAAAGGTTTGCTAAATATTCTATTGTTAGCCCATAATATTGCAATATAATTCTCATTATTAAAAGATTTTAATTTTTTAAATAGCATTGTACAAAACAAGACCACTAAGAAAAAATGAAACTGCAGGGACAAAAATAAATGCCCACTTCAAGGACTTTGTAATACAAAAGAAGTCATTTACAAAGCAAAAGTACATGACCTAAATGGTCAAAACAAAATATATTTGGGATCAACCAAAGAAACATTTAAGACCAGGTCGTTCAATCACAGGTCAACATTTAAAATAGAAAACTTACAAAATGGTACAAAATTGTCTAGCCACGTGTGGAAATTAAAATATGGAAAAGACCCAGACAACGTGGAATACAGTGAAAACAGCCAAGCCTTACAACGGTGGCAAAATAAGTAGACTGTGCCATGAAGAAAAGTTAGCGATTATGTTATTCCCAAATATAAATGAATTATTGAATGAAAGAACAGAAATTATGACTAAGTGTAACCATACCATAAAACACCTATTAGGTTTATACAACATGGATGAAACGTTATAATTTCTTGTAATTTTAAAAATTGTGCGTTCGAAAAATTCCCCGTTACGTGAGCGTTCTTAAAAAATAAAAATTAAAAACTAAAAAAAAAAATTGTAAAAACAAAACAAAACAAAAAAACGGTAAAATCAGTTATTGCAAATCGCCTGAAGACACCACATGGTAGAAACCTAGGTTGCATAATAACCCGTTTACAAATGAAGAATATTCAAAAGTTCTACAATATAATTGTATTGAACACTTTTTAATACAACTGTGTACTGATCTAATTTTATTATGACCAAAAGCTAAGTAATTAAACAACTATATATATATATATATATATATGGGGGGCGGTATGTGTGTGTGTGAAATTTGCTTTAATTTAGATATGATTCATGAATGATGACAGAAAAGAAATAATCTGTTTTAAAAATAGTCTAATAACAAATTAAACGTGAGAGAAATTGGCTCCGATAAAAATGAGTTTATTTAATAATCGCTTAATTGATGATGAATTTTTTCATTCGTATGATTAAAATATATTAAAAAAAAACTATATTTTAATAAGATTAAATGAAATGTTGACTGCAATTTATAATTCTGGTTTTACAAAATATAACCTTCTTAAAAAATTATATGATCAAGACGTTGACGTTCGGCAAACAAAAGGAAGGAAACGCGCTTCAAGATTGGAAAGAGCTATAAAAATTAGTGGAGATGAGAAATTTTTTTACGGAAAAATTATTTTAAGAGAAAAGATTCAACAAATTTCAATGGCTAATACTGCGATTATAAACACACGAGTCACACATAAGTAAATATAGAAAATGTTCTTCAAGTATAATAATTAGTTGCTTTTTAGTAAAGTTATGTCTTTTTTTTATCTCCAAACGTTTTGTTTTATTTGTTTATTTATTAATCACACACACACACACACACACACACACACATATATATATATATATATATATATATAATGTATATGTATATATTCAGAAAAAAGGCAATTTTTCAAATACATATATATCAGTTACGTACAGTAGGTAAAATTTTGTATAGGTCTTTCTCCTTACAGATGAAAACTTGTCAGGTATTGACTTTATCTATTCATCTATCTATCTATCTATCTTGCAAAATTAAAATAATTGTCGGATTTTAATGAAACTTTCATAACTTATTTACAAATGAATAAAATTATTTTTTAAATTATAATTTTCAAAAACCATGGTTAAAAATATTTTTTACATCTATTACTCGCCTTTACGTAAATTCATGAAATTTTAAGAAATTAAATTTTGTTTGGAAAATTGGTTTTATTAGTTAAACGTAGGACTCATTGGGGAATGTAAAGCATCTACTATTTTTTGAAACAATTTGCCTTTATTTCGGAAAATCTTCTCCCAGTAATAAACTAAAAAATGCAATATAACTATCGCATTATTTAATTTGATAAGCTTTTAATTGCTTGAATAAATAATATAAATTAAGGACATTATAGTCTAAAGATAAAAGAATTTTCGATTAATAATGAAATTTTACAAGAATTGTTTTCATTTTTTTATTATAATAATTTATAAAGTCTCAAAAATATTTTTAAAATACCGTGAGGTTTGTTTAAAAATGTATTAAACAAAAATTGTACTGAATAATCGAAAATTAAAAAGTTCAATACAAATAGTTGTGCGTTCCTATTTTTAAAATAATTGTATGTGTGTGTGTGTGTGTGTGTGTGTGTGTGTGTGTGTGTGTTTGAAGTTTTTTTGTATGGTAATTTCTATGTGTAAATTAAAAGGTCATGTGTTTTAGATTTTCTTCCCAGTACAGGGAAAAAATTGTACAGTTATGTCACTTGTGATCGTCATACACTTATCTTATCTCGCATCTGTCAGCACATACGGTGGAAAGGTCAGAAAGTTGAACTCTGTGTTTAAGAAACAGTTTTAATCTAAATTTCATGTTATAATAAAGTAATACTTGTGTAAATCAGATTAATATAAGATTAAATTTATTTATTTTCCAAAAATAATGTCACCGATGTACATTTTATTTTTGCAAAATTTTTAAAACCAGGAATTAATTTTTGTTTACAAATGTTTCGATCGCTTAGAAAAATGGCCGAAAAAAATTGAAAGATTAAAAAAAAATAAAATAAAAATTTTAGATTTCAAACAATATAATTTCTGTTTGAAATACACCAGAGTATTTTGCTTACTGGAAATAGTAAATTTAATCATTTAGCTTTCAGTTAAACTAAAATAAAAGTTCCAAGAAAATTTTTTATTTTAAAAATTCAATTTAAAATTTAGATATCGAAAATGAGTGGAGGTACATCTATCTATCTCTCTATATATATATATATACTACTGGTGATATATATATATATATAGTCATCCGCAGACAGATCTGTTTCGCTGTATTACAGCTCATCAGTACGGCTTAGACTCCGTTTGCTTCCTAAGCCAGGACTGAAAACCCGACCGAATCGGTGTCAGTCGGCAATTCTACCCCTAGGCCACGAGCGTCCAGTAGAAGCAGGTAGGCTTTTTAGCGCGTATAAACACGCCCAAATTATAAATTATATTTTAGAACATCTCCAAACTACAATCTATTACAAAAGGGTACATTTTGTTTCGACATTGAAAGAACAATATCTTATCAGGTAGTAAACGTTATTTATTTTTTAAAAGAGATGGAAATTCATTTCTTTTTATTAACGAATTTTTTGTGTGTGTACGAGGTAAAAGGGGGTAACGAAACCAGAATGTGGAATCATAAAAAGGACACAAAGGAAATACAAACAAAAAGAGGAAAACGAGAGAGAAATAGTTAAAGAGACATGCAGAAAGAATCAAAGAAAGGCTCCGGGTTTAGGTAGGAAGTAAAGTATACAACCTTTGGTGACACGGCGTCTGAGATTAACAAAGAGGAAGAAGTAAGAAAATGCATAGAGGAGGGAAGAAAGTGAGAGAAAATGAGCAAAAAGAAAGAGGTGTTGTAGACAGCACAATCATTAGAGGAATACGAATTTTAACGCTCTGACGTGGAATTAGTTGTAGATAGAAATATTTATTGTAGCAAGTATAAAATTAAAAACTTTTGGCGTTTTTTGAAAAGATGGTGAAGCCACATACATAGACGTATGAATTATTCAAAAGTCTAGGAAAACATGGAAAGGATTATATAATCTAATTAAAAATTAAGATTAAAGAAAAAATTGTTAAGCTAGAATTTAAACCTAAATTTTTAAAGGACATTAATTAGATCTCAATTTGTAGTATGACATAAAGATAAAAGTAGAGATAAAAATAGCATAAGGAGAAAGATCATACAGTTAAAAGCGAATATCAAGATACTAAGATTAATACTATAAAAGGTTTATAATTGCTTGAGATTCGAACTTTAGATTTTACAAATTTTAGCATTATTGTAAAGTTAGTTCTTTAATATGTTTACAATTTATTGTAGTTTCATGCCTCTCATTCAGTAATATGTCCCTACTCATATATTTAATGATTTCCATTTTTTCATTTTCCCTACCCACGTTACCTCGTACAGTATTAATTTCGTTTGTGCTGTTTACACCACCTCTTTTTTCTTCGCCCATTTTCTCTCTTTCTTCCTCCCTCTATGCATTTTCTTACTTCTTCCACTTTGTTAATCTCAGACGCCGTATCACCAAAGACTGTATACTTTACTTCCTACCTAAACCCGGCGCCTTTCTTTGATTATTTCTCTGTGTCTTTTTAGCCCCTTTCTGTTTCGTTTTCCTCTTTTTGTTTTTATTTCCTCTGTGTCCTTTTTATGATTCTCCATTCTGGTTTCTCATGTTCCCTACCCACTTTACCTCGTACCATTGTTCTTTCAATGTCAAAACAAAATGTACAATTTTGTAGTAGATTGTAGTTTAGACATGTTTTAAAGTATAATTTATAATAAATATTAATTGCTGTATTTCTATATTGAGCACTGTTTTAAATTAATATTTCGAATATTGTAAATATTTTCTTCGTTGCTTATTTATTTGGATATATATATATATATATATATATATATATATATATATATATATATATTAATCACACTCTATATCTATCTATCTATCTATCTATCTATCTATACTTATCTCCCTCTCTATCTATCTATTACACTCTGTTCTAGGTACTTCCACTCATTTTCGATGTCTAAGTTTAAACTGAATTTTTGAAAATAAAATTTTTCTTGAAGTTTCAATTTTAGCTTTAATTGAAAGTCAAGAGATGGAATTTACTAATTCCAGTAAGCAAAATACTCCAGTGTATTTCAAACCGAAATTATATTGATTTGAATCTAATTTTTTTATTTTGAAAACTTTTCAATTTTTCGGCCATTTTTTATAGATCGACACATTTTGAAAACAGAAGCAAATTTTCAGTTTTAAAAAATCTTGCAAAAATAAAATATACCTCACTGACACGTTATTTTATTCAAAATAAGCAAATTTAAACTTAACTTAATCTGATTTTTAAAAAAAGTATTATTTGGTTACTGCCTCAAATGTCCTATAACAGCGTTTCTTAATTACGGTAGCGTTGTTATCAGGATTATAATCGTGTTATCAGAGTCAATAACTGACATGACAGACGAAGCCGTCAAAAATGTGAAGTATTTGACATAATTTTATGTAGCTTAATCGTACGCTTCATTTTAATTATATATTAAAATTAAAATATTAACACAATATTTTCATCAATTATCTAATATTTTATAGAATTTTAGTTAGTTTAGCTTTTATAGACTTACGCTTGAAGATGTTTTATGAAAAATAAAATAATGATGATATAAAACGTTCTTTTAAAATAATTTTAAAATGAAATAATAGAGAATTAAATTATATAACATGCCAGAGGTAACTCAATAATTTATGAAAAATTATGGCATTTATAAATTTTTTAGTTTTAATATCTAGTTTTCATATTCTTTTCAGGTATCTCCACAAATTGTGAATTTCACAAAAACTTGTTTTAACAAAATTTAGGAAACTAAGAATTGAAATATAAAACTTGCTTATAAAATTGGAAGGGGTTATCTATCTATCTATCTATTGATAACAATTTTATTCCTAAATATATCTCACTCTTTATATCTACCTTTTAATCAAACTCTATCTATCTATCTATCTATCTATATATATATATATATATATATATATATATATATATATATCTGTTCAAATCTATCTATCTATCTATCTATCTATCTATCTATCTATCTATCTATCTATCTATATCTGTTCAAATCTATCTATCTATCTATCCATATCTGTTCAAATCTATCTATCTATCTATCCATATCTGTTCAAATCTATCTATCTATCTATCCATATCTGTTCAAATCTATCATTCTATCTATCTATTTATCTATCTATCTATCTATCTATCTATCTATGTCTGTTCAAATCTATCTATCTATCTATCTATCTATCTATGTCAGTTCAAATCTATCTATCTATCTATCTATCTATCTATCTATGTCTGTTCAAATCTATCTATCTATCTATCTATCTATCTATCTATGTCTGTTCAAATCTATCTATCTATCTATCTATCTATCTATGTCTGTTCAAATCTATCTATCTATCTATCTATCTATCTATCTATCTATGTCTGTTCAAATCTATCTATCTATCTATCTATCTATCTATGTCTGTTCAAATCTATCTATCTATCTATCTATCTATGTCTGTTCAAATCTATCTATCTATCTATCTATCTATCTATGTCTGTTCAAATCTATCTATCTATCTATCTATCTATCTATCTATCTATGTCTGTTCAAATCTATCTATCTATCTATCTATCTATCTATGTCTGTTCAAATCTATCTATCTATCTATGTCTGTTCAAATCTATCTATCTATCTATCTATCTATCTATGTCTGTTCAAATCTATCTATCTATCTATCTATCTATCTATCTATGTCTGTTCAAATCTATCTATCTATCTATATATCTATGTCTGTTCAAATCTATCTATCTATCTATCTATCTATCTGTCTGTCTATGTCAGTTCAAATCTATCGATCTATCTATCTATCTATCTATCTATCTATCTATCTATCTATCTGTCTGTCTGTCTATGTCTGTTCAAATCTATCTATCTATCTATGTCTGTTCAAATCTATCTATCTATCTATGTCTGTTCAAATCTATCTATCTATCTATCTATCTATCTATCTATGTCTGTTCAAATCTATTTATCTATCTATCTATCTATCTATCTATGTCTGTTCAAATCTATCTATCTATCTATGTCTGCTCAAATCTATCTATCTATCTATCTATCTATGTCTGTTCAAATCTATCTATCTATCTATCTATCTATCTATCTATCTATCTATGTCTGTTCAAATCTATCTATCTATCTATCTATCTATCTATGTCTGTTCAAATCTATCTATCTATCTATCTATCTATCTATCTATCTATCTATCTATCTATGTCTGTTCAAATCTATCTATCTATCTATCTATCTATCTATCTATCTATCTATCTATCTATCTATCTATGTCTGTTCAAATCTATCTGTCTATCTATCTATCTATCTATGTCTGTTCAAATCTATCTATCTATCTATCTATCTATCTATCTATCTATCTATCTTCAAATCTATCTATCTATTTATCTATATATATATATATTTAGTATATCGAGGCAGCAAGTAATTTTCTAGACATATTCTATTAAATATAAGAGACAATGAATGTCTATTATGTTTAATCATGAGCCGTTCTAAACTCTCGTATTTTTGCTTTAATTTCAGTTGAAAATAAAGACAAAAATTCTCCAACATTTGGATAATTATTTATTGGTTTTCTTCTAAGCTTTCGGCTCACATGAGCCATCTTCAGAGAGGTAGTTTAAACTGAAATATTATAAAATCCACCATCACCGACGATTTTATTTTGTGTTGACATAAAACTCCGCTTGGCAACGGCAATAGTTACCAAAAATAATAAACGCAGTTCTTAAGTTTGCGATGCGGTTTTATGACGTCACACCGCGGGATAGCACGAAATGACAACAAAACCATCTAGTCAAATGCAATGTAATATGTTATTTCCTGTTTTAAAGTTGATTTTATTGAGTGTTGGTTGTTTTGATTTGATGTACATGGCCTCCAATATCTGCAGGTTCCTCTTACTGTGTGTATGAGTAAGGATCACCGTATTGTTGACCAAAATCTGTCTGATATTACCTACATGTTTATGTTTTTCAGAGAAATGTTGTTTAATAGTACTCTGATCAGAAAGATGACATGTAAGTCTACGGGAGAGCGTGGTTGTGGTAAAACCAATATATGTACTAGGTTTTTGAGTAGTATCAGAGATGCAATCTCTGAATGGGCATGTAAATTGGTACACTACATTGGTTTTTTGTAAAGAATTTAGTTTAGTGCCTGTTGGGTTATTATAAACTATGAGGTCAATTGTTTTAAACTTTTTATAATATATAATGAGTTTAATTTGATTATTACTATCCACTGGTTTAACATTTCTACGTATTATGTTTTTGAGAGTTTTTTCATCTTGTTTATAATTATTATGTATTTGGTTGCAATAGTATAAGTTAATAGTGTTATGTTTATTTTGATGTAAACCATTATTAATATTATCATTATTGTTAGAGCTATTGTTAAGTTTGTTGAGATACATTTTAATTTGTTGATCAATAACGGAGTTAGGAAATCCATTATTGACTAGTGTTTGCTTAATGTTGTGTAATTCTTTATAAAATATAGATTTGGAAGAAGATATCATTTGTGTGCGTTGAAGTAAGTTTTTTATAACAGCTAACTTATATCGTTGGGGACATTCACTATTATAATTAAGAAGACACGAATTTATGCTAGTTGGTTTCCTATATAGAGAAGTAGTAAATTTATGTGTGCTAGAATCAATGAATACATCAAGGAATGGGAGATTGTTATTAATATTAAGTTCTAATATAAATTTGAGGACGGAGTGACTTTCTATTTGTTTTTAAGATATTTAATTTGATCGATATTCTTAGCTAAAACAAAGATGTCATCTATATATGTTACATATATAGAGGGTTTATTGTTGTCATTAATTATTTTGTTTTCTAGATTTGCCATATAATAATTAGAAAAATGGGGACCATATCTGTTCAAATCTATCTATCTATCTATCTATCTATCTATATACCTATCTATCTATCTATCTATCTATCTATGTCTGTTCAAATCTATCTATCTATCTATCTATCTATCTATCTATCTATCTAGGTCTGTTCAAATCTATCTATCTATGTCTGTTCAAATCTATCTATCTATCTATCTATGTCTGTTCAAATCTATCTATCTATCTATCTATGTCTGTTCAAATCTATCTATCTATCTATC
>JBBBDQ010002121.1:137500-140000 GCA_037127315.1 Ascarosepion bandense | reverse complement strand
CAAATCTATCTATCTATCTATGTATGTCTGTTCAAATCTATCTATCTATCTATGTATCTATGTCTGTTCAAATCTATCTATCTATCTATGTATCTATGTCTGTTCAAATCTATCTATCTATCTATGTATCTATGTCTGTTCAAAATTATCTATCTATCTATCTATCTATCTATGTCTGTTCAAAATTATCTATCTATCTATCTATCTATCTATCTATCTATGTCTGTTCAAATCTATCATTCTATCTATCTATCTATCTATCTATCTATCTATCTCTGTTCAAATCTATCTATCTCTCTATCAAACTATGGCTGTTCAAATCTATCTATGTATCCATCTATGTCTGTTCAAATCTATCTATCTATCTATCTATCTATCTATCTATATCTGTTCAAATCTATCTATCTATCTATCTATCTATCTATCTATGTCTGTTCAAATCTATCTATCTATCTATCTGTCTATCTATGACTGTTCAAATCTCTCTATCTATCTATCTGTCTATCTATGACTGTTCAAATCTCTCTATCTATCTATCTATCTATCTATCTATCTATGTCTGTTCAAATCTATCTATCTATCTATCTATCTATCTATGTCTGTTCAAATCTATCTATCTGTCTATCTATGACTGCTCAAATCTATCTATCTATCTATCTGTCTATCTATGACTGTTCAAATCTCTCTATCTATCTATCTATCTATCTATGTCTGTTCAAATCTATCTATCTATCTATCTATCTATCTATCTATGTCTGTTCAAATCTATCTATCTATCTATCTGTCTATCTATGACTGCTCAAATCTATCTATCTATCTATCTGTCTATCTATGACTGTTCAAATCTCTCTATCTATCTCTCTATCTATCTATCTATGTCTGTTCAAATCTATCTATCTATCTATCTATCTATCTATCTATCTAACTATGTCTGTTCAAATCTATCTATCTGTCTATCTATGTCTGGTCAAATCTATCTATCTATCTATCTATGTCTGTTCAAATCTATCTATCTATCTATCTATGTCTGTTCAAATCTATCTATCTATCTATGTCTGTTCAAATATATCTATCTATCTATCTATCTATCTATCTATCTATATCTGTTCAAATCTATCTATCTATCTATCTATCTATCTATGTCTGTTCAAATCTATCTATCTATCTATCTATCTATCACTGTTCAAATCTATCTATCTATTTATCTATCTATCTATGACTGTTCAAATATATCTATCTATATATCTATCTATCTATCTATCTATGTATATCTGTTCAAATCTATCTATCTATCTATCTATCTATCTATCTATCTATGTCTGTTCAAATCTATCTATCTATCTATCTATCTATCTATCTATCTATGTCTGTTCAAATCTATCTATCTATCTATCTATCTGTGTCTGTTCAAATCTATCTATCTATCTATCTATCTATGTCTGTTCAAATCTATCTATCTATCTAACTATCTATGTCTGTTCAAATCTATCTATCTATCTATCTATCTATCTATCTAAGTATGTCTGTTCAAATCTATCTATCTATCTGTCTATCTATGTCTGTTCAAATCTATCTATCTATCTCTGTCTGTTCAAATCTATCTATCTATCTATCTATGTCTGTTCAAATCTATCTATCTATCTATCTATCTCTCTATCTATGTCTGTTCAAATCTATCTATCTATCTATCTATCTATCTATCTATGTTCAAATCTATCTATCTATCTATCTATCTATGTTCAAATCTATCTATCTATCTATCTATCTATGTTCAAATCTATCTATCTATCTATCTATCTATCTATCTATCTATGTTCAAATCTATCTATCTATCTATCTATCTATGTTCAAATCTATCTATCTATCTATCTATCTATGTCTGTTCAAATCTATCTATCTATCTATCTATCTATCTCTCTATCTATGTCTGTTCAAATCTATCTATCTATCTATCTATCTCTCTATCTATGTCTGTTCAAATCTATCTATCTATCTATCTATCTATCGATCTATGTCTGTTCAAATCTATCTATCTATCTATGTATCTATCTATCTATCTATGTCTGTTCAAATCTATCTATCTATATATCTATCTATCTATCTATCTATGTCTGTTCAAATCTATCGATCTATCTATATGTCTATCTATCTATCTATCTATCTATCTATCTATGTCTGTTCAAATCTATCTATCTATCTATCTATGTCTGTTCAAATCTATCTATCTATCTATCTATGTCTGTTCAAATCTATCTATCTATCTATATATCTATCTATCTATCTATCTATCTATGTCTGTTCAAATCTATCTATCTATCTATCTATCTATCTATGTCTGTTCAAATCTATCTGTCTATCTATCTATCTATCTATGTCTGTTCAAATCTATCTATCTATCTATGTCTGTTCAAACCTATCTATCTATCTATCTATCTATCTATCTATGTCTGTTCAAATCTATCTATCTATCTATCTATCGATCTATGTCTGTTCAAATCTA
>JBBBDQ010002121.1:102500-105000 GCA_037127315.1 Ascarosepion bandense | reverse complement strand
ATCTGTCTATCTATGTCTGTTCAAATCTATCTATCTATCTATCTCTGTCTGTTCAAATCTATCTATCTATCTGTCTATCTACGTCTGTTCAAATCTATCTATCTATCTATCTCTGTCTGTTCAAATCTATCTATCTATCTCTCTATCTATGTCTGTTCAAATCTATCTATCTATCTATCTATCTCTCTCTCTCTATCTATGTCTGTTCAAATCTATCTATCTATCTATCTATCTATGTTCAAATCTATCTATCTATCTATCTATCTATCTATCTCTCTATCTATGTCTGTTCAAATCTATCTATCTATCTATCTATCTATGTTCAAATCTATCTATCTATCTATCTATCTATCTATGTCTGTTCAAATCTATCTATCTATCTACTATCTCTCTATCTATGTCTGTTCAAATCTATCTATCTATCTATCTATCTATCTATCTATGTCTGTTCAAATCTATTTATCTATCTATCTATCTATGCCTTTTCAAATCTATTTATCTATCTATCTATGTCTGTTCAAATCTATCTATCTATCCATCTATCTATCTATCTATCTATCTATCTATCTATCTATCTATGTCTGTTCAAATCTATCTATCTATCTATGTATCTATGTCTGTTAAAATCTATCTATCTATGTATCTATGTCTGTTCAAATCTATCTATCTATGTATCTATGTCTGTTCAAATCTATCTATCTAACTATGTATCTATGTCTGTTCAAATCTATCTATCTATCTATCTATCTATCTATCTATCTATGTCTGTTCAAATCTATCTATTTATCTATGTATCTTTGCCTGTTCAAATCTATCTATCTATGTATCTATGTCTGTTCAAATCTATCTATCTATCTATGTATCTATGTCTGTTCCAATCTATCTATCTATCTATCTATCTATGTATCTATGTCTGTTCAAATATATTTATCTATCTATCTATGTATCTACGTCTGTTCAAATCTATCTATCTATCTATCTATGTATCTATGTCTGTTCAAATCTATCTATCTTTCTATCTATCTATCTTTCTATGTCTGTTCAAATCTATCTATGACTGTTCAAATATATCTATCTATCTATCTATCTATCTATCTATCTATGTCTTTTCAAATCTATTTATCTATCTATCTATGTCTGTTCAAATCTATCTATCTATGTCTGTTCAAATCTCTCTATCTATCAATCTATCTATCTATGTCTGTTCATATCTATCTATCTATCTATCTATGTCTGTTCAAATCTATCTATCTATCTATCTATTTATGTCTGTTCAAATCTATCTATCTATCTATTTATGTCTGTTCAAATCTATCTATCTATCTATCTATCTATCTATCTATCTATGTCTGTTCAAATCTATCTATCTATCTATGTATCTATGTATCTATCTATCTATGTCTGTTCAAATCTATGTAACTGTCTATGGCTGTTCAAATCTATCTATCTATCTATCTATCTATCTATGTCTGTTCAAATCTATCTATCTATCTATCTATCTATCTATCTATCTATGTCTGTTCAAATCAATCTGTCTATCTATCTATCTATCTATCTATCTATGTCTGTTCAAATCTATCTATCTGTCTATGTATCTACGTCTGTTCAAATCTATCTATCTATGTATGTATGTCTGTTCAATTTCTATCTATCTATCTATCTATGTATGTCTGTTCAAATCTATCTATCTATCTATGTATGTCTGTTCAAATCTATCTATCTATCTATGTATCTATGTCTGTTCAAACCTATCTATCTATCTATCTATCTGTCTATCTATCTATCTATGTCTGTTCAAATCTATCTATCTATTTATCTATCTCTCTATCTATCTCTCTATCTATGTCTGTTCAAATCTATCATTCTATCTATCTACCTATCTATCTCTCTATCTATCTATCTATCTATGTCTGTTCAAATCTATCATTCTATCTATCTACCTATCTATCTATCTATCTACCTATCTATCTATGACTGTTCAAATCTATCTATCTATCTATCTATCTATCTATCTATCTATCTATCTAATCTAACTATGTCTGTTCAAATCTATCTATCTATCTATCTATGTCAGTTCAAATCTATCTATCTATCTATCTATGTCAGTTCAAATCTATCTATCTATCTATCTATGTCAGTTCAAATCTATCTATCTATCTATCTATGTCAGTTCAAATCTATCTATCTATCTATCTATCTATCTATCTATCTATCTATCTATATCTGTTCAAATCTATCTATCTATCTATCTATATATGTTCAAATCTATCTATCTATCTATCTATATATGTTCAAATCTATCTATCTATCTATCTATATATGTTCAAATCTATCTATCTATCTATCTATATATGTTCAAATCTATCTATCTATCTATCTATCTATGTCTGTTCAAATCTATCTATATATCTATGTCTGTTCAAATCTATTTATTTATCTATCTATATATCTATGTCTGTTCAAATCTATCTATCTATATATGTCTGTTCAAATCTATTTA
>JBBBDQ010002121.1:0-75000 GCA_037127315.1 Ascarosepion bandense | reverse complement strand
GTCTGTTCAAATCTATCTATCTATCTATGTATCTATCTATCTATCTATGTCTGTTCAAATCTATCTATCTATCTATCTATGTCTGTTCAAATCTATCTATCTATCTATCTATGTCTGTTCAAATCTATCTATCTATCTATCTATCTATCTATGTCTGTTCAAATCTATCTATCTATGTCTGTTCAAATCTATCTATCTATCTATCTATCTATGTCTGTTCAAATCTCTCTATCTATCTATCTACCTATCTATCTATCTATGTCTGTTCAAATCTATCTATCTATGTATCTACCTATCTATCTCTCTATCTATCTATCTATGTTCAAATCTATGTATCTATCTATCTATCTATCTATCTATCTATCTATCTATGTCTGTTCAAATCTATCTATCTATCTATGTCTGTTCAAATCTATCTATCTATGTCTGTTCAAATCTATCTATCTATCTATCTATGTCTGTTCAAATCTATCTATCTATCTATCTATGTCTGTTCAAATCTATCTATCTATCTATCTATCTATGTCTGTTCAAATCTATCTATCTATGTCTGTTCAAATCTATCTATCTATCTATCTATGTCTGTTCAAATCTCTCTATCTATGTCTGTTCAAATCTATCTATCTATCTATCTATGTCTGTTCAAATCTCTCTATCTATCTATCTACCTATCTACCTATCTATCTATCTATCTATCTATCTATGTTGAAATCTATCTATCTATCTATCTATGTCTGTTCAAATCTATCTATCTATCTATCTATGTTTGTTCAAATCTATCTATCTGTGTCTGTTCAAATCTATCTATCAATCTATCTATCTATTTATCTATCTATCTATGTCTGTTCAAATCTATCTATCTATCTATCTATCTATCTATGTCTGTTCAAATCTATCTATCTATGTATCTATGTCTGTTCAAATCTGTCTATCTATCTATCTATGTCTGTTCAAATCTATCTATCTATCTATGTCTGTCTAAATCTATCTATCTATCTATGTCTGTTCAAATCTCTATCTATCTATGTCTGTCTGTCTTCTATCTATCTATGTCTGTCTGTCCATCTATCTACCTGTGTGTTCAAATCCATCTATCTATCTATCTATCTATGTCTGTTCCAATCTATCTATCTATGTATCTATGTCTGTTCCAACTATCTATCTTTGTATCTATGTCTGTCTCAATCTATCTATCTATGTATCTATCTATCTATCTATGTATCTATGTCTGTTCAAATCATATCTATCTATCTATCTATCTATCTATCTATGTCTGTTCAAATCTATCTATCTATCTATGTCTGTCTGTCCATCTATCTATCTATGTCTGTTCAAATCTATCTATCTATCTATGTCTGTTCAAATCTATCTATCTATCTATGTCTGTCTGTCTATCTATCTATCTATCTATCTATCTATCTATCTATCTATCTATCTATGTCTGTCTATCTATCTATCTATGTCTGTTCAAATCTATCTATCTATCTATCTATCTATCTATCTATCTATCTATCTATCTATCTATCTATCTATGTCTGTTCAAATCTATCTATCTATCTATCTATCTATCTATCTATCTATGTCTGTTCAAATCTATCTATCTATCTATGTCTGTCTAAATCTATCTATCTATCTATCTAACTATGTCTGTCTGTCCATCTATCTATCTATCTAACTATGTCTGTCTAAATCTATCTATCTATCTATCTAACTATGTCTGTTCAAATCTATCTATCTATCTATCTAACTATGTATCTGTCTGGAATCTATCTATCTATCTATCTAACTATGTCTGTCTTCAAATCTATCTATCTATCTATGTCTGTTCAAATCTATCTATCTATCTATCTAACTATGTCTGTTCAAATCTATCTATCTATCTATGTCTGTCTATCTATCTATCTATGTCTGTTCAAATCCATTCATTCATTCATGTCTGTCTAAATCTATCTATCTATCTATGTCTGTTCAAATCTATCTATCTATCTATCTGTCTTAAACTATCTATCTATCTATGTCTGTTCAAATCTATCTATCTATCTATGTCTGTCTGGAAATCTATCTATCTATCTATAAATTGTTCAAATCTATCTATCTATCTATCTATCTATCTACCTATCTATCTATCTATCTATGTCTGTTCAAATCTATCTATCTATCTATGTCTGTTCAAATCTATCTATCTATCAATCTATCTATGTCTGTTCAAATCTATCTATCTATCAATCTATCTATGTCTGTTCAAATCTATCTATCTATCAATCTATCTATGTCTGTTCAAATCTATCTATCTATCAATCCATCTATGTCTGTTCAAATCTATCTATCTATCTATCTATGTCTGTTCAAATCTATCTATCTATCAATCTATCTATGTCTGTTCAAATCTATCTATCTATCAATCTATCTATGTCTGTTCAAATCCATTCATTCATCAATCCATTCATGTCTGTTCAAACTCATTCATTCATCAATCAATCATGTCTGTCTGTCTTCATTCATTCATCTATGTCTGTTCAACCCGATCGATTCATTCATTCATGTCTGTTCAAATCTATCTATCTATCTATCTATCTATCTATCTATGTCTGTTCAAATCTATCTATCTATCTATCTATCTATGTCTGTTCAAATCTATCTATCTATCTGTCTAACTATGTCTGTTCAAATCTATCTATCTATCTATCTATCTAAATATGTCTGTTCAAATCTATCTATCTATCTATGTCTGTTCAAATCTATCTATGTATCTATCTATCTATCTATGTCTGTTCAAATCTATCTATCTATCTATGTATCTATCTATCTATCTATGTCTGTTCAAATCTATCTATCTATCTATCTATGTCTGTTCAAATCTATCTATCTATCTATCTATGTCTGTTCAAATCTATCTATCTATCTATCTATCTATCTATGTCTGTTCAAATCTATCTATCTATGTCTGTTCAAATCTATCTATCTATCTATCTATCTATGTCTGTTCAAATCTCTCTATCTATCTATCTACCTATCTATCTATCTATGTCTGTTCAAATCTATCTATCTATGTATCTACCTATCTATCTCTCTATCTATCTATCTATGTTCAAATCTATCTATCTATCTATCTATCTATCTATCTATGTCTGTTCAAATCTATCTATCTATCTATGTCTGTTCAAATCTATCTATCTATGTCTGTTCAAATCTATCTATCTATCTATCTATGTCTGTTCAAATCTATCTATCTATCTATCTATGTCTGTTCAAATCTATCTATCTATCTATCTATCTATGTCTGTTCAAATCTATCTATCTATGTCTGTTCAAATCTATCTATCTATCTATCTATGTCTGTTCAAATCTCTCTATCTATGTCTGTTCAAATCTATCTATCTATCTATCTATGTCTGTTCAAATCTCTCTATCTATCTATCTACCTATCTACCTATCTATCTATCTATCTATCTATCTATGTTGAAATCTATCTATCTATCTATCTATGTCTGTTCAAATCTATCTATCTATCTATCTATGTTTGTTCAAATCTATCTATCTGTGTCTGTTCAAATCTATCTATCTATTTCTGTTCAAATCTATCTATCTATTTCTGTTCAAATCTATCTATCTATCTATCTATCTATCTATGTCTGTTCAAATCTTCCTATCCATCTATCTATCTATGTCTGTTCAAATCTACCTATCTATCTATCTATCTATGTTTGTTCAAATCTATCTATCTATCTATCTATGTCTGTTCCAATCTATCTATCTATCTATCTATGTCTGTTCATATCTATCTATCTATCTATCTATGTCTGTTCAAATCTATCTATCTGTCTATCTATGTCTGTTCAAATCTATCTATCTATGTATCTATGTCTGTTCAAATCTATCTATCTATCTATGTCTGTTCAAATCTATCTATCTATCTATCTATGTCTGTTCAAATCTATTTTTCTATCTATCTATCTATCTATCTATCTATCTATGTCTGTTCAAATCTATCTATCTATCTATGTCTGTTCAAATCTATCTATCTATCTATATCTGTTCAAATCTATCTATCTATCTATCTATCTATCTATCTTTGTCTGTTCAAATCTATCTATCTATCTATGTCTGTTCAAATCTATCTATCTATCTATCTATCTTTGTCTGTCCAAATCTATCTATCTATCTATATGTCTGTTCAAATCTATCTATCTATCTATGTATGTATGTATCTATCTATCTATCTGTCTGTCTTAAATCTATCTATCTATCTGTCTGTCTGTCTGTCTATCTATCTATCTATCTATCTATCTATCTGTCTATCTTTGTCTGTTCAAATCTATCTATCTATCTATGTCTGTTCACAAATCTATCATCTATCTATGTATCTATGTCTGTTCCAATCTATCTATCTATGTATCTATGTCTGTTCGTTCATTCATTCATGTATCTATCTATCTATCTATGTATCTATGTCTGTTCAAATCATATCTATCTACTAATCTATCTATATCTATGTCTGTTCAAATCTATTTATCTATCTATGTCTGTTCAAACTCATCTATCTATCTATGTCTGTCTGTCCATCTATCTATCTATGTCTGTTCAAATCCATCTATCTATCTATCTATCTATCTATGTCTGTTCAAATCCATCTATCTATCTATCTATCTATGTCTGTTCAAATCTATCTATCTATCTATCTATCTATCTATGTCTGTTCAAATCTATCTATCTATCTATCTATGTCTGTTCAAATCTATCTATCTATCTATCTAACTATGTCTATCAATCTATCTATCTATCTATCTATCTAACTATGTCTGTTCAAATCTATCTATCTATCTATCTATCTATGTCTGTTCAAATCTATCTATCTATCTATCTATCTATGTCTGTTCAAATCTATCTATCTATCTATCTATCTATGTCTGTTCAAATCTATCTATCTATCTATCTATCTATCTATGTCTGTCTGGAACCTGTCTATCTATCTATCTATCTATGTCTGTTCAAATCTATCTATCTATCTATCTATCTATGTCTGTTCAAATCTATCTATCTATCTATCTATCTATCTATGTCTGTTCAAATCTATCTATCTATCTATCTATGTCTGTTCAAATCTATCTATCTATCTATCTAACTCATGTCTGTTCAAATCTATCTATCTATCTATCTAACTATGTCTGTCCAAATCTATCTATCTATCTATCTATCTATGTCTGTTCAAATCTATCTATCTATCTATGTCTGTTCAAATCTATCTATCTATCTATCTATCTATGTCTGTTCAAATCTATCTATCTATCTATGTCTGTCCAAATCTATCTATCTATCTATCTATCTATCTATGTCTGTTCAAATCTATCTATCTATCTATCTATCTATCTATGTCTGTCTGTCCATTCATCTATCTATCTATCTATCTATCTATGTCTGTTCAAATCTATCTATCTATCTATCTATCTATCTATCTATCTATCTATCTATGTATGTATGTATCTATCTATCTATCTATCTATCTATCTATCTATGTCTGTTCAACCACCTATCCAATCATCTATTCATGTCTGCCTAAACTCACTCATCTATCTATCTATGTCTGTTCAAATCTATCTATCTATCTATCTATCTGTCTGTTCAAATCTATCTATCTATCTATCTATCTCTGTTCAAACTCATTCATTCATTCATCTATCTCTGTCTTCAAACTCATTCATCTATCTATCTATGTCTGTCTAAATCCATCTATCTATCTATCTATCTATCTATCAATCGTTCAAATCTATCTATCAATCATTCATTCATTTATCTATCTATCTATGTCTGTCCAAATCCATTCATCTATCTATCTATGTCTGTCTGGAATCTATCTATCTATCTATCTATCTATCTATCTATCTATCTATGTCTGTCCATCTATCTATCTATCTATCTATCTATCTATCTATCTATCTATCTATCTATGTCTGTCTGTATCTATCTATCTATCTATCTATGTCTGCTCAAATCTATCTATCTATCTATCTATGTCTGTCTGTGTCTCCATTCATCTATCTATGTCTGTTCAAATCTATCTATCTATCTATCTATGTCTGTTCAAATCTATCTATCTATCTATGTCTGTCTAAATCTATCTATCTATCTATGTCTGTTCAAATCTATCTATCTATCTATGTCTGTTCAACAAATCTATCTATCTATCAATCTATCTATGTCTGTTCAAATCTATCTATCTATCAATCTATCTATGTCTATCAATCTATCTATCTATCAATCTATCTATGTCTGTTCAAATCTATCTATCTATCAATCTATCTATGTCTGTTCAATCTATCTATCTATCAATCTATCTATGTCTGTTCAAATCTATCTATCTATCAATCTATCTATGTTCGTTCAAATCTATCTACAAACAACCTATCTATGTCTGTTCCAACTCATCTATCAATCCATTCATCTATCTATCTATCTATGTTCGTTCAACCATCTATCTATCTATCTGTCTGTGTGTCTGTTCAAATCTATCTATCTATCTATCTAACTATGTCTGTTCAAATCTATCTATCTATCTATCTATGTCTGTCTGTATCTATCTATCTATCTATCTATGTCTGTTCAAATCTATCACTCATTCATTCATGTCTGTTCAAATCTATCATCTATCTATCTATCTATCTATCTATGTCTGTCTAAATCTATCTATCTGTCTATCTATCTATGTCTGTTCAAATCTATCTATCTATCTGTCTAACTATGTCTGTTCAAATCTATCTATCTATCTGTCTAACTATGTCTGTTCAAATCTATCTATCTATCTATCTATCTATCTATCTATCTATGTCTGTTCAAATCTATCTATCTATCTATGTCTGTTCAAATCTATCTATCTATCTATGTCTGTTCAAATCTATCTATCTATCTATGTCTGTTCAAATCTATCTATCTATCTATGTCTGTTCAAATCTATCTATCTATCTATCTATCTATCTATGTCTGTTCAAATCTATCTATCTATCTATGTCTGTTCAAATCTATCTATCTATCTATGTCTGTTCAAATCTATCTATCTATCTATCTATCTATCTATGTCTGTTCAAATCTATCTATCTATCTATGTATCTATCTATCTATCTATGTCTGTTCAAATCTATCTATCTATCTATCTATCTATGTATCTATCTATCTATCTATGTCTGTTCAAATCTATCTATCTATCTATGTATCTATCTATCTATCTATGTCTGTTCAAATCTATCTATCTATCTATGTATCTATCTATCTATCTATGTCTGTTCAAATCTATCTATCTATCTATCTATGTCTGTTCAAATCTATCTATCTATCTATCTATGTCTGTTCAAATCTATCTATCTATCTATCTATGTCTGTTCAAATCTATCTATCTATCTATCTATCTATCTATCTATCTATGTCTGTTCAAATCTATCTATCTATCTATCTATCTATCTATGTCTGTTCAAATCTATCTATCTATCTATCTATCTATCTATCTATGTCTGTTCAAATCTATCTATCTATGTCTGTTCAAATCTATCTATCTATCTATCTATCTATGTCTGTTCAAATCTCTCTATCTATCTATCTACCTATCTATCTATCTATGTCTGTTCAAATCTATCTATCTATGTCTGTTCAAATCTATCTATCTATCTATCTATCTATCTATGTCTGTTCAAATCTCTCTATCTATCTATCTATCTATGTCTGTTCAAATCTCTCTATCTATCTATCTATCTATCTATGTCTGTTCAAATCTCTCTATCTATCTATCTATCTATCTATGTCTGTTCAAATCTCTCTCTCTATCTATCTATCTATCTAACTATCTATCTATCTATCTATGTTCAAATCTATGTATCTATCTATCTATCGATGTTCAAATCTATGTATCTATCTATCTATCTATCTATCTGTCTATCTATCTATGTCTGTTCAAATCTATCTATCTATCTATCTATCTATGTTTGTTCAAATCTATCTATCTGTGTCTGTTCAAATCTATCTATCTATTTCTGTTCAAATCTATCTATCTATCTATCTATCTATGTCTGTTCAAATCTACCTATCCAACTATCTATCTATGTCTGTTCAAATCTACCTATCTATCTATCTATCTATGTCTGTTCAAATCTATCTATCTATCTATCTATGTCTGTTCAAATCTATCTATCTATCTATCTATCTATGTCTGTTCAAATCTATCTATCTATCTATCTATCTATGTCTGTTCAAATCTATCTATCTATCTATCTATCTATGTCTGTTCAAATCTATCTATCTATCTATCTATCTATGTCTGTTCAAATCTATCTATCTATCTATCTATCTATCTATGTCTGTTCAAATCTATCTATCTATCTATCTATCTATGTCTGTTCAAATCTATCTATCTATCTATCTATCTATGTCTGTTCAAATCTATCTATCTATCTATCTATCTATGTCTGTTCAAATCTATCTATCTATCTATCTATCTATCTATCTATGTCTGTTCAAATCTATCTATCTATCTATCTATCTATGTCTGTTCGAATCTATCTATCTATCTATGTCTGTTCAAATCTATCTATCTATGTCTGTTCAAATCTATCTATCTATGTCTGTTCAAATCTATCTATCTATGTCTGTTCAAATCTATCTATCTATGTCTGTTCAAATCTATCTATCTATCTATCTATCTATGTCTGTTCAAATCTATCTATCTATCTATCTATGTCTGTTCAAATCTATCTATCTATCTATCTATGTCTGTTCAAATCTATCTATCTATCTATCTATGTCTGTTCAAATCTATCTATCTATCTATCTATGTCTGTTCAAATCTATCTATCTATCTATCTATCTATCTATCTATGTCTGTTCAAATCTATCTATCTATCTATGTATCTATCTATGTCTGTTCAAATCTATCTATCTATCTATGTATCTATCTATGTCTGTTCAAATCTATCTATCTATGTCTGTTCAAATCTATCTATCTATCTATCTATGTCTGTTCAAATCTCTCTATCTATCTATCTATCTATCTATCTATCTATCTATGTTCAAATCTATGTATCTATCTATCTATCTATGTTCAAATCTATGTATCTATCTATCTATCTATCTATCTATCTATCTATGTTATCAAATCTATGTATCTATCTATCTATCTATGTTCAAATCTATGTATCTATCTATCTATCTATCTATCTATCTATCTATCTATGTCTGTTCAAATCTATCTATCTATCTATCTATGTTTGTTCAAATCTATCTATCTATCTATCTATGTCTGTTCAAATCTATCTATCTATGTCTGTTCAAATCTATCTATCTATCTATCTATCTATCTATGTCTGTTCAAATCTATCTATCTATCTATGTCTGTTCAAATCTATCTATCTATCTATCTATCTATCTATCTATGTCTGTTCAAATCTATCTATCTATCTATGTCTGTTCGAATCTATCTATCTATCTATGTCTGTTCAAATCTATCTATCTATCTATCTATGTCTGTTCAAATCTATCTATCTATGTATCTATGTCTGTTCAAATCTATCTATCTATGTATCTATGTCTGTTCAAATCTATCTATCTATCTATCTATGTCTGTTCAAATCTATCTATCTGTCTATCTATCTATCTCTGTCTGTTCAAATCTATCTATCTATCTATCTATGTCTGTTCAAACCTATCTATCTATCTATCTATCTATGTCTGTTCAAATCTATCTATCTATCTATGTCTGTTCAAATCTATCTATCTATCTATCTATCTATGTCTGTTCCAATCTATCTATCTATGTATCTATGTCTGTTCAAATCTATCTATCTATCTATGTCTGTTCAAATCTATCTATCTATCTATGTCTGTTCAAATCTATCTATCTATCTATGTCTGTTCAAATCTATCTATCTATCTATGTCTGTTCAAATCTATCTATCTATCTATGTCTGTTCAAATCTATCTATCTATCTATGTCTGTTCAAATCTATCTATCTATCTATCTATCTATCTATGTCTGTTCAAATCTATCTATCTATCTATCTATGTCTGTTCAAATCTATCTATCTATCTATCTATGTCTGTTCAAATCTATCTATCTATCTATCTATCTATCTATGTCTGTTCAAATCTATCTATCTATCTATCTATCTATCTATCTATGTCTGTTCAAATCTATCTATCTATCTATCTATGTCTGTTCAAATCTCTCTATCTATCTATCTACCTATCTATGTCTGTTCAAATCTATCTATCTATCTATCTATCTATGTCTGTTCAAATCTATCTATCTATCTATCTATGTCTGTTCAAATCTCTCTATCTATCTATCTACCTATCTATCTATCTATCTATCTATCTATGTTCAAATCTATGTATCTATCTATCTATCTATCTATCTATGTTTGTTCAAATCTATCTATCTATGTTTGTTCAAATCTATCTATCTATGTCTGTTCAAATCTATCTATCTATGTCTGTTCAAATCTATCTATCTATGTCTGTTCAAATCTATCTATCTATGTCTGTTCAAATCTATCTATCTATCTATCTATCTATCTATCTATGTCTGTTCAAATCTACCTATCCATCTATCTATCTATGTCTGTTCAAATCTACCTATCTATCTATCTATCTATGTCTGTTCAAATCTATCTATCTATCTATCTATCTATGTCTGTTCAAATCTACCTATCTATCTATCTATCTATCTATGTCTGTTCAAATCTACCTATCTATCTATCTATCTATGTCTGTTCAAATCTATCTATCAATCTATCTATGTCTGTTCAAATCTATCTATCTATCTATCTATGCCTGTTCAAATCTATCTATCTATCTATCTATCTATGTCTGTTCAAATCTATCTATCTATCTATCTATCTATGTCTGTTCAAATCTATCTATCTATCTATCTATCTATGTCTGTTCAAATCTATCTATCTATCTATCTATCTATCTATCTATGTCTGTTCAAATCTATCTATCTATCTATCTATCTATGTCTGTTCAAATCTATCTATCTATCTATGTCTGTTCAAATCTATCTATCTATCTATGTCTGTTCAAATCTATCTATCTATCTATGTCTGTTCAAATCTATCTATCTATCTATGTCTGTTCAAATCTATCTATCTATCTATCTATGTCTGTTCAAATCTATCTATCTATCTATCTATGTCTGTTCAAATCTATCTATCTATCTATCTATGTCTGTTCAAATCTATCTATCTATCTATCTATGTCTGTTCAAATCTATCTATCTATCTATCTATGTCTGTTCAAATCTATCTATCTATCTATGTCTGTTCAAATCTATCTATCTATCTATCTATCTATGTCTGTTCAAATCTATCTATCTATCTATCTATGTCTGTTCAAATCTATCTATCTATCTATCTATGTCTGTTCAAATCTATCTATCTATCTATCTATCTATGTCTGTTCAAATCTATCTATCTATCTATCTATGTCTGTTCAAATCTATCTATCTATCTATCTATCTATCTATGTCTGTTCAAATCTATCTATCTATCTATCTATGTCTGTTCAAATCTATCTATCTATCTATCTATCTATCTATCTATCTATCTTTAACGCCACCACAATTTAAATAAAATGTAATCACATTTTAAAAATGTATTTTCAACGTTTTTTTTATTTTTCCTTTCACTTTTGTGAAGCCCGTGTTTCAGCCTTTTCTTTTGGATTTTAACTTTTTTTTTCTCTTGGAAATATTGACTTTTCATGTATGTTTCTCACGTTATCCAAGAGCCGGTGCTATTCTTCTGTCGCCCCCTCCCCCTCTCTCTCGGCTGATTTCCCTTTCTCGGTCTGTTTTGCTTTATAACGCACGCACGTGTTTGCACACACACACACACACACACACACACACAAAAAAAAAAAAAAAAAAAAAAAACGATTCATCTAAAACCTCCAACAAAACTCAATAGACTCGCACGCACTCTAAGAATTGGTGACCGGATACACAGCATAGATACACAGCATAAACCCACTGCTTTATACACACAGCATAGACACTGCTTTATACAGAATTGAGGAGACTGTCACAGAAAACAAAAAACGTAAGTGTGAAATCACATCGAAGCACCGCCCCCCAAAAATTCTTCGTTGAAATCCACACAGAATAAACCTCCCCCACAACACACCCATAGGCACACAGTCCCGTCCCTTGACGTTGGCAAGCAACAAGTTGACGTGGAGATTTTAAGAAAAACCTCATCACGAATACGAGTCTCGCTTCACTAACTTTATTTATTTTCTTCGGCTTTCCAGTTTGTTTCGAAAATGCATTTATACATCTGGAGAAAGTCTGCAAACCTGTCTAGCAAGCAACACATTGAGGACACCCACATGTATACGTATGCGTGCGCACAAATGTAGATAGGTCATACACTTTAGCTTAGTCTAGTACAAGGTCACAAGTAATAGAGCACTCAATGAGGACCCTACACAGTATCAATGTCTTGCCAGATTATATCGTTAACTATCATCCGACCAACAGCACCGAGTCATCATCAAATGGTGACCGGCTTTCTTGAGTCAATCAATATGTGATTAAGGTTAGTGCACGTTTTTCTCTGGCGCTAATGGTCGGTGTTCTAATCTAGGTAACAGCTATAATACTAAATGTATATTTTAAAGCAGATATTTTTATTTCAGTTTCTAAAATTCGAAAGTTGTCGTTTTCTAATTTATTTTATTAATATATTTTAAGCGTTGATTAGAAACTGAGAAAAGCTAACAATTACCTTTGCTAACCACGTGTTGGGATGGATAAGCCAAACTTTTGGGGAATAAGGCAGAATTATTTCAAAATAATGTGTTACCGTTTATTGTTTCAGTTAGTGATGCGTTACTTTGGCATGTAAGCAAGTCGATTTAAAGCTAAGTAAAATATAAGGACAAAACTATAGCATAGGAGGCGTAATTGTGCAGGAATCCGGGTTAAAACTTCAGTTCGTCTTCTTATTGTTTGCTTCTCTATTAGAAACCAGATTTACAAAATCGGCCTTACGTACCATTGTCACGCCTCTAGGACCAAGCAAGTTTAATAGAAAGAGAGTATCGCCTAAGGGTGAGGTATACACCTCACTCTACATTTAGAAAAATGTCAAGGCGCAGACTTAACAGTTTTCAAATTACGCAATTATGAGGAAAAGTACATTAATATAAAACAAATCTACACCCGAATGTTACTTTCTGGCCACCGTGAAAGATTTTAACCCTTCTTTGTGCTCCACACTAACAAAATCAAAATATCGAATCTCCAAGAAAAAATGTCTTACCGTGTGTGTGTGTGTGTGTGTGTGTGGTGTTTTGTGGCTAAAGGATACAATTATTTACTTCTGGCGGTTGTGGTTCGAGTCCTGATAAAAGATTTCGCAAGACTATCAGGCTATCCTCACTTGAAAGTTTTTACCTTGTTTCTAACTAAATTAAGCTGGTGGTTACCCGGTTCGACATGCAACAAAAAGCACAACGGCCGATACGTTGTGATAACAACAAAAATGAGGACAATAGTCATCATGTAAATAAATTAAACTTTGTAAAATAATATCGATCTGAATAGCTTCGATCTATTTTGTTCAAGCTTGTAAATAAACAAGAGTGAATTAATATGTCCGTAACCTGACGGATAATATGAAAATTGTGTTTTGCCCCAAAATTGTCGATCAATATATTTCTGGGTGATAACGCTTTTAAGGTAAGTTGTCTTTGTAAGTAAAGTGCTCAATATTAAGAGCTTTAACAGAAAATAAATTTAAAAATCTCTCCTAACCTATTTGTCTTACCTGATAAACGGATTAGATCTGCGAAATTCGAATTCGGGAAGATAATTTTTTTAACTGTTTATTTTAGTTTTTAAATATGAGCAAATTTATACAGGAATGTGTTGATAGCAATGAGAATATATGAGTAAATGAGTCTGTTTATCGCCAACTCAAGAGAGAGAGAGAGAGAGAGAGAGAGTGGGGGGAGAGAATCAGATGAAGAGATAAAAAAAAGATGAGAAAGCCAGACAAACAGGAGAGATAGAATGACAGAGGAATAGAGAGAGAAAGAGGGAATGATAGGGAAATAGAGAGTGAGAAAGCAAAAGTGGCGAAAAGGGAAAACGAGAACGGACCAGAGAGAAAGGAAAGGGAATAAAAGAGGTAAATATAAATTGAGATATCCAGAGAGAGAGAGAGAGAGAGAGATGAAAAGAATAAGTAAAGAACGTGTAAGAAAAAAGTGTCTTTAATCCGACATGTTTCACTTTAACAAGCTTCTTCAGAGACATTTTAAAGGCAGAATAATTAAAGAAAGAATTTTTTTTTTTAAATCAAGAGACAGTATGTTGATTGAGGTTTGATTTCATTGGTCAGATACATATCACGTGTAATAAAGCAATAGAAAAAAACTTTTAAATCAAGAAAAAACATGCCTATTTATATGCGTGTGCCACGTGTAATAAAAGCAGTAGCTGCTAATTTTAAATGTAAGTGTATGTATACAAAAATAATGCATGTGTCAAACGTATTTAATCTATAGACGTATTAAGTGTGTTTATATGTCGGTAACGTTAGTATGTGCGTGAATGACAAAACGAAATACATTTCCGTTCAAAATTGTAGCGAAATAATGTATTCAAGTATCAAGCAATGAACGATCTTCTTTTTTAAAATAAAATATATGTATATCAGAGATTCATGTATGAATGTGTGTGTTCATGGGTCGGTAAAGTTAGTATGTGTGTGAAAGGGAAATGTAACAAATCAAGAAAGAAAGAAAGAAAGAGAGAGAATCGAAGAGAAAGGAGAAAATTTCAAGGAAGCATAGATAGAGAGAAATAGGAGGAATAAAGTGTTATCACTGAGTAATCTATGACCAAAGAGAATAGGGAGAGTCAGTAGACGCCTGGTTTAGTGAAAAAAAAATCAACAATTAACCAAAATATCGTTTTGATTTTGAACTCTAGATTTCATAAAATGCTCCTTTTTGTGATTGGTGTGGAAATTGTTGTTTCTTTTACCAGATGTTAAATGAATAATATTTTTGTGAATGACGAATGTAGCGTGAGAACTTCAATAAATCTATGAATAAACACTGGTGCCTTCATGGCGATTTTCTAAGGACAGCTTGTATGCGGTACAAAGCCGAAAGTATGGGGTACCCAGTGAGGATTGAACTCACTACTCAATTGTAATTGTTTTTAGCGAGACACGCTTGCTAACCATTACACCAGGCCGAGATGTCCAACTGGCGCCTTTATATCAGTATTTCCGCATTCGAAATCGCGCGCTCATGTGTGTGTGTTTACGTAATTTTGCTCTCCACTTTTCTTTGTCACATAACTTTTCTCCCTTCTTCCGTTTGTCGGATGTCTTTGGTTTTTAATTCTATTTGTCGCATAACATTGACCTTCTCTTCACTTTGTCACCTACTTTATTCCATCTGTCAATAATTTGCCGATACATACAGTTGTTTTGAAGTCTTGTCAAATGAAAGGTTAACAAGTCTTCATCAAATCTGTTTGTATCTTGTAATCCTTGTTTCGCCAAATATTTTCAGAATTTTAACTCTCTCTCTCTCTCTCTCTCTCTCTCTCTCTCTCTCTCTCTCTCTGTGCATTTTAGGAAATGGATTAAACCCGACATATCTTTAATTTATTTGCTTGAACGTTATTTTTAATGGAAATTAATTGATGTTTAATGGGTATTTGAGTAGATGGTCTGTTTTCATTGTTGAACAGTCCAGCCAGTTAAGTGCCATATGTTATACACGTTTTGGGCGATTATGTCTCGAAAGAGATATGACTGACTGGGCAGAAGATTATCCCGCAGTAGGTTGCCATTGCTTTCTGCGGTAGACTGGTTGCCGACCAAGGCGATTGAACCCAATCTGTCCTGTTATTTAACCCATAACTGGAGGGAAGAGACGGATTAATACCTTTCCCAAGGGTATTTGTGCTCAAGTGAATGAAAGGAATTCAACTGGAATTCGAACTCGGCTCCCCGATTTGTCGTTCCGAGTCGATATCTACTGCATCACAACGCATATCCGCAGTACATTTATTTATTTACATCTCTCAACCTGAATATTCAAGAAATCTTTTTAGAAAATATGCATCCTCCGGCAAGATTCGAAACTGTGTTCCCTAGGGTGAAACTGTCAGTGGATCTGGCATGTCTTAGATTACTCGACCATACAGGACTTTCTGGTTAAATAAAACCCAAATATATCTAATGACGGTCTCTCCCAGGGAACCCATGTTCGAATCCAGTCGGAGGACGCACATCTCTCCAACAAGACCTCCCAAACATTCAGGCAGGCAGGTGTAAGTAAATAAATACACCGTCCAACATTAAAAAAAAACAAAAAAACACTGCATCCACTATCATATTCAGACCGGTTATGTAAATAAATAGATATGCTATTTAACAATAAAATACAGAGCAACTACTCAAATACACATTATTTGGGATCAACCAAAGACACCTTTAAGAACAGGTGGTTCAATCACAAGTCCAAATTCAAAATAGAAAACTTTAAAAATGGTACAAAATTGGCTAGTCACCTGATTGAAATTAAAATATGGAAAATACCCAGACAACGTGGAATATAGTGAAAACAGCCAAGCCTTACAACGGTAGAAAAATATGTAGACTGTGCCAGGAAAAAAAAGTTAGCTATTATGCTATTCCCAAACAAAAGTGAATTATTGAATGAAAGAACAAAAATTATGACTAAGTGTAACCATACCAAAAAATACCTATTAGGTTCATACAATTATGGATGAAAACGTTATAATTTTAAAAATTGCGCGTTCAAAAATTTCCCGTCATCTGAGCGTTCAAAAACCCACCGTTACGTGAGCATTCTTAAAAAAAGGGTAAACGGTAAAATTAGTTATTGCAAATAACGTGGCAGAAACCTAGGTCACGCAATAACTCGTTTACAAATGAAGAATATATATATTGTCATCCGCAGACAGACCTGTTTCACAGCTCATCAGTATGGTTAGACTTTTAACCCAGGATTGAAACCTGACCGAATTAGCGTTAGTCGGCGATTCTACCTCTGGGCGTTATATATATATATATATATATATATATACAGAGAGAGAGAGAGAGAGATAGAGAGAGAGAGAGAGAGAAAGAAATCAAAATTGCATATCGACTCTCAGTTTTACGGCTCATTGTGATCTTCAATATTGCTACCTCCTCAAAAATAAAGATACCAGATAGCCCTCAAAGTCCACGGGATACAAAACACCTGCAGAGAGACAAAAAAATACATCGACCATAACGTTCGATAAAAATACAAAGACTAAGCTACTTATCTAAATAATTCATGGGCTAAATGCATTACCTCACCTCAAAACATCGTATATTAAACGTCTGGTTGTTCCCAAAACACATTTGTTTTAAGAACTTGTAGAAAACACATTTTATGCAAATCAGATTATGATTGAGTGGAATGATTTTAAAATTGTTTTGATGGACAGATAAATGCAAAGACCAGTTGCTCAGATATTGTGATTAAAAATTTGTCTGCACGGGAAGTGATCTTGTTTTAAACAGATAAAAACGGGTAAGCGCAAAAGATATACAAAAATTAACACCATTATCAGAATCGAATCAGTCTCGACTTTTCTTAATGTCTAAATACAATTCGGCGACTAAATAATCAACGTTCGATCTTTCAACTAAATATTCACTTTGTTTTGTAGTTCATTGTACTTCACAGACGGAACCTGAAAAAGACGATTCTGCCACTTATGCAGTGCGATCAAGTTAGAAGCTTTTGATAACGAAATTGGGAAGTTAAAGAGAATTGATTTTTTAAAATGAATCTTTATTTCATATAACGGTAGATTAAATATTTTTAGAAGTTTGCTTCATAAAAATCATCCAAGAAAAATAATACGAAAAGGGCCGTTTAAAATTAGGATTAAGAAAACAAAAAATAGTAAAGTTGTTAATGAAAACGTAATTTTAAGAGAAACACACTGTAGGAAGAGACATGAATAATTTATTTGAGGAAAGGAAAGGTGAAAAGAAACCATTCCTCAGCAATAAAAGCTTTATCCAAATCGAGAAAATATAATTGGAAAATACACACCACAATAGGATAAAAACATGTCAGTTAAGTGCCATACGTGATACACACTTTGGGCGATCATGTCTCGAAAGAGACATGACTGCCTGGGCAGAAGATTACCCTGCAGTAGGTTGACATTGCTTTCTGCGGTAACTTGTTGCCAGCCAAGGCTATAGAACCCAATCTGTTCTATTATTTAACCCATAACTGGAGGGAAGAGACGGATTAATACCTTTCCCAAGGGTATTTGTGCGTAAGTGGATGCAAGGAATTCAACTGGAATTCGAACTCGGCTCCCCAATTTCTCTTTCCGAGTCGATATACACTGCACCACAACGCAGATTCTTAAAAACATGTAAAGCACTAAAAGCATGTAAGAAGTGGAGAATACATTAAAGAAAGAAAAATTGAAAAAAATCTATTGTAAAAAAAGAAAGTTTTATAAAATCCTGAAAGACAGTAAGTGTCACCTTTGGGGAGAAAGCGGTGAAATAATAAACCCCATAATTATTAAATGTACAAAACAGGATTAGGAGGAGGAGACAAATAGACATGATAGAGTAGGAATAATCTTACATTAGAAATGAGTTGTACAAACCAGTTGAATTTCTTGTATTCACTTACGCGCAAATATCCATGAGAAAGGTATTAATCCGTTTCTTCCCTCCAGTTATGGGTTAAATAATAGCACATATTGGGTTCTATAGCATTGGCTGGCAACCAGTCTACCGCAGAAAGCAATGGCAACCTACTGCAGGGTAAGCCTCTGCCCAGTCAGTCATGTCTCTTTCAAGACATGATTGCCCAAAGCGTATATCACTTATGGCACTTAACTGACTAACTGAATATAATAGTTGGAAACATGATTGTGGCTTCTGCTAGGCATAAAGTGGGAGATCAGTTTTCTATTGATATGAAGTAATAAACTGATCCCCCTCTAATTACCACTTAATAATATAATACATCTCTTCCCTCTCTAGCTATGAGTCAAATAACAGGATAGATTGTTTTCTGTAGCGTTGGCTGGCAACCAGTCTACCACAGAAAGCAATGGCAACCTACTGCGGGATAATCTTCTGCCCAGTTAGTCGTGTCTCTTTCAAGATATGGTCGCCCAAAGCGTGTATCAAGTGTGGCACTTAACTGACAAACCAGAGACTGTACTGTAACTATGCTCGCAAGACACATAAATAAATTAGAAATTTAAGGGAATGTGGGGACTGTGCAACCTTAGTTTATTTAGGGGTCTGCGAAGATAGTGAGGAAGGTAATGGAGATTCGAGAAGATTTTGTTGTCCCGCAATCTTCAGCGATGACGTCTGCTATGAGCATGAAAATATATACATGATAATATAATAAGGATTGTTCTGGCAAAGAGAGAAAACTGAAAATATCTAGACGTTCTCTGAGGACTAAAAACATTGTGGAATGTGAACGGGATAACCGTGTCTATTATTAGAATCTTGACAAAAGATTAAAAGAGTGGAAAATCATTCAAAGGTTACAATTAATAAGATACTGCGGAGAGTGCTGTAATATTGAGGAAACTTGCTGTCATTTGGTTTTTGTGAAATCTATCAGTTATAATAATAATAATAATAAAAATAATAATAATAAAAATAATAATGAGAAGAAGAAAAAAAGTAAGTGTGGAGATTGAAAACAAGAATAGTAACAGTTATAATAGATAATAAAAAGAAACAGATGAACACATCGAAAAAATACCTGGAAATCCCAGTTTAAGAGAAATACAAACAATGTCTTCATAAGTACAACCCACAAATTAAGAACTATCCATGTAATATTAGTATGTTTATAGGAATTAGGAAAACAAACCATGAAATGTAATCATAACAACTCATCACTACTTATGGCTTAGGTCTCCCCGCTGGCTTAATAGATAATGTGACCATAGCAAAAATCGAAATATAGTGATCATGATGATCATAAAAACAATAATAATAATAACAAAATTAATAATAATGTGATCCATTCGGGTCACTGTTGTCCCAGCTATTATTGGTGCTATACCACCAAAATTAAAGTCTGACATTAAGAAAATCAGAATAACGCCACGCATACCATCGCTTTAGAAGTTTGCGTTGCTTGGCATTGCAAACATTATGCGAAAGATTCTCTTTGTCTGAATTCGCACGACTTGATAGGGAAAACGAAATACGATGCAAAAAAATGCAGAAAATAATAACCCTTTAAATCATAAAAAAATACAGTGTTATAGCAAAAGAACTCCGATAATGCCGATATTCCGGCTTCCATCTCTTTGCGCAAATAATTATTGTCACTTTCTTAAAATCATTGCAGATTTTCTTATTGTTTTCATTTTGCTTCGAATCTCCAGCCTGTTCAACCTCTTTTCAAGCCTCTTCGGAACTGTTCCAAGGATTCTTTTCATTATGGAACAATTGCCAAATTCATCCTCCATTGTCCTTTCATTTTTAAATTTCTCTCGAAAGATGCAATTATTTCTTTACCTTTTCACTTTCTTTTAATTTGACTTTGAATTTTTCTTGAATTGGAATAGTAAAAATCATTAACAATGTTCTGCCGCTGCGATAACAATGTCTCTTATTCTGGATCTGGATCTGAAAGTTCCATAAGAAATTATTCTTTCTTCTCTATTCCAGATTCTGCTTCTGCAAAACTTCCAGTTCTTACTGCAATATTAAATAAGTCCGGTCAGAAGACTCATCCCTGTTTTTAGCTAAAATACCCAAAATATGCGTTGTGCAGTGGAACGAGAAATTGGAGAGCCGAGTTCAAATTCCAGTTGAATTCGTTGCATTCACTTACGCGTAAATACCCTTTGGAAAGATATGAATCCGCCGCTTTGATCTCCAGCTATTTGTTAAATAGCAGGACAGATTGGGGTTTATAGCCTTGGTTGGCAACCAGTTTGCCGTAGAATACTGTGGGAAATATTCTGCCTAGTCAGTCGTATCTCTTTCGAGATATGATTGCCCAAGTGTGTATCATGTATGGCACTTAACTCGCCCAAAATACAAAGAGCGTCAGGTAACTGAGAACAACTGGTATAGATATAAACGGTTCTCATTCCTGTACGATGGTGGCCTTTAATTATATTTTATCTGGTCACTGATTGTTCTCTCTACTTTGACAACACCTCAGACTCCCATGGGATTAAATTCGAGACAGATAAATTGTTTCATGAGACATAATCGGGAAAATTGTCAGCTAGCCACTCTTGTTTTATGTGGACCATGTATGGAAGGAACAGAATCCTTCTGAAACACGATATATGAACCTTTCGCTTTAGGGCTTGACCAACGTGTCTAGTACCTAAATTACGTCTTACAGGAAGAAGGGCGTGATATGGCCCTAGTTGCTCACACCCATTCCGGCAGCATCCTGTGTATTTGTTCACACAGACCCCATCTTGCCACTCCTATTCGCCTGATCAGTTCTGAGTCACTGGAGTTCCTTCCTGCACCAGATTGGAAGTTTTGCCATGTCAAATGCACCTAAAAGAGAAAATAAAAAGCGAAAATTTGCCATATACCACGTAATTGTACGTAAAGTTTTCTTTTATTTATGGTATGTTAAATGTGTTCTTAAATACTTGACGCAAACTGGAAATATTTTAAATTGTGGTAGTGAAAGGTTCTCAGACCGACCAGATCTCTCAAAATCATTATTCTGATGTTTTGTCATTGAAAAACTGATTTATGTGAATCACATCGAAAAGCTTTCAATAACACTTCGTGCTATATATATATATATATATATATATACGCTCTCACATCCTGATTGAGCACTCTGGAAGAACGGTAGATTTTGAAAAGCAATAGCTACTCTAGCATCTACGCATCGTTCATTCAGCAATGAATTAGAACACTCTCAGTTATTGGGCGTGTGTATAATGAAAATGTACACGCTAAAAAGTCCACCTCCTTCTACCGAGCGCCCATAGCTCAGAGGTAGAATCGCCGACTGACGCCAATTCAGTCGGGTTTCAATCCTGGGTAAAAAGCAATCGGATGTCTAACCGTACTGATGAGCTGTGATACAGCGAAACAGATCTGTCTGCGGATGACTATATATATATCACCAGTAGTACGACTCGGAGTTTTATGTACAACACAATCTTCAATTGCTAAATTAACACTAGCATTCAATGTTCGATATTAGATAGATAGATAGATAGATAGATAGATAGATAGATAGATAGATAGATAGATATCGTTAAATATTCCATGAGAACATGTGAAAAACTACAACAAAATTGAACATTTGTCTCATTAAATAGTTAATTATGATGATAATCATCATTGTTAACTATCTGATAAAATTTTATAGATGTATGAGAGTTTATAAAATTTATACTTGATTTTGTACAAATTTAATTTAAGACGACTTACAAGAGACTGCGATTAAATTTTTATTTAATTTTTTTTTCTGTTCGTGAGTGTTCTCTTTTCTGAACATGAAGTATGTCAAAATTGTTCAAATGTTCTGAATACCCGACTGCACTAGGCTCTTCTTTTAGCCATTATCAAGGATAATTTTTAGTTTTTAGTTTTTACTGAATGCATGGATTTTTATGTGTACATCTAGACTTATAGCAATGGTTTATTTTACAAACACAGTCAGCACATTGTGAACGCGTTCATAGTTAATGTTATTAAATGTTGGCTTTTTGTTTTTATTATTATTGCTACCATTATTTTTATTATTTTTATTTTTTTCCATGTGGATGCGGCTATTATTCTTGTAATTCCTACAAACATTTTGCGGATGAAGTTTGGTAGGTTTCCGTGTGTGACTAAATAGATCCTAATTGACCTATGGTCAGAGTGGTGTAAGGTGAGTCCTTTCAATAGGCATGTGGTGGTATGTTCAATATAATTATTCCTGAGTTTAGTTTGACCAGAAACACAGCTCCTTATAGGCCATACAAATTCATAAATAATATTGATTCTCTGTAATTTACATCTTGAATGTTGAAAAGTTCTCAACCCAAGAATACCTTTCAAAGAAAATATTGTTTGAACAGATGTGGCTTGAACCGTGAACTTTTAGGTATTCTTTCGTCTCTTTCTTTCTTTTTTCTTTCTCGTTCTTTTTCAATATATATATATATATATAGAGATAGATAGATAGATAGATAGATAGATAGATAGATAGATAGATAGATAAGGAAGTCCGTAAAAGGAAAGAAAAATTGAGAAAGATCTATTTAATATAAAACATTAAGTGATAGATTTGTATAGAGAGCTCAATGGATAATATCCAGAGCAATATAAAATATATAAAGAAAAACAACACATTATCTAAAGTAGTTATCAATCATAATTTATTTCGACGAACTTATATGCTCATCTTCTCAGACCACAAACTTGTTACGAAATCATGATCTGAGGAGATAAGCATATTAGCTCGTCGAAAAAAATTATGATTTATAACCACTGTAGATGATGTGTTGAGTTTTCTTATATATATATATATAACCGAGCTTTTTATTGTGCGACCATAATCTTAATACCTAATTTTCTTTTATTGCTTTAAAAAATGGCGAAAACTAAATGATAGGTTAAGCAACATTTAGCCTTTCATTAATTTACGTTCAAATTTTACGTATAATTTTGTTTATTTTATGCAACAAGCACTTTGTAGTAGATGATAACAACATAAAATTAACTTTTACTGAATGTCAGGATGTGCGATAGTGTAATGGTTAGCGGTTAGAAAAGTCGGTTTCGAATTTTAGTCGTGCTCTGTGCATACAGTTAGGAAAGATATGAATCTATCTCCTCTCCTTAGCTATAGGACAATTATAGGACTTTTATTTTGAATAATCATTTTTCTATTAAATTGTTTATGTAAAATTCAGCCCACAAAAAAGAATTATTCTTGCAATCCAAAATAATTTTGATTTTAAATAACCTACAAAGATTTGATAATCTGTAAAGAAAAACAAATCAATCATTTTGTACTTTGTTTCATTTCTGTCTCTATCACTCTCTCTTTCTCTCTCTCTCTTGTATAGATAGATAGATAGATAGATAGATAGATAGATAGATAGATAGATAGATAGATAGATGTGAGTTTGTGACCCTGTGTTTCACGCTCTTAAAAAAGGAACCGCTGATACCATAATCCTATCAATTATTCTCTAGTTCGAACTACCACCTTAATAATTGCATTTATTGTTATCATCATTACACCACCAGTACTAATCACTACTACCGCTTTACAATAACTATTTGCTACCACAACTGCTATTATCATCAAATCTTACTATCACCGTATTAGTCCGCAATCATCATTAACGTAAATTACTCCTCTCTGCTGTAGTAAAATTAATACCACCACACATAAATACTAACAAGCATTACAAATTAGAATTTCTACCACGTAAATATGTGCAACCACAAAAAACAAGCTAATAACCGACTTTAAAATAAAAAATAACAATGCAGCCTTAAATATTTATAAATAATAGCAATTTTTACCTATCATAGTTTCACACAGACCCGTCTTACGTACATATGAACGTACGAGAAATCGACAACTGTCCGCGCGTTGACATCGCTACACTATTTGAATACACCAACCGAATGCGTACGTATGTGCGCAACGGCACACATATACATATATATGCCAAGCCTCATACGGTTCGCATATAGTTATGTTCACGTGAGCCCCAGTGGGCGGGCGCTCGTGCGTGCGTGTGTGTGTGTTTGCGCACGTCACTGGGTGTACAAATGTATATATATGTCTGCGTCTGTCACGACGACAAATTTTCCTCCCACTTCCACAAAAATACACCAGTATACGCAGTCCTACATATAGCCAAAAACATTATTCAGTTTGTTTGACGATCACAAGAGCGTGAAACCAAGGGTTACAAACTCACAACTATCTATATGAATATGTCAGCGCTATCACTGATATTGAGCGCATTCAAATAAGTACCGCGCATATATAATATATAAATAATATAATATATATTACAAATTTCACAAATATATATATTTATAATTATATACATACACTTTTCACACACACATATATATATAAATAATTTGTCGTTACCACACCGAGATATAATACATTAAAAAAAATGGGATCATATTTTATTAATAACACGGAATTATTATATAATGTGGCTCTAGTGACATCGGCAAACGACATCATCCCAAAGGAAAAACCATGTCGGAAAAAAAGAGGATCACTGAAGAGATTCTTGAATTGATGCAAAAGAGAGAAAAAACAATGCTAAGATATGGAACGGAATACAAGAAAATATGCAAGGGAATAAGCACAAAATGCAGACAGGCTAAAGAAAGATGGCTCAACGATAAATATGACGAAGTAGAGAGATTGAGCATGATAAATAATGGTGATATGCATAAAAAATAAAAGAACAAGACAAAAGGCCTTCTCAGCAACAAGCTGTATAAAGACAATACACAGACTAGAAAAAGAAAAAAATACTTCAGAGATGGGATCAGTATATTGAAAATCTCTTCCCCGACAAGAGAGAGTAACAATGCACAAAAATATGGATGGACCAGAAATATTAAAAACCTAAGTGGAAGCGGCAATGGCCAAGTTGAACAGAAATGAAGCAGCTCGACCCAATGGGATTGTAATAGAGATGTTGATTGACGCCCTTAGAAGACTTTGGCATGGATAGGCTCACAGAAATAATAAATGAAATCTACAACAGCGGCAATATACCGGAGGACTTAAGCAGATCAATTTTTATAGCACTACCTAAGAAGTCAGGCGCAAAGGAATGTGAACCCCATCGAACAATCAGCTTAATGATCCACATAATAAAACTCATCATCCGAATTCTGATGAACAGAGCCCGCAGCAGAATTGGCTCAGAGATAGGACAAGAACAGTGTGGATTTGTTAAAGATGCCGGAACAAGGAATGCGATATTCCTGCTCAGAATACTATCTGAAAGAGCAATAGAAATTCAAATGGAACTATATCTCTCCTTTATAGACTACACAAAGGCATTTGAAAACGTACGGCACAAAGACTTGACATAGATGCTCGACAATCACGAAATTTGTGGAAAAACCGTTAGGATAATCAAGAATATTTATTGGCAGCAAACTGGTTGCGTACGAATACATGATTTGAATTCAGCAGGTATACAAAAATAGAAAGGGGCGTAAGACAAGGATGTGTTTTCTCACTGGATCAATTCAACTTATACAGCGAAACAATTCTAAGAGAAATAAAACCCGTGCCAGGATTTTTTCATTGGCGGCCATAATCTCAACAATGTAAGATAGGCAGATGACAAAGTGCTGATAGCAAACATGGAAAGGAAAATGCAGGACCTCTTACAGAAGGTGGCAAAGGCAAGAAGAAGAAAGGACTGAGCATAAACGTCTAGAAAACTGAATGTATGGCCATCAGCAAAAAAAAAAAAAAAAAAAAACAAGATGTCAACTACAGGTCAGAAAAACTAAAATAAAACTAACCAGAGTACTGAAAGACAGGAAAATCTAATTGAAAATAAAGAAAAGAGTGCTAGATTGCTGTGTGATGTCTGTTCTTCTGTATGTCAGTGAGTATTGAACGATCTACTCAACGATGGAGGAGAGGCAGCAGAAATGTGGTTTTACAGAAGGATGCTGAGGATACCATGGACTGAGCACATGACTAACAACAAGGTGTTGGAGAGGAGGAAAACGAGACGAAAACTCATACTTAACACAAGGAAGAGACAAATGAGGTTTCTAAAATATGTAATGAGGAAAGAGGGCCTGGAGAATTTAATACTCGACAGATTGTGGGAAAGAGTGACAGAGAAAAGTAGAGTAAGACCTACTTGATAGCAAATGGATGATAAAGCAAAGTTTGGGAGAGATACCAAGAGGAAAGGTGTTGAGAGCGACAGGAGGCAGAGCTAAGTGGAGGTTTATGATCGCCTACATCTCGAAGGGACACTGCACATGAAAAAGAATATATATATATATATATATATATATATATATATATATATATATATAATTAATTTAAAATAAAAACAAATTTAATTATATATATATATATATATATATATAATTAAATTTGTTTTTATTTTAAATTAATTTAATTTACATTGCGACACGGAAATTTCTGTTTCGAGATTTTACCTCGTCATCAGGGAATATTAACTCATTGTTGTGAAAATGGTCTACATTTAAATCATACGCTTGTTATTTAAAGAGTTAATATGGATGGGGGAAGACAGAAAAAATTATGTGTGTGTTTTGTTTAAATAATCAGAATGAAGTTCAACTTTTAAATTTGAAAAAATAGATTATATATTTGGGGGATACAGGTTTTCTTCTTTCAATCTTAACGAGAAAGTGTCATTCAGTTGAGCCACTGCCTAGACTGCTCTCGTCCAATGCGAGTCTTCATTTTTGTTACAAGATTATTGTCTTAGCTTTCTCTGTATCCCAGCAATTTTTTAAATAAAAAAGAAAGAAGGCAAGCATTTTATATTTTTGATCTAACTTAAAGAGACCTTTCAGTATAATTATACTATTTTTATTTCGGTTCAGAGTGCTTTTTTTCTCAATTTTTCATGAACTCATAATTAGTAAAAAAATTTATATGTATTTAATTTCTTTTATATTATAATACAAAATAAATTATCGGATATATAGAAATCAATGCATATTCTTTTATGAAGAATTTTTTGACCATATTCTAAGTTGAACATTTTGCAATGGTTACATATGACATTTATTTCATTACGTTCATTTAATACATTTTTATTCTTAAGAAGTTTAATAAAATATAGTTTTTCATATAGACACAAGGGCCATGGGTCGTTTAAAGATTTACATATTCTAGCCTTTAAAAACATTTCATTTTACTGTGGGAGTTTTATTTGTTTCGTTTAGATACCGAAAATTTTTCAATAGGGATGTTCTATTTCTGTACTTATTATTATTATTAAATAAAGAAGTGTGTGGATAAAATCTTTTTTTTTTTCAGCAAATTCTTACTACTACCAATATAAATCTTTATATTACTAGGGTTTTTCGAAGAAGAAACATTACATTGATAAAAAATGGATTCTGTAAGGCACCTGTTTTCCAGTGGATACTCTATAGGGCTTCTACAATGACATTTATTACTACCAAAATTATTGATTTCAGTTTTTGGATGCTTCTTATTTTCAGTGAGGTTTAAATTTTTATTTAAAATATTATTAGTACGATTTAAAAATAAATTCTAGATTATTCGTACAACTATAAGTTAATTTTAGAGCATTTTTTCTTATTGAAAATCTTGCTTAATGGATTATTATTCGAAAAATGTTTCTTAATCAAAGCTAGGAATTTTTTTATTAAATACTCGCATAGAATTTTCTGTCTTCCCCAATCCAAATTAACTCTTTAAATAACAGGTGTATTGTTTTCTACATTTAAATGTAAATTATTTTCACAACAATGAGTTAACATTGCTTGATGACGAGGTAAAATATCAAAACATAGAAATTTTCGTGTCGCAATGTAAATTAATTCTAATAAATTATAATTATATTATGCTCTACGATATATGTTGTATTGAGTATTTTTTAAAAAGTAAATGCTGGAGAACTCTGAATTCTAAAACTGTTGGTTCCCTTCATCGAGATATATTAGTCATCCACATACAAGCCTGTTTTGCTGTATCACAGCTCATTAGTGTGGCTAGACATCCATTTGCTTCTGGCCGGGGTCGAAACTCGACTGATTTAGTGTCAGCCAGAGTTGCTACCCCGCTAAGCCATAGGCGCATGGAATCAGAGAAGGGAAATTTTAACGGGTTGTATATAAGCAGTGTATACACATGCCAGTCACCGAAAGAACTTCATTTGAAGAGTAACGCATATATCGCAGAAGTGGAAACTTTTTAAAAATTTTCTTCTCTAGAGAGCTCAACCGTAATGAGAGCACAATATATATATATATATATATATATATATATATATATAAGTCAAGAAGAGTTAGAAAAAGTGCCTTTGATCAAACATTTAACAAGCTTCTTCAGAGATTTTTTAAAGACCAATGATTTAAAAAAAATTAAAATTAAAAAAACAAAATCCAAAGGGACACTATATCGATTGAGGTTCGATTTCATTGGTAAAATATAAATGATTGTTCATATTTATTTATCTATATTGGTAATCATTTCTCTGTGTGCGCCTGTTTTAACTGAAAATGTAAAGTTCCAAGTCAAATCATCGTTTTTATTAGACTGGAAACATTAATTTGCAAACAACTTGTGTGTCCAACTCAAAAATAGCAGATAACATTTCAGCAAAATGTCAGTGTCTTCACGGACCTTTTGTGAGTGGAGGCTGTTCGACTTGAACAAACGACGACTACGGCAATAGAACAGATTTTGTTTACGAACACACTAGAAACTGTCGCCATTAAAGTGTTAGAAATAGCAAGAAAATCTTTTTTTTATAAAGCTTTAATAATATTTCTAATAAACATGATCGTTTCCAGAATACCAAATCTATAAAGTGTGTTGAATTTTTAGATTATGAAATTCATTTTTTTTTTGTATTCATAAAAGTTCAGAAATTATATTTTCAATTTGATAATTATAGAAAACAAAACGTCTGTACTAATTTGTATTTTTTTTTTAATTGGGTTTAAAATTATGATTAACCCACGTTTTGCAGATATGTTTCATTTTATCTGCTTTATTGACGAGTGCGTTTGTGGTGCAGTGGATAAATAATTAAAAATCCGAAAAAAATAAAGAAATAAAAAATAAAATTTACATAAATAGTTATAACAAAATAAAGGGAATCTATAATAAGTATTTAAATCAACAGGAATCGTTTGTGTCGTCAAAGCAATACATTTTTACAAATTAAGAAAGGGTTTAAAAGGCAATAAAACTTTAGAAGAATTAAATTCCATTTATAAAATTTGTCTAGGGTTTGCTGGAAAATTAATGGAAAAATGTTTTACAAATTAAGAAAGGATCTAAAAGGAAATAAAACTTTAGAAGAATTAAATTCCATTACCTATAAAATTTGTCTAGGGTTTGCTGGAAAATGAGTGGAAAAAAATGTTAATTACTTCGTTGGCACCTCGTGTGGTCTATGGCAATATAGTTACTCCCTAACAGTAGCGAAAACAAATGTGCTGCTACTGGAGATAACAAATTTACATCTGGCCTCTTAGAAGATCTCAATTCAAAAGACTTTTAAGGGGGGTTGTATTTCTTACGCAGAGGTCAAAAATCCCAGGTTCTAGAAAAGGTTGCCCTAAACACAGCTTACTTGTTATATTTTTACTTATTTTAACTTTACTATTTTTGTCTCATATTTTTCATTTAGACCTCATAATTGTTTTAAGTTTATCTATAAATAATAACTTCACCCCTATAACTATAAGTGAAATCAACCTTTACCCTGTAAATAATGGAATGGATGACCATTTGATCAATCCAGAAAGTTTGTTTTCAGCTCTAAAAAACAAACTTATTATTATATTGCAACTGTATCGCTAGTTATGCGTTGGTCTCGTTCTAGATATTAATTTGACAGAAAAGAAAATATGTTTTTCCTATAAGTTTTATTTTTAAAATTCTACCAGATAGATATAACGTCGGTCAATGGGTCGATGAAAGATGATGTACTTTCGACAGAATAGAATATAATCTTATGATGTTTTGAAAGAATATCACAAACAAACACATTCTCTATTTTACTTTAAAGAATATCATTCGTTCTTATTTACAATAAATACTTAGTCTGTTCAGCACTTTCAGTTTGTTTGTCATTTGATTGTTAAACAAAATTTCACGTTACATTTCATTTCCGAAATTTTCTTGGCTGGGTTTTGTTATTTTTATTTTTTATTTTTTTAAATCGCCCAGCCGAGTTACGACATTCAGCCACTCTGTTAACGTATTTGGTCATCTGATTAGAAAAAGACCATTTCGTCCGAGAGGAGGGAAGGATCTCAATGGCGTCTTCCGGCTCTTGTAAGTCTTTCCTAGGATTCCCTCCAACCGACATTTAAACGCGCGACCAATCAGAGACAAGCTGGCGTCTTTTAATCCGGATATTACGTGTGACATGGCGTGACACGTCCCTAATACAGATTTAATCAAGTCACACACGCGTCACAAGTGGATAGTTTTGAAACACCTGCAAGTCGTGTGACTTCCGGTAAATATTTATTTCCCGCAAATATCGATCAACAATTTTTCCAACAGGCGTTTGTTTCCTTTTCAGAGGCTCGGTCGAGAAAACAATATGAATGCCAAAAGCTTTTTTTCATTCCAGAGTCTATATTTTGTACTTGATTTGGATAGACTCGGTTTCTTAAGATGTCCGTTTGTATTGCAGTGGATATCGGTGCGGAATGAGAAATTGGGGAGCTGAGTTCGAGTTCCAGTTAAAATCGTTGCATTCACTTACGCACAAAGACCCTTGGAAAAATATTAATCCGTTTCCTCCCTCCAGCTATGGGTTAAACAACAGGACAGATTGGGTTCTATAGCCTTATTTGGCAACTAGTCTACCACAGAAAATAATGGTAACCTACCGCGGGAATATTGTCTGTCCAAGCGTGTATCATGTATGGCACTTAACCGACTGACTCTTTCTTTCTTTTTTCTTTTTTTTTTTTTTTGCTTATTTTAAAATTAAACAAACGCTATATTTAAGCAACAGTTCAAAATATTAAAATGACTGGAAGACTCAAGACTCAAAGAATGAACACTCGAAGAATGGAATCGAAACTCAATAAAATGGCTTGAAGACTCAAGACTCAAGGAATGAACACTTGAAGAATTGAACTGAAACTCAATAAAATGGCTCGAAGACTCAAGACTCAAAGAATGAACACTCGACGAATGGAATCGAAGCTCAGTAAAATGACTTGAAGACTCAAGACTCAAAGAATGAATATTCGAAGAATGGAATCGAAACTTAATGAGATGGCTCAAAGACTCAAGTCTCAAAAAATAAAAATTCGAAGAATTGAATCGAAACTTAATAAAATGGCTCAAAGATTCAAGACTCAAAGAATGAAGACTCGAAGAATGGAATCGAAACTTAATAAAATGCTGTTCAGTTTTTCTTCTAATTTTGTTGAGAAAATCAACTAACATTTAAAATCCTAACTGAAAGTTCAATTTACACTTTTTCTATGCTAAAACAAATCGTTGTATTTTTGTTTTGGAAAATTTAGCACTTTCTTTTTTCAATTTCATTTTTAACACCGCCAGTTTGTGATCTGGCGCATCTATAAACTTGATTTAAGTTCTCTTGTGACACGGGTATATTCCACGAACTTTACCCTCATCTGTACAATATCATCAAGCCAATAAAGAAAAATAAATCGCTATCGAACTCTTTGTTTTAACGATAAACTGTCGATCTATCAAGTGAGACTAATGCATGCATCTTTCATAAAATAAATTTGTGTTCAAAGGATATGAAAACGGTTGACTCTGCTTTAATCATTTTAATGTTTTGTTGTCATTGGTTTAATCCATTAAGAAATCTTTTTGATCTTTATGAAGAAGAAATTTTAAATTCTGTTTGATTTTCGATTAGTTTTCATTAATCTGTTTATTTACAGTATTCAAAAGTTTCAAATACAATAATCGCACTTGAATAAGATTTGTTTCAAATATTTTAAATGAATGGTTGAGCTTCGAAATTTCTCTAAAATAAGACAAACGCATACATTAATATAATTATTTCCAAAATTATTTAATTTTGAGGTAGAATCGATGCTATCGTCAATAGATTATTTCCCTTCGTTTCTTTTTGGTTGACTATTGTGTGAGCATATAAGTAAAGTTACAGAAACAGAAAAGGACAAACGCCGATTGACAACAAATTATGGAAACAAAGCTTAAATATTTTTTCTTTTGCATTTTCTATCCACTGCAATACGACACTGTGTGTTTACGGTCACATGGTGACGCCATTAATTTGTTTGAGACGTTCAGCTTGCAAAAAAAATTTTTATATGATACTTTGGCTCAATCTGTGTCTCGTTGCTTAAATTAAAACTTTACAATGAATTTTCTTAAATTTTGCCTTGTACTTGGAGTTCATGATTATTCTTGGAATGAATAGTAGAGTGGTTTCCTGTTGCCTTCCTCACGGTGTTTTATCGAGACACCGCCTTTAGTTAGTTGGCCATTGACTCGTCAAGAGTTCTTCTCCCCTTTTTGGGGGTCTATTTTTTCGTCCTACTGGATAGCTAACATCCTACCTCTCTCAAAATTAATTAGTGGGGTAGTCCAGGTTTTATATATATATAAACTACTTTTTGGATTGTTAGCAGTTAAACTGGCTACCCCACTATATATATATATATATATATATATATATATATATATATATATATATATATATATATAAGATACTCATACACAATTATTTTTTATAATTATATACGTACGTGGGTCCATCGAAGTAGTGGTAGAGTTAGTTCCATTTTGTTGCGAATGATGAATTTATAGATCAATTTAGTAAGGTAGTAGGAGCAAGAGAATGTAGATATTAAGTATTTACCTAGTATAAGTCCGAATAAACCCTCTTTATCAAATAGACGAATAGCATATTCATACAGAGACGAAAAAGCAAACCATGCTCAAATCAGAGACTGAAGTCGTCCGAGTGAGATGAAAGACAGGTCCATTCAAACAAAAACCTCTAACCGTCATTTAAACGAAAAACACACATGGGCAAAAATTAAATCACACAAGATGTTTTGTATACATGGAAGAAAACTAGAACAAAAAATGTAAATAGATAAGTATAAAAAAAATGACAGTAAAGGTATTGTCTTTAAAAAATTACGAAAATTCAAAGAATATTTCAAGTTTTTTCTGTTTACTGGTAACGAAAAGCTAATCTTTAATTTTGCAGACGTTCTTGTTTTTTGCTAGTTTAGAGTAGTCTAAAAAATCGTTTCACCCATGTTCAATGTTTTGTCTTAACATTTCCCTTTCAGATTATTTTATTTTATTTTTTTCAACAGATTCTAAAAGAAATACATTAATGTTTAATTAAGGTAATATGTAATATTGAGTTTTTTAATGTAAAATATTGCATAGCGTTCTATTTCTACCCCCCTAGTTGCTCTATGTTTCTCCTTTTCTCTGGGTCCTTCCATAAATTTTTAAAGTGAAGATCGATCGGTAAAGTTATCCAAAAAAATGACAGTAAAGGTATTGTCTTTGAAAAATTACGAAAATTCAAAGAAAATATCAAGTTTTTGCTGTCTACTGGTAACGAAATGCTAATCTGGAGAATTGGCATTATCTTCCTCTACATTACTAGTTATTTTCATTTATACTAAGTACATACTTAATATTTATATTCTTCTATCTCTCACCTGTAATAGGTTTCAGCATGAATGTCTTTTGTGAGGAACTACTATATAAGTGACACCGATTCACCGGAAAAGACTCTTCTTAGCTTGCTTACTTGGTGGTACTGGGTGGCTGATTTGAACGCAGATAACAGCATTTATTCTAACATTATCTTCTATTAAGAAAAGTAATTTAAAGTTAAACCAGTATCCTGGAATCTTATCCACCACCCACCCCGTTATCACTCATCTTTTACGGGATGTTAGCAACCCGGTACGATAAAAATTAAAGTTGCAAAAAGCGAACGAACTCTTAATGAGTAAACGGTCATCTATCTAGAGGTGGTTTCTCAATAAATCACCGTAGAGAAGGCAACGGGATACCACTCCACTATCCAACCTGCGCACAATCATGGCTTTTCAAAATAAATATATGAAACCCAACGGCGTGAAGGCGGAAGCAACTCCTGGCCCGGTAAGGATTGACATAGGCAACAGGTGCCACCTGACCGTCATCCGGCGACTGTTGGCACCAACGGCATAAAGAAAACACTTTTTTCCAAAATGTGTTCCTCGCTCGGGAAGGAACGACATAAGCAACAGATGTCTCTGGACCGTTACCCTGCGACTGTGTTCAACAAAGAAAGAATTACCTTGGGAACATGAAACGTCAGGACGCTCAACAACTGTGGTCAACTCGAAAATGTGAAACTGGAGATGAACAGACTGAACATCGGTATTCTGGGAATATGCGAAACCAGATGGCCTAACAATGGAAACTTCAGCAGCGACCACAGCATCACTACGCAGGAGGCAAAAATAACGAAAAAAGAGTCGGCTTAATACTGGACAAAGAAATGAAGAAATGCATTCTGTGATACTGCCTGAGAGGAAGACCTTTCGACATATATATTATAGTAGTTTATGCACCAACAACGCAAAGCACTGAGGAAGAAATAAAATTATTCTACTCCATACTGGACAATGCCAAGGCTCAGTGCAAAAGCCAAGAAATTAGAATCATTATGGGTGACTTGAATGCCAAGGTAGGTACAGAGAGGGAAGGGGAGACGACTGGCAACTTTGGATTAGAAATCCGCAACGAACGAGGAGAAAAATGGTTCTAATGGTGCACAGCAAATGACCAGGTAATAATTAACACCTGGTTTCAAGAACACCCACGATGTCTATGAACATGGAGAAGCCCAGGAGGCGACACGAAAAACCAAGTAGACTACATAGCCATAAGCAGAAGATTCAGAAATGCAGTGGTTCAATGCAAAACCTACCAAGGTGCCGACTGTGGAAGCGACCACGTCTCAGTCATCTGCAAACTAAGGAAATAGAGATAGAGGGAAAAGAGACAGAGGAAAGCAGCGGATAACATATTTGAAGGGCCTGAGCAGGTGGATGACAGAACGGGGGTTGCGTGGTGTAACAGGAGAAAGCGTGCTAAGAGTCACCAGGGATAGGGAGACGTTGGAAAGCCATGATCGCCTACATCCTGAAAGGACAAGGCACATAGAATAATAATAATAATAATAATAATAATAATAATAAGAAGAAGAAGAAGAAGAAGAAGAAGAAGAAGAAGAAGAAGAAGGTTTTATTGAGTCTTGGGAAATGGGAGACAAAGCAGAAACTCAATCGGAGATAAAAATGAATTCACCACAATTTAGAACATTACCAGGAGGTTACGTCTAAAGTAATTGATTCCTCATCCGGTAAGGTGGGACATACGCAACAGCATAAACGGCATAAAGGGGACAACATTCCTCAGAATTAATCTCTCGCCTGCCTGGAACGATATGAACGACAGGTGTCATCGGACCGTTATCCTATCTTGTTTACAGCAAACAAAATATAACTCTCGGGATATGGAACGTCAGAACGTTGAACAACTTTGGATAGCTGGAAATGTAAAGCATGAGATGTTTAGATTAAATATGAACGTTTTATGTGTATGCGAAACGAGGTGGTCGAACAACGGAGACTTTATCAGTGACAACAACAGAATGCAGATGGTGAAATAAATGAAAAAGAAGTTGGGTTGATACTGGATCAAAATATGAAGAAATGCGTTCTGGGACATTGCCAGTTATTTGATAGAATTTTTGTGGTTAAACTGAAAAGGAGGCCCTTCAATATATCGGTTTTGGTTTTTGTGGTTAAAATCGTCACGCCTCAGCACTGTACGTACACACATTTCGTTTGTAACTCACGACTCCAAATACGACCTTCTGTGAAAACAGAGGCTTTTTATGCAAGCCGGCACCATCTTATTTGCATATGAAGAACGGGATTTCACGTTACTTCGTGAGACCCGCTACGCGCGGCCGCCATATCACTTTTCTTTTTAGCACGTAACAGGACCTTACATGCTACATGAACTCGTACAGATTGAGGTAAGTCTCTTTCGCATCATATTACTCGCCACAATTGGCGACAGGCATTTTATCACACGTCCCCTTGATCTTCAAAATCAATAATTGGTTTCATAATCCGCCATCAAAGCCGGGTGTCTTCGCTCGTGTTGCTACCTTCGTATAGGTTCTTCTTGCGGGACCTCAACAACCTCTTCATCTGATGGTAAGGAACTTCTTGGGGGACTTCATCAACAACCTCTTCAATTGATGGCAAGGAAACTTTTCGTATATCTAGTACGTGACGTGGCACTTCGTTAAGTGACACTTTGTTCTTAGATAGTAACTCGGTTACTGTTCTTCTTCTCCAACGAGTTGTACAGCGAGTATTGAGCGGTTTCACACAAACCTTCTCACCCACTTTGATTTTCGCTTGCCTCTGTTCCACTCTTTCCGTTATGACCAGTGGATGTCGCCATTCGTACGTAAAAACAGATCGATGCGGCACTGACTTTACCTCTTGGTAAGTCTTCGGCGCCATGTTATACCAAAAGACTGCTCCTTGGGGTGAGATTTGGCTTCTTGCTGCCACGACTTTTATAGTTTGATGGTGCCCCTCTATGATTCTATTGCCGCCCGAGCGGTACACTGATCTAAAGTATTGCTTAACACCCCACTTCTCACATAGCTCTCTGAAGACTTCCGAGGGGAAGGACACACCGTTATTCATTATGACCTCTTCTACTGGCCCCCTTTCCAGGAACACCTCCTCAACTACTCTTTCTATCTCTTTTGCTAATTCTGTTCTAATTTTCGCCATATCGCTACTCTTCCAGGACCACAGTCAATCATAGTTAAATACGGTTCATGGCGTTGATGCGTAATATCGATGGCCAGTCGCCTCCAATTTTCTGTTACATGCAGCTCCCCTTTTTCGTGCCTAGACGGAACAGGGTCAATAGATTGGCACTCCCTACATTGCTCCACCACCTCCTGAACATCTTCCATTGTGATGTTTGGATTCACTTTCCTTTCCAAAATGATGCATATTATGCAGGTCTTTCAGATCTTCTACTACACAGCACACCGGAGCCATATCTTTCTTCTCCCATAGCCGGGTCCTCTTCACTCTGGTCAGCATGTCCGCCTTGTTTTTCTGAGATGGAACTAATGTGACGGTTATTTTTAGTTCGAATTCTCTGATCAAGTCTCCAAGTGCCCCAAATCGATGCTTGATCAGCGTCTTAGCTGCCCCCTTTGATTCTTTCTTCTCCCGACACTTCTGACTTACTCCACGATGCCACTGTGGCCGAGTTCATTTTAATTTCCACTGCTTGTAGCTCCCATTTCAAAGCCCAATTAATGTCGCCACAATACTATACGTAAATACACTTCGGTTGTAACTCACGACTCCAAATACGACCTTCTCTGAAAACAAAGACTTTTTATGCAAGCCGGCACCATCTTATTTGCATATGAAGAACAGGATTTCAAGTTACTTCGTGAGACCCGCCAGCTTATAATAAGGCGCGACCGTCATATCACTTTTCTTTTTAGTACGTAACAGGACCTTACATGCTACATGAACTCGTACAGACTGAGGTAAGTCCCTTCAACATCTTATTACTTGACACAATTGACGACAGGCATTTTATCACAGTAGTATATGCACCGACAACATAAAAAACAGAAGAATAAATCGAACTTTTAGATAAAAAACAGAAAAATAAATCGAATCTTTCTACTCCATGCTAGACAATACTAAGACTCAATGCAAGTAACAAGAAATTAGAATTATCATGAGAGACCTGAATGCCAAAGTCTATAAGGAGAAGGAAAGTGAAACGGTTAACAATTTCCGACAATGGCCACGGAAAGAAATGGGTCCAATGGTGCACAGCGAATGACCAAGTATTATCCAACATACGGTTTTAAAGAACACCCAGGACGATTATGAACATAGGAAAACCCAGAAGAAGAAATAAAAACCCACATCGACTACATCATTATCAATAAGAAATTCAGAAACACAGTTCTTAACTACAAAACCTATCCAAGGTGCCGACTGCGGAAACGACCACCTCCCAGTTATATGCAAATTAAGGATGAAACTTCTGAGACTGAAGAAGCCTAATGCAGCACCCTGAGTGCAATACAACAGCACCCAGATTGCAATACAACAGACTCGTCAATAAATCTTTATTAACAATGGATTCGGAAACACAGTTCTTCACTGCAAAACCTATCCAAGGTGCCGACTGCGGAAGCGATCACCTCCCGGTTATATGCAAATTAAGGATGAAACTTCTGAAATTAAAGAAGCCTAATGCAGTACACAGACTGCAATACAACAGACTCGTAAATAAATCTTTATCAACAATATTTACTTCCTATTTCCTCTTTTTACGTTCATATCACAGACTAAATTTAGTAACCCTATAACTTAAGTTGGTCTTGTGTCTTGCACTGAATATACATTATTATTTAAAAATCTACATAGCTAAGCAATCGTCAGTAAAGAATTTATTATCAACAAGCAAACCAACTGTCCCGGATTTTATTCTGAAATTAGTTATTTGGTTTATCTTAAAACAATCAATTTGATAAGGAAAGATTCCTATTATTTTTTTACCAGGAAAAATTTTAAATATTTAAAAAAAACTCATATATAAATGAATCGAACTAGTATATGTATTGGTTTTATTATTAAGATTTAGTCGGAATATTCTCTAATATTTCCTAGTGTTTGACGTCTTATGGCAAAATTTCGTTGATATTCAAATAATTATTAAGATAAGTATCCTTACTTTTGTTGTTTTGATTACTGTATTTAGGAAAGTGCGTTCTCCAACCTTCCTTTAGCTTTTTATTTAGAATTTCACTGAACGTTGAAATAAAACTGGAATAAATATAATTCCATATGTTCTATCAAAGTGAATGCTTAAAAGTGATTTACTGATTTGATTTTTCTACTCGTATATTTTTGTTGATTCACATTTAACACAGGAGAACAGGTAACACACTTTAATCTCGATGTTAAAATCGTAAAGACAATCACGAAAACATTTTACCGTTTTTATTTCCTTTTTTTTCGGTTTCTTCTCGATTTTAATCTGCTTACTCCGGATTATTTTCGATTTAGTCTTATGTTAATGCCACAATGAGAAAGGACATTTTTTAAATAGCGTTAAAAATTAAAAGTATTTTTCCTAATCATAGCAATGAAAAATATTATGATTTGGAGGAAGAGGAAGATATAGGAGCTTTCAAAACCCGATCTCTCTGGGCATTTGTATAATGGCCTGAATATATTTGTTTGCCTGCAGAACACCTTGTAGTCGAAGAAGATGTCGTTATTAGCTTTATGAGATTTCACCTGATGTAAACGGCTGTTGAATTGGTACGTTCTAAGTACTTGATCACTACTCACATGGATACTTGATTACTTAAGTTTATTTGAATGCTGCCTAATGACATGCGCTTAAGAGAGAGCGACATCTAGCGGGCGTTGTTGTCATCGTCGTCGACAAGCAACTTGCATTAATGGAGCTTGGCTCTGTTGAATGGACCGTTGGCGACCAACAGCAGCAACAGCAACCATCGTCACAGGAGAATTCATATTAATCACCGGGACTTATAAACGGGAGGTCTTCCGATTGGAGTAAAATTAATTAATGAATTAGAGGAGATGAAAAAAAATGATGAATGAAAGAACTTGAAATTTTTAAAGAATGGCAAAATGGATTTTAGAAACTGAGTGAAAGAATTATCCCATTTGGACGCCGAAGTCAAAGTGACGTATCGTGACAGCATCGATATAAAAGTCCATTTGTTGAAGATGCTTTTGCTCGCATTTCTCGTTTCCCTGCAAATGAATTCAATGGAGAAAATTAAGGGAAGTTGTCATGGTTCATGCCGGCAAATAGTCATATTTTAATGCAAAATTCTAAAGAATTTCATGAACAATCAGAATTTTGCTTAACAAGAACGCAGTTTTAAGAATGACGTAAATGTTCGCCCAAAGAATAAGTAAAATAATTTTGTGTTGAATTCTGCGGCTAAGGATTGAACGGTTGCATTTTTTATTACTTCACATTAAAAAATAATGAACTAGATAAGTTTGTGTAATCACTCGCACGTCATTCTCTTATTACGGAATTTCGTCTTCTTAATCCGATTTTCAAGACATTATGTCTTGAAAATCGGATTAACCCCTCGAGTTCAAATTTCGATTCGTGTCGATGATTATGCGCTTATAGTTTTGAGAAAAGCGATCATTTCATTCAAAAGACGAAATTATTTTCTTATTTTTTTATTATTACTTAGATACTTTTCTTTTTTAATTTCATTTATATATTGATATTACTTTGTCTTTGCATATGATTTCGAAAATATTTCAGCGGGGAGCAGTGGTTAGCTTAGAGATTATTTCTGTTTGTGTGATTAATCAAGAAGAACTTAGTTTTTCATGTCATCCATTTTAATGAAAATATTTACACGTCAATACTGTTCTTGCAATTTCGTGATTTAACGTCATTGTTAAACAAGTGTTGATATTTCTGTTAAGTCAGAGCAACGATTGCCCGGAAAGAACAATGTTTTCAAGACACCGTCAATAATAACCTGCGCAATGTTTAAGTTTTGGAAATTCTTTCATGAATTAATAGATATTTTTGCCATTTTTCAACGGGTTGTAGATAAATACTAAACTTAGTTTAATCTGACATAGCGCCACATTAACTGTGCACCAGGTGAGGATCAAACTCACTAGATTAATTATAGTTTGAGAGATTAGTTTGTTAAATCTAACTTTTCGTCAGATGGCTAGTTTACCAAGTTAAACATCAAACACGAAACACGGTCTGTGAGATAGGCTATGTCACAATCTTACAATAACTTGTGAATCTAATCACTCACAAAATGATAGTGTGTGTTCTATATAACATATATGTTTAAAATAAATACAGAGCGAGAAGCAAACAGTCCAAAATGACAATTGCATAAGTCGATAATATTTGGAAGAAAAAATTATTGTTTTCTGTATGGGTAGGTATTAGAAGGCAATGACAATGCATTTAGTATAATAAAGGAAGGTAAAGAAGGTGTTGGTTATTACCTATTTATTGTTCATTAATATTTTAAGATCAGAATCTCATCTTCAGAATGTTAGGAGAGCTTGGTTTCAAGTTGTCCGCTGCTGAACCGTGCCTTTAAACGAATGGTCCTCTTTCGCTGCTACTGCTGTCGTTAATTGTAGTGAGTGTTTACCTGTAGTGTGTTTACCTATAAGTGAGTTAGTTCATGTATATGTGTGTGTGTTTATGGTTTATATAAGTGTGCGTGGTAGTAGAATATGGTCTTTTCACCTTCTTTTTAAAGTGATAGCGGGCGCTGTTTTACGATTTGATGATATATCTGTCTGCTTTAATTCCTGGTTTAACATGTGCGCAGGGTTTGATTATTTTCTCTTTTTAAAAAATTCTTGATAAATTCATATATGAGAAGGTAGAGATAGTTTCGCCTCAGAAGAGAATTTCGTTTACATTTTACTCCCACATTTTGTTTCGTTCGATCGAAGCCGCTTTTGAAAATTGATTCGATATTTGTCTACCATTTTAAAAAGAATGGGTTGTTGATGTTCATATTTTTTAGAAGGACAATGGCTCGATTGTTCTACAAAGGAAAACCATAAAAAGCTGCGATGAATAAATTGTTCCAAAAGTGATATTTGTGGTGCTCATAAAACAGTGCCTAATCTAAATATAAACTTATTTATAAATGGAATTTTGTCTGTGTGTGTGTGTCTGTGTGTCTGTGTGTCCATTACCTATAGACTCCGAAACGGCTGAACCGATTTTCTTGAAAATTTGCACAGTTGTACTATAAGCGTCTGCGAGTGTTTTAGCTATGTTTTGTGTCGCAGAACCCCCGATAAATATCGAAAATCGATAATCGAAAAAATCAGGTTATAGAAGGAGTGGTCCGATTTTAATCAAATTTGATACACTCATAGACAAAGACATAAGAAACGATATTCAAAAGTTTCAAGGTTGCAGTTCTTACAATAGTGCAGAAAATCGATAATATATATATATATATATATATATATATATATATAAAAGGCAAGATGTTTGTGCGTGTGTGTCTGTTTATCTGCCTGTATGTCTGTATTTTTTTCAGACTTTTTATTTTAGTTTTTGCTTCGGGTTTAGCTCTAAGTAGGTATAATTGTATTTCTTAGTCTCAGCCATGATACCATTTACTCAGAGGACTTATTTAGCCTTCAAAATTCAGTTTACGACGAAAAAAACTTATTTGATATCGATACCAGGAAAGCAAAATTTGACTTACATCAATTCATTTTTCTTTCAGTCCACGGTTTCGCTTTAACTGGAAACAACTATTGCTTTTCAGTCTTTCGTGCCAACGTCCAAAGAGTTTGAGCTCCAGGACAATGGATTAGTTTTAAAGCTTTCATTACACCCGAGCAACGCTGCGCTATACTGCTAGTGTAATATAACAGAGCTATAAAGTACATATTAAAAATATACATATTATCCTACGTTTATACAGTTTCAGGAACAATGCAATCATATAATTAATAAGCACACAATGATTGAATAGTGCATGAAAGTTCTAGTCGTGCTATAGACGTAACATAATATATATATATATATATAAATGGTCACTGAAGTCAACACTCAGCTGTGACAGTCTGTTTCATGCTTATACGCAATCGTAATACCTGTGGTTTAAATCCATTTTTATATTCACATATGCTCTGTCTTTAATACTGAGCACTTTAACCCATATAGATTATGCTGTGAAAGCATATTTTATCTCTCTCACACACACACACACACACACACACACACACACACACACACACACATATATATATATATATATATATATATATATATGCGCTCAAAATTTCTCGAACTTAAGAATTGATAAAATGAACCACCGTCAGAATTTTGGGGATATACCTCCTGTTCGGACCGAGAACCATTAAGCAACTCATCTGTATATATAAAATGGATATGTTTGTCTGTGTGTTTGTGTCTCCATTCTAACGAACTCTACTCCTCCGAAACTCTTGGTCCGATTTCAACCAAAATTGTGTCACTTGTCGATCATAACATGAACCATTGATGTACGCAAATTACAGGGTACGGAAGAAATCACCTTAGAATTTACAAACTTTTGTCATCCGAGACGCCTTATGCAAATTCAATCAAAATCGGCTAACTTGTAGCTCAAGCTCCGAACCTTTGTTGTACACAAAAAAATTCGAATCATTGTACAGTTTTCGTCAACGACAAATAATTTCGGGTGGTCTTTTGCGCACTTTTAGGCATTTCTCCGAAACGCTTCACTCAAACTTAACCAAAATCGAATCATTGGTAGATCAAGGTCTGATGCCTTGATATGCGAACAAAAATTTAAATTGATACATAGGGTGCGGCAAAGAAAATGTTGCTTTTGCGTTCGTTTATTTCTCTGAAACGCTCAGTTGTCTTCCAACAAAAATCGGGTCTTTTTTTGTAACTTCTACCTTATCATATGCCATAACAATTTCACGTTTTATACAAGATGTCAACCCCTCCAACGTTGCAGGGATAATGTATCCACTTCTTCTGCGTTACAACGTCATCACAACACATTAAAGGCTCCATTAAAGCCCGCCCCTGTTCTACCAATTGTACATACATCATTTCTGCTTATTGGCAAATTTGACCAAGCATGAATTTTACAAATACAACAAAAACCAATACTTACTTCGTATTTTGTAAACTTTTAACTTTATATTAGAGTTTTTTGAATAAACACTTGACCTTACCATTTCAACATAACCACTAAAAAAACCCGAGCAAAGTCGGGCTATACTGCTAGTCCTATATATATTCATATATGTGTGGTGTTATCTATATGCGTGTATGTCTGTGGTAGGAGTTGTATGTTATTAATTGCTTTAATTAGATAAAATAACTAGAAAAAAACTTTTAATCCTCTACACGCTTTTCCAAAAAAGGACAAGATTTAAGATAATATTTCTAAATTTAACATTTAATGTCACTTTCCAATGATTGCAATTATTGACTTGATTTGGGCTTGAACATGACCTTCAGACAAAAGTGTTACTATCGTTTTATCTCTGCCTCTCTTTTCTCACCTGGACGTGGTGTAATGGTTAACAAACTTGTCTCGCGATAGTAATAACGACTGAACAGAGAGTTCCATCTTCACTAGGTGCCTCATACTTTCGGCCTTGTGCCACACATTTACGCTACGCTTGGAAAATCTTTCTTTTCTCAATGCTCTGAACCCTGGTTTCTACTTCGATTTGTTTTTTACTACGGATTATTTTTCTTGACTATCAACGAGCAATTTTTATGGTTCCTTTTTTTTTCCTCTCCTTCTCTCTCTCTTTCTCTCTCTATCTCTTGCTCTCTCTCCCTTTCTCTCGCTCTCTCTCTCTCTCTCTTTCTCTCTCAAAGGCCAACCCATGGGAATTCTTTTCATTTCATGTCTCGTCATGTTCGTCTCTTCACGTTTCGTGATTGGGTGTCTTTGCGGCGCGACTCGCACTAGCAACAGACAAATAAACTCGTCTGGATATAACCGCGCCCAATCGAATAGAACGTCGTCCTGGCCAGCGTCTTGACAACCGCATGGCAACGTGGTGAGGAAGCTGCGTTCAGTCATGCAACAAGCAACAAAGAAACGTTTACTTGTTGCTATAACAGCAGAGACATCTTCATCCGGGATATACTTATTTCTCGTTTTTAAATTAATCTTCAGATCTGACTTTTGTCTTTATTATTGGCAATCCGACGCCCGCGCTTCTCTTTTATCGACTATTATTATGAAAGAAAAGTGTAACAAATATCATTAAATTAACTCATCCAATCCGAACTTCCCGGTTCTATGAGATACAATGCCTATTATTATTTTTCGTTGAGATATTACACTTTACTTATCAAAATATGAGAAAATCTCGTTAATTCTTTCTGTGGCAAAAAACATTTAAAGCCAAATAATATCGATATATATTTCTTGTTAAAACTCGGACAGAACTGAAAGCGAGAAGCACACCAACTTTTTCATTTTAACCTGAACACATATGATTAATGCAAACAGTCAATTCTCTTGCACACCTGTTTATTGATCTTGTCATTGTAAAAGTCAACTTCCCACCACACACAAGAAAACTGATTTCTACATTTTGTTTCTTCTTCTTCTATATGCCGTGTCCCGTCAGGACGTAGGCGATTATGGCCCTCTATATCTCCCTATCTCTCGTAGGTTCTTAGCACACCTTCTCCTGTTACCCACCCGAACCCCTCTTTGCCATCCACTTACTCAAGCCCGTCAAGTAAGTGACGCGTTGCTTTTCCCTGTCTCTCTTTCCTTCTGACCTGTGAGTATCAGCTTCCCCAAGCCCTCCTTCCTCATTATATGTCTCAGGAACTTTAGCTGTCTTTTCCTGATGTTTATTATTAGTTTGCTTTTCGTTTCCATCCTCTCTAAAACCTCATCATTGCTCCTATGCTCGGTCCATGGCATCTGCAACATCCTTCTGTAGAACTACATTGTTGGAGTTTTTTGGGTACCCTTGTATACTAGTGAGCCAACCATGAGCTGACTCATTTGATAGTTCACCAATAGAAGGGTTAACCAATCAGAAGGCTGAAAATTATTCAATGCGACGTGTATAAAGGCGACCATATTTTCCCGAGTATTGACGATATAGTCCGATTCAGTAGAGTGCCTGACTCGTGAGTGTTAATCTTTGACGTTGTTTCATTGAACAGATTACGTACTGCGCTGTATTCTATATTCATAAACTATGGTGGGCATAGACAACATACATTTCTGTTGCTTCAAGTCTTTCTTTCATCTTTGATTGTCCAGTATTTGCTGCGATACTGAAGAACAGACATCACATAAAAATCCAATACTCGCTTCTTTGTTTCCAACGAAATTTTCCTCTCTCGATACTCCTTAGCCATACCAATTCGCCTTCAGCTCTCAGTGTCGCAATTTCCGTTTTCTGTTAGAAGAGTTTGTGGCCTCCGTCGATGAGGCTTAAGCAGATGGAAAGGCGAAGAAAGACAAAAGGGAAATAGTTACGTCGTTAACTGAGACGGATCAATTTTAGTGTAGATTTTAAAATGGTTATTTGAGATATTTATTATTCATATGTTAGTTTTATTCAACCTTTGAAGAAAAGCATTACGTTTACCCTCGCACCAAAGGAATTAGAAGAATCTTAACAATATTTTTTTATAGTAAAATCTAACTTTAAAATGATATCACATTGTAATTATTCTAAATATTTCTACTTTTTATATATTAATAAATATTCATATTTATCAAATTTCAACTTCTACGCTGATTTTATTTGTAATGCGACTAATTTTTTAAATATTCGTTTTTTTTTTTTAGCAGCGAAAAATGTTACTAATTGCTCAAAAACTAGAATGAATTTAATTCATTCTGAATTCTATTTGGATGATTCAAAACATAGTAAAAAAAACGGTAAAATAATGTATCCTGTAGTAAGTTTGAGGCACACAGAATGCCGCATTTTTCTGATCTTGTATCAAACTGGACTAATTTTAATCTCTAAAAATTGTTAAAAATGCTTTAAATATAAATAATTCTTAACGAATGTCTTGAATGCAGTGCATCTTAAACGAGAAAATATGAATAATTTTTCTATAAAGATTTTACTTGAGCGCATGCGTACAAATGCCGGAACAATTTCCCCCCCACCCCACCCTTCAATTTATCTGGTGCAGTAGGCGTTTTATATCGCAAACAATTTTCTCTTCGGTGTGATGACTGGTTAATAAAATTATATACAAATTTCCGGCGAAACGTTTAGTTGAATCAGCATGTTTATTTTAGAAACTAAAATCTTTGCGCCTGCATGACTTTTACACGCAGCACTTGTATTTGTATACAAGGGATGCAATTTTGTTTGCCTACATAATATAACATAAACAGTTCTGTCTGCATGCATGTGCATACAATGAATAGTTTGTTTGCTCATAAAGAAAACAATTTTTCATATTTTATTCACATGAAACTGGAGATGTTAAAATAAAGGACGTCCTTAAATTTAAATATCTAGGAAGTGTTTCAACAGACGACGAAAAATGTGACACCAAGATCGGAATATGTAGTGGAATAGCGAAAGATGCTTTCTAAAAGCTAAAAAAGTATTAAGAAACAAGAAAATGCCATTAGAAACAAAGAAAAGAAAACTTAACTGCGATGTAATATCAGTTCTCTTATATATCAGTGAATGATGGACAATTTCCTCACAAATGGAGAGGAGACTTTAAACATGAAGATGCTGAGAATACCATAGACAGAGCATGTGAACAAAGAGGAAATCCAAAGGAAAAGAGAGGCAAAAATAAAATTATACTTAGAATCAGAAATATAGGAAATATAATAAGGCTTGGCGAACTTAACACTCACAAGGTGCATTTGAGAGCGAGACATACAAAGCAACCAACCCAACAAATCTGTATAAATGGATGTCAAATCGGTCAATTGAAATGATAGTAAAAAAGCAAACATTGTTAAGATCTACAAAGGTCGGGAAGCTGTGGGGAGCCATGATTATCAACGTCCTGAAGGGGCACTACTTATAAAAGAAAGAAAAATTCGACTGAAATCTTTAAAGGTTTCCGTCTCACCATGGAGCAAGAGTTCGATCAGCACTTGACGCTCTATATTTGTTGGCTTGTGTTTGATTGCATTAAGCTTCTTCTTCTGCTATGTGCCGTGTCTCTTCATGACGTGAGCTACCATGACTCTCCACAACTTCCTACACTTACTAATCTCTTACTAAGATTTGTCTTTTCGCTATCCATCCTACTCCCTTTTCTGTCAATCCTTTATACAAGCTCGTTAAGTAGTTTATTCCCTGCATTCTTCCGTCCCGTATCTTCTGTGAGTATCAAATTCTCTAAGCCTTCTTTCCTCATTATGTGACCTAGAAATTCAAATTTTCTCTTTCTGATTCTAAAGATATGTGTTATTTTTATTTCCACTTTCCTTAAAACTTCATTGTTACTCACAATTTCGCTCCATGGTATTTTCAGCATCCTTCTGTAGAACCACCTTTCTATTTCCTCAAGCCTCTTCTTTGTCTGTGATGAGATTGTCGAACATTCACTGCTATATTAGAGGGACCGATATTGCATAAAAGATCAACCCTCTTTTCTCTTTTTCTAAAGATTTTTTGCCCTGTTTTATTATTACTTTGTTTAACTTTTCAAATTTCGCAATTCTAATGCTCCTTCGGGGTTAGTTTCTCATTTTCCGCCGTCTTAAACATTTCATTTGGTGTACTTGCCTCATTTTAGTGTCGCTATTGATTAAATCATGACTGTTTCGTTTGCTGAAAACCACATGACTGACTTAGCAGAAGATTATCCCGCAGTAGGTTGCCATTGCTTTCTGCGGTAGACTGGTTGCCAGCCAAGGCTATAGAACCCAATCTAGCCTGTTATTTGACTCATAGCTAGAGAGAGAAAAGATGCATTATATTATTATCAGTAATTAGTGCAGGATCAGTTTATTACTTCATAACAATATAAAACCGATCCCCAACTTTATACCCAGAAAAAGCCTTAATCATGTTTCCAACTATTATATTCATTCAGTCAGTTAAGTGCTATACGTGATACACGCTTGGGTGGTCATGTATCGAAAGAGACATGACTGACTGGGTAGAAGAATATCCCGCAGTAGGTTGCCATTGCTTTCTGCGGTAAACTGGTTGCCTGCCAAGGCTACAGAACCCAATCTGTCCTGTTATTTAACCCATAACTGGAGGGAAGAGACGGATTAATGCCTTTCCCAAGGGTATTTGCGCGTAAGTGAATGCAAAGTTAGAAGACACATCCTTATTTCATGTCCCTTTCTATTTTTGCATATTTACTGAATTCCTTTTCTATTCGCATGCAGGCGGTTTACTCCGAGTATATGTTTTTAACTCTTCCCAAATATCGTTTCCAAATAGGCTCTGTCTACCGAGCAGTCCAAACAATCATTTTTTGTCGTAACTAATCAAACGCTTCATTTATAAATAGAACTTTGTCTGTGTGTGTGTATGTGTGTCTGTGTGTCCGTTACCTATAGACTCCGAAACGGCTGAACCAATTTTCTTGGAAATTTACACAGTTGTACTATAAGCGTTTGGTTTTGTGTCGAGGTACCCCCGATAAATATCGAAAATCGATAATCGAAAAAATCGGTTATAGAATGAGTGGTCCGATTTTAATCAAATTTGATATACTCATAGACAAAGACATAAGAAACGATATTAAGAGGTTTCAAGGTTGCAGTTCTTACAATACTGCAGAAAATCGATAATATATATATATATATATATATATATATATATATATATATAAAAGAGAAGATTTGTGTGTCTCTGTTTATCTGCCTATATGTCTGTATTTTTTCAGCCCTTTTATTTTAGTTTTTGCTTCGGGTTTGACTCTAAGTAAGCATAATTGTAGTTCTTAGTCTCAGCTATGATACCATGTACTCAGAGGACTTATTTAGCCTTCAAAATTCAGTTTACGACGAACAAACGTATTTGATATAGATACCAGGAAATTAAAATTTGACTTACATCCATTCATTTTTCTTTCAGTCTACGGTTTCGCTTTAACTGGAAACAACTATTGCTTTTTAGTCTTTCGTGCCAACGTCCAAAGACCATGGATTAGTTTTAAAGCTTTCATTACACCCGAGCAACGCCGGTCTATACTGCTAGTAATCTATAAAACAAAAATATAAATCCTTCTGCATTTTTTATATCATTCTCAGTATAAATATCACCTTCTTCGTTCCAGTGTCTTTAACGAAACTACAATGTTCTTTTCTTATGCCCGGTCTAATTGTGCAGCACGTTTTATTTATCAGAATTCGGATGATAAGTTTCGTTTTGTGGATCTTGAGGCTATGAAAATTGATCTACTTAAGTCTTCCATTATATCACTAGTCATTTATTTTGTTTATTTTTTCTGTGATTTTGACAATGTCAATATAATCTCAAGCTCCCAACATCCCTATAACAATTTCATCTGCTCCTGTAGTTTTGTTTCTGATCCATTTAGCCAGTACTGATTTCATTTCAGATTTTAACATTTTTGGTCCATCCATATTTTTGTTTATTGAAATTTTCTTCTTTTTCGATGTTTCGTTTTATTTTTTAAGTATGTTTTCTGTATCATCAGCCTTTACTCTTTTGACCGCATCTCAGTCGGTGAGCGTGTCTATTGTTCTATTATTTATTTGATCCTTTTACGCATATCTGCTTGATCTGCAATACCGATTCTTTCTATTTCTGCAGACTTTTCACTTCACTATGCCCCATTTGTCTGCCCGCATTTGTTTCTTATTCTTTTTGTGCGATGTTCTATATTCTGTTCCACGCATTGGCATTATTTGTTGTCATTTTTTTTTCATCCTAGAGAGAATTTCATGTCATCTATTCCTTTTTTCTTACTTAGTTTTGTTTGGGATGATCTCGTTTGCTGATGTTACCTACCAAAATGTGATTACCATTAAATTTCTGTTCTCCTTTAGTTCATTATGTATGCTTTCAATACTGTCAGTATTCAGTGGCTTGCAAAAGTCTACACCCACTTTGAAAATTTATAAATTTTGTATAATTTAACAGGGAACAACACATTTTTTCAATTCTAATTATTGTTTAAATAATAAGCAGATCCATCACACTTTCCTTTGATATAAAAATTACATTTTAAAATGTCTTTTCTTTCCGTTTAACTACAATCATACTATCAATATCCCAGAACACATTTCTTCAAGTCTCTGTTTAGTATCAATTTTTTTCTTCTCCTGTATATGTGATTCTGTGTTTATCACTAATGTAATTCCCGTTATTTGCTCACACAAGTTTCGCATTTTAATATTAAACTTAGTTAATAAGAACACCGAGATTATCATGTAGCGTTTCACTTATTACTTCATCTCTAATTGAAATAACTTACGAAATTTCTTTTTTACAAAATCCTATTTGCTTAACAAGCCACTAAAGCTATGGATTATTCTGTGAATCCATTGAAATGACTGAGTTCTTAAACGCTTCTTTTTATCTTGGTTGACTAGAACAAAGGAAAATGCTTCGCATGAAGAAATGGCACAGGGACTCCAGGACTTGCGTAGGCAGACAATCGACGAGAAACTACCCACGCAAGTTTGGAAACCGTAATCTGATAAAACTGCAAAGATATTCAACTAAAATCCAAGCTACGTTTACGGCTGATACGGGAATATACTTCCAAACTTGGGCAAAGAATCTAAGAACTAATCTTCCAAGAGAAAAAAAGAAAGTATCAAAATTTCATGTTTGAAAATTAAAGTCATTTGAAAACTTTGATGTTTTCATTCCCTCTCATTGAATCGACAGAAATGTTGCATCCTGTCCTGCAAACTTAATTTTGTGACAAAAAATACAGGCAATACCATCCGTTGACGCAACCTTGTTTATTTTTTACCTGGAACCGTCATAAACGAGAACAATGCTTACTCACAGTCCAGTAAATCTAAATCTTAATAGAAAATTCAGTCAATAGATTATCTACTTTGCTAATCATTCATCAGTCAGACTTGCTGACAATCGTTTTCGATGTGCGTATGCAAAGTATTTTATGTTAGTTGGCCACCGTAACGGTTGGTTTGGAATAGGATTACGCAACCCGCTAGATACAAGAGGAAGACACTAAAAATAAAATTGGTACGAATGCAATGAAGAGAAGTTCGACCTGTTGTTGATTTGAACTGAATTCAAAACAAAATTGTTTACGATCATTGCAAGAGTCTATAAAAATGATTTTTTTGTTTTGAATCTAGTCAATTTGTGAGTCGTAAAACAGTTATTCTGCGATGGATATGTCAAAACTGTTGTCTTTGTGATATATTTCACCATGAAATTTTAAGTCGTATTAGGAATACATAAGTCTAGCACAAGATCAAATTTACGAAATAACGTTTTATAAGCTGTAAACAATAATTTAATAACTGGCTATTTGCATATGATTGAATTTCTGTTCCCCAAAGTAGAAGGAAGAAGAGCCTGCTTGTCAAACAAAATGGCTTTGACTTCATCGTGGAAATCACCGCCATGATTTAGATATGTTATATCTGATTCTGAGAAAAAATCAAAACGAATATAAAGGCGTTAACAATGGCGGTAACATCGAGATCATCGCAAAGTCAGGGATATTTTTATTTTAACTTCCATTCTGCGATCCAGAATTATTTTAAATTTCGGAAAATATTATTAAATGAGTCACTTTTAATGTTTTTATTATTATTTAATGTTTCTATTAGTCTGAATTTTCGTTCAAATTCTCTAAGGTCTTTTTAGGTCTGGTATATTGTCTTTCGGAGCGGGACAGAATTTGAGGCCTAATTTCATTAGGTCAATTTCATCTTTCGTAAGGTCATATTTGGTAATTGTATTTGTTGTGTGTGTATTTGTGTGTGGTAGTATGGGTGTGGTTTTTTACCTCTGTTGTGTGGTTTACTCTGTTTTGTTGTTTTGGGTGTACTTGTTGTTTTGTGTTGTGTTTTGTGTTTCACAGTGCTTTTTTTTTTTAATCCAATTATCAGATTTCCCTTTACTCGGTAAAGTTTTTAGCCAGGTGTCTTTTTTTTTTTTTTTTTTAAATATTACAGGATTTTTCTTTTTTCTCTTTGCATCTTCACTCTAAAAATTCTGATAGGAATTGGTGAGTCTCTTTTGGGACATAGTTTCCTGATTTCTGTCAATAGTTCAGTGTCAATCTCGGTTTATTTTTTCGTAAAGAGGATTATTTTGTTTTCCCGCGTTTTAATTTTGTCCTAAAATTTTGCTAGGATCCGTGCATTTTTCTGTTTTTCCGTGTCTTTTGATGTCATTCTTTCTCGGAATCTTTTCAGAATAAACGATTCCTCCATTTCTATGAAGCTTTTGTATATCGCTGCAGTTTCTTTTGTATATCGCTGCAGTTTTTTTCTTTTTGATATCATTGAAAAATGCCAGTTTCCTTTGGTTTAGTAGATCCGAAGATTCAGTTTCTTCGTTTTGGCTGTGCAACTTTCCGATATTTTTTCCACATCGAGTTTTGAAATATTCAACCAGTGCCTCTTTGTTACAATTATACTCCCGGTTTGTGGAGATGTTTAGTTGCAGGAGTACAGCGTCCATTTGTTTATTTGTTTTGTTTAACGCCTGTATTTTCCTCCGACAGAAGTTTCTGTTTCTTGTTTGTATTTTTCTATAATTCTCGAATTTTTTCATGGTTATCTTTTCTTTTCGTGACGTTATGTCGTTGTAGTTATATATAAAGGAAATACTATCTCCCTAATATATATATATATATATGTATGTATGTGTGTGTGTGTGTGTGTGTGTGTGTGTGTGTGTGTGTGTGATGAAAATATAATATTAAGGTGCGTTTATGGGTGAAAGGGCTCAATATCAAAGATAGAGCTTATATTAATATATAAGTGAACATTGAGGTCAATATGAAGTGGCAACAGTGTGTTTCATGTTGATGGCCTGAAGACATATATATATATATATATATATATATATATATATATTTAAAATCGCTTGAAGACACCACTCATGCTACCTGGGTAGCAAAATAACTCGTTTAAAAATGGAAAATATTCAAACGTTCTACAATATAATTGTATCGAAAACTTTTTAATACAAATGTGTACTGGTCTAACCCTATTATGACCAAAAAATAAATATTAAACAATGAATCAATATATATATATATATTAGTCATACACACACATACATACACACACTCATATATATATATATATATATATATATATTTAGTATATCGAGGCAGCAAGTAATTTTCTAGACATATGCTATTAAATATAAGAGACAATGAATGTCTATTATGTTTAATCATGAGCCGTTCTAAACGTCGTATTTTAGCTTTAATTTCAGTTGAAAATAAAGACAAAAATTCTCCAACATTTGGATAATTATTTATTGGTTTTCTTCTAAGCTTTCGGCTCACATGAGCCATCTTCAGAGAGGTAGTTTAAACTGAAATATTATAAAATCCACCATCACCGACGATTTTATTTTGTGTTGACATAAAACTCTGCTTGGCAACGGCAATAGTTACCAAAAATAATAAACGCAGTTCTTAAGTTTGCGATGCGGTTTTATGACGTCACACCGCGGGATAGCACGAAATGACAACAAAACCATCTAGTCAAATGCAATGTAATATGTTATTTCCTGTTTTAAAGTTTATAAAGAATTACACAACATTAAGCAAACACTAGTCAATAATGGATTTCCTAACTCCGTTATTGATCAACAAATTAAAATGTATCTCATCAAACTTAACAATAGCTCTAACAATAATGATAATATTAATAATAATGGTTTACATCAAAATAAACATAACACTATTAACTTATACTATTGCAACCAAATACATAATAATTATAAACAAGATGAAAAAACTCTCAAAAACATAATACGTAGAAATGTTAAACCAGTCGAAAGTAATAATCAAATTAAACTCAATATATATTATAAAAAGTTTAAAACAATTGACCTCATAGTCTATAATAACCCAACAGGCACTAAACTAAATTCTTTACAAAAAACCAATGTAGTGTACCAATTTACATGCCCATTCAGAGATTGCATCTCTGATACTACTCAAAAACCTAGTACATATATTGGTTTTACCACAACCACGCTCTCCCGTAGACTTACATGTCATCTTTCTGATCAGAGTACTATTAAACAACATTTCTCTGAAAAACATAAACATGTAGGTAATATCAGACAGATTTTGGTCAACAATACGGTGATCCTTACTCATACACACAGTAAGAGGAACCTGCAGATATTGGAGGCCATGTACATCAAATCAAAACAACCAACACTCAATAAAATCAACTTTAAAACAGGAAATAACATATTACATTGCATTTGACTAGATGGTTTTGTTGTCATTTCGTGCTATCCCGCGGTGTGACGTCATAAAACCGCATCGCAAACTTAAGAACTGCGTTTATTATTTTTGGTAACTATTGCCGTTGCCAAGCAGAGTTTTATGTCAACACAAAATAAAATCGTCGGTGATGGTGGATTTTATAATATTTCAGTTTAAACTACCTCTCTGAAGATGGCTCATGTGAGCCGAAAGCTTAGAAGAAAACCAATAAATAATTATCCAAAGGTTGGAGAATTTTTGTCTTTATTTTCAACTGAAATTAAAGCAAAAATACGACGTTTAGAACGGCTCATGATTAAACATAATAGACATTCATTGTCTCTTATATTTAATAGCATATATATATATATATATATATGGTAATTATTATTGTTATTATTATGATACCATACTGCAACAGAATAGCTATAAAGTTTCGGTGTTAAAATACCATCATCAAGCATTACGATGGCTATAACCCTATCTACATGCATACTAAATAAAATCACCCACCACCTATTATTAAACATATATCACATTCAGTTGAACACAGAATTAACAATAATTCCTCTACTGATGACATTTTCTATCGGCATAGTCATTAATATAATCCAGCCCTAAAAAAAACAGCGGCCATAATTGCAAGGATATTAAATAATTGAAATAGGAAAATAATGTGGTACAAACCACCATTTAACGAAATGTTTAGCACGAAGTTAGGCAATAAATTCCTTAATCTACTTCAAAAACACTTTTCAACTAATAATCCCCTTAGCAAAATCTTTAATAAAATTACATTGAAACTTAATTATCGCTGCACTGATAATATTGATATGATAAAAAACACAATAATAAAATCCTAAAACATCATTATGATATTAATTATAACTACATTACCATAAATAATGATAATAACACAAGTAACTGCAATTGTCACAACCCTAACGTATGTCCTTTGCAAAATAAATGCCTTACGGATTCCATTGTATACCAAACTACTATCTCCTCTACTGAAAATCCTAATCTTATCAAACATTATATCGGATGTACTAACAATTATTTTAAGTTTCAATTTTATCAGTAAAACTTATTTTTCAATAACAAAGTATATAGTAATTCTACTTCTCTCTTTAAATACTATGGGCAACTGAAAGATGCAAATAAAACTCTAGAAGCTTTATTTGCATTTTCAATTGCCAGTTAGATGAAAAATATTAACTAAAGCTAGAACATGTAAATCGTTACATGAAATATGTTTCCTTTGCTTACAAGAAAAACATCCATATAATAAAATTCCCCAAAACTGACTTATTGAATCAACGTAATGAAATCACTAATTTTTGCCACCATAGAAAATTCCCTACTCTTAAATATATCTAAATTTATCTCAATTTCATCTCAATATTTTCACTATTTGCAGTTTTTCAATTTTTTTTTATCGTGTGGCCCCAAGCAAGGCATTTTACTGCCACTGTTGTGCAGGGGATTACATAGGAGGAATGTTATGAGAAAGAGTGACAGGTTATAGAGAGTCTCAGGAAGAGAGTATGAGAAGGAAGAGAATACTGATGAGTGGGGACGGAGAAAAGACATGAGATAGGATGTAAGTTAGTGAGATAGAAGGTGACTATTGACTTTACATTTGAATTCTTGAAGATTGTAGCTGTCGGGAAAGCAAGCATGTGGAAGAGAATTCCACAGGCGGGAAGTGCGAGAAAAGAAGCTGAGGAAGTAGAATTTGCGTTTACAATTTATCGGCTTGACAGTAAAAGGGTGGGACCTATTTGCTAATCTTGTGGCTCGAAGAAATTCATATATAGGGGGTACCAGTGAGCTAAGTTCAACTAAGCAGAAGCCGTGAAAGTATTTGTAGAAGAGACACAGGGAAACCACACTGCGTCAGTGAGAAAGCGATTGTATCCTAGCTGCCAAGTCGGGATCGACCACATTACAGATTCTCCGTTGGATTTTGTCAAGGACCCCTAGGTGGATAGCAGGAGCACTCAACCAGATATGGCAGCAATATTCAATTCATGGGCGGATGGTAGCTCTTTTTATACCTTACAAACTAGCTTATTTAACAAGCAATTTTGTAATTACTAATATTCTTTTATTTGTACTTATGAACAAATCCTCTTAAGAACTTATTCTTATTTATATCTTAATTTTAATTTTATTTTTTATATTATTTTATATTATTTTTATCTTTTTTGTTGCTTTTTATTTTATTTATTTTATATTAATTTATTTTATTTTATCTTTTCTAACGTTTCGATTTTTCTTTGCTAGCCTTTTCTTCTTCTTTATCTTGTCTCTGGTTTCTTCTTTCTTCTTTTTTTCTTTTTTCTTCTTTATCTTTTTCTCTTTGTTCACGCTTAAAATGTTTGACATATCTGGCTTTCTGCGGCAAAACATTGAAACACTACTGTCTATGAGTAGTACACACACCATTGTTTAAAATGTTATAAGCCCCCACCATACTTAATTCATCTCATTGAACGACCTCTTTATTTTTAAGTTTTTATTTACTTTTTATTTTATTTTTTATCTATATATATTTTCAAATTAATTAACCACAATTTACTACTTGATGATGGTAATTTAACACCAAAAGTTTATAGCTATTAGGTTTCAGTTTGCTATAATAATAATAATAATAATAATAATAATAATAATAATACTGGAATCACAGAAGGGGATGATAAATGTGCACTGAAAAAAGCACACAACTGGAAATTTCCCCGAAATAGATACAATTCCTAACTTTTGTCTATATTATTTAAACACAGCACATAAAAACTAGCCAAAGAACTTCAAGAAATGGTTAATTATTCCACTAAAATTCCTGCATGGATGACCAAAGGAATTACATTTCTTCTACCCAAGAATAGTAACACAAATAAACCGAAAAACTACAAACCAATTACATGCCTTCCGACAACATACAAACTATTAACATCTATTTTAACAAAACAGACATATTTCTTCTTGGAAAGAAATGACATGCTACCGCTTAAACAAAAAGGGTGCAAACGTGGCTGTTACGGACCAATTACTTATTAACAAGGTGATCTCTGAAAACTGCTACAATGCAAAGAAAACTCTTAGTAATGCCTCGATAGATTATCGTAAGGATTTCGATAGTGTACCACATTCCTGGATCTTAAAGACTTTAAATATATACAAGATATCACCCGTCCTCATCAATTTCATCAAATAATGTATGTCGATATGAAAGAAGGCAGTAAATACAAACAAGATTTACATTTAGTAAATGCTGTAGAAAAGCAAAACAGAAGCCAAGAACCAACTATTGCGGAAAAAAAAAGTGAAAAAGAAAGCCAAGGATAAAACTCTTGAACAGATGAAACAACGCTTTCAAGACAAACCTCTGCATGGCCAATATTCATAACGTGCCAATAAATCCAATGTTGATAAAGTTAATACTCATCGATGGTTACGTGCATCTGGATTAAAGTCTGAGACTGAAGGCTTTGTTCTTGCAGCGCAAGACCAAAGTCTTTTCACTAGGAACTTTCAGGCAAATATTATACATAATAATGTGGATCCAAAATGCAGGTTATGTGATAAACACCAAGAAACAATAGACCATCAAATCTCAGGATGCTCTGTACTTGCCCCAAATGAATATAAAAATCGACACGATATAGTGGGGGAATATTTACGATGTGCAAACACTATGGAAAATCTATAAACAAACACTGGTATGAACATCATCAGTTACAGAAATAGAAGATGTCACCATTCTATGGGATTACACCATCTACACAGACAGAAAAATTACAGCAAATAGGTCGGACATTATTGTTAAAAACCAGAAAGAGAAAACTTGCCTAATAATTGATATGGCTTGTCCAGCGGATTGTAACATAGCAACCAAGGAATTCAAAAAACTGTCAAAATATAAAAACCTGGAAATTGAAATAGAAAAAATGTGGAAATTGAAAACAAGAATCGTGCCAGTGATAGTAGGTGCACTTGGAATGATAAAAAATGGAACAAAGCAACACATTGAAAGAATCCATGGAAACCCCAGATTAAGAGATATACAAAAAGTACAGCCCACACACTAAGGAGAACTTTGTCTATGTAACGCTAGGGATGTTAGAAGAGATAGAAAAAACATGAAATGGAGCCATAACAACACACCACGACCTACCTTATGTCTTCCCGCAGATTGGTAGGTAGTGCGAACATAGCAAAAATGGAAATATGATGAAAAATGCCAAAATACTACTACTACTACTACTACTACTACTACTAATAATAATAATAATAATAATAATAATAATAATAATAAAAATTACCATCTATTTCTGGTCTACTTTTGTATTGGGCATTTTTAAAAGTAAATATCTTTCTGTGGAATGTACTTCTATTAGTAACCATTATATTATTATTACTATATATATATATATATATATATATATATATATATATATATATATATATATATTGCTTAAAGGTTGCAAGATTTATTTGGAGATACTGAGAACACTAGTTTGGATAATTAGCAAAACTACGTCGGTCTCTTCAAAAACGACCTGATTATAATCCTAAAAACGGAAACATTCAAAAATCAAATAAATTGTACAAAATGTGAATCAAATCGGATTCGAAGTCGGCATTTCAACAAACTTAAAGTTCCGAGATACAAGTTTCGACTTCTAGATAATTAAATGCCAACAATTGAGGAAATACAACCCCACTTCACAAACACCTATCCTCAAGCTATCCACCTGGCAAATCTCACAATCTAGATATAATCAGTTGAAGATTATCTGACAAACTGAAAAGTTTCCAAAGAAGCCAAAAATGATTATAAAACTGGATAAAAGCGTTTCATTTTTCAGCCAAATTAATAATCACATTAAATAGTATCATATGATTCAATCCGATGTAAAATAAAAATATGAAACAAAATATTCATCTAATTCTTCGATAAACACTGCTCAAAATCAAGAAAACGGTACAAAATATTCAACAGAAATGCTCTAATACTTAGTTATAGTATGAATGTTAAAATACAACAGAAAATCACTAATACTCTACAAATCCTCACAGCCCCAACCTGTAACTACAGAACAAATTCTGAATGTTCTCTAAACGGTAACGTCCTACAAACTAACGTAGTATCTCAAGCTATTGTAGTATTAAATCATCTAGAAAAAATAATATCTGAATGAAAGAAGTTCCCTGAAAAAAAAAGAACTAGTCACGCAAATATCATTTAACAATATAAGATATTCAAATAGCACAACACACGCAAAAGTCTCTACTCACAACTGAAAGCCTTTTTCCATAAAGAGTAAAAGTTGAGCAGAAATATTGTAGTATATCTCTTCGTTCGATTATAGCGAACTCTTCAGTGCACTCCTATTTGTGCTTTTTAGTTATGCATTAAAACACCATCTCTAACCCAAATCGCTGATACATGTTATTTCATAAAAATCAAAGTAAGTAACATAAAAATATTAGCTTTTATAATAATTGTCTTAATAATTGTTTTCTCCCAGAAGATGAATTTCAAAATATTTATCAACATTCTCCTCACCTGATACAATATCAACTTAAAATCAATTATCTTTTTTTAACAAAGAACAACTGCGATTTTGTCATAATTTCTTAAAAAACCCACAGATGTTTCACTTTCCTTTTTAGTCAACGTTTTGTCGATTAAGATTTTGTTTCTTGGCCATCACAACTCCTACCTAATCTAAAGTTACTTCATGCTACACTCGATAAACGTTTGCCAAAAGTAACATTGAACAGTTAAGTACTACATTAAGCATTTTTTTTATGAAATGATGCATTACTTTTAGTTTGTAAAACGTGAAAGGAGGCAACAAATTCGATGACATCACGTGTCATCATCAAGAGATGACATTTTCTCTAGGAAATTAGACGAATATTAATTGCTTGCTTTCTTTCACGTAGCAATCATTCATCTTATGATTGTTGTTCGATTTCTTCGTGGTTCTTTTTCTTGACTTTCATAGTTCCGCTTGACTAGAAATCCAGCAATCCAGAAACAAAGCGGAAATTTGACCTCAAGTAAAATGACGTTATCTGACGTCATGTCAAAATTGAGCCAATCAAATTCATTTGTCTAACAACTAATATTTACTCTGCTCATCGAATCTTTAAACAACCATCTCTTGATTGTAGAGTGTATCCCTGTCCGGTCGAATTTGTAAATGGTGTCCAAGCAGATTTTCAATTTAGCTGTGGGTGCAAATCAGATTAGAATGAAATGGGTAGGGGAGGGTAAGACAACTACTTATCCTAGCAATTCTTACCTACTTATAAGACGGAATCGATAATAATTGTCGGTGATGCATTTTTATTAATTTATATTAAGATGCACCAAATCAGTTGGTGGCTTCCCGTATGTTGTTTGGGATCGCAAGTTCGAAACCTGCCAAATGACAAACATTTATTGTAAAATTTATTGTAAATAATCAGACCGGTAGAAATAAAATATAAATATACTGTTTAATTAAAAACAGAGTATCTACTCAAATACGAGTATCGATTGAAAATAATGTTCAAATTAATAAATTAAATATGTCGGTTGTTAAAACCATTTCGTTAATCTTCTTGACTTTCCGTAACATATATATATATATATATAATTAATTAGTAAGTTTTTAATCATAATTATGTTAGACCAGTACACAGTTGTATTAAAAAGAGTTCAATATATTTATATTGTAGAACTTTTGAATATTTGTCATTTGGAAATGAGTTATTTCCGCAACCTAGGTTTCAACCTTTCGGTATATTTAGGCGATCTGAAATAACTGATTTTTCCAATTTTTGAACGCACGAACAGGGATTTTTTACAAACGCGCGACTGGAATTTTCAAACAATCAAAAATTTTTAATATTAATAATTTTTTTCTGTTAGGAATTATTATATATATAATAATTCTTAACAGTAAAAAACATTTCACTGCCTGACGAGGTGCTAATAAGATAGTACAGAAACACAAAGGTTCTTGTCTTGCAGTAAACTATGTTTTTATTATAAACTTATAATAAAAATATTACCATATATAATGCGATACTAAGTGTCGAGCACTCTTAATAAAGTAAATCACTACAAACAGATTAGTTTGTAATGCTTCTAAGATATATATATATAATTCCAGGTGAAGAGAAATCAAGGTTTTACTATTATGAGTGCCCCGGCGTTTATTTTATTATGAACAGTGCTTAATATAAATATTATAGAGCTTCATATAATTATATAATTATAGAGCTTATATAATATATATTATAGAGTTTCATATATATATATAGCAATGTACATTTAATTCATAACTATATATATATATATATATATATATATATATATATATATATAAACGTAAAAACAAAAGACAACAAACCCCATACCACACCAACAATAAGTCCAACTACCTGAAAATAGTAGAAAAATAAAAGAAAATATCGACACTGCAAAAAACAAAAAAACAAAAAAAAAACATACTCCAATACAAAATAACCAAAATTAAACGAAGAAGTGACCAGCCCAAAAACAAAACAACACATACCCACCCCTAAACCCAATAACAACACCCACGACGCCACCAGGCTACATCCAGACAAGATAAATAGGAAAACCTATCCTGAACTCAGCCACCCACCAAATACCTACCCTAAGACGTTAATAGGGTCAACAGAATCCAAATCACATCCCAACCCCACTTTCACCTAAAAAACAAATCCACCACAAATAAACGGTCTTTTTCAACCGGATAATTTTCATACCAACTTGATCACCCGAAGAAGAGGCGACCAAAACACATGGTCAGCTTCGAAACGCAAAAAGTTTTGTGTAGTGATACTATGAATTTATAAACCAATTGTAACAACTATTACAATATAACGCTCTACGTTTGTATCGAGCACTCTTTATAAAAGTAAATGCATGAACAACAGGTTAAAAAACCTACGAGTTCTACAACTTTGTTACAATATATATATATATATATATATATATATATATATATTCATCATTCACATAAAAGCCTGTTTCGCTGTATGAAAGCTCATCAGTGTGGTAGACATGCATTTGTTTCTGAAACTCGACCGGGATCGAAACTCGACCGATATGGTGTCAGTCGGAGTCGCTATATATATATATATATATATATATATATATATATATATATATATATATATATATATATTAAAAACAGAAATATAGGTTGTTCCAGTGAGAGAAATTGGTATAGAAGAAAAAGTGAGAGAAGCCGTGAACATTTTGTTTTAAGTGTAAATTTATTGTTGTTACTGTTATTAATATTACTTGCTTTTTGTATGATAGATTAAGTGCCTATAATAGTATTTTTGTCGCTACTCGCATTTTGAATCTAAAGTTAACTTCTTCAGGCGAATAAACTTGTGACTTTACTTATCGAAATGTGTTTGTTTTTCTGATGGTCAAAATATCGTTTATATATATATATATATAGGACGTGAGCAGGTCAAAAAGTTCATATGTATGCGTGTTTGTAGGGTTTTTCCATACTCGCATATTAAATCCCTTCCGTCATCTTTCGTTGGGCAGAAAAATCTTTTACACTGACTTGCTAAATTTGATTTCAACTTTATACTTCAAAACTGTTTTCAGCGATTTTGATTCAATTCTACTCTACAGGTCATCTAGGTCTTTTTGTTGTTTTGGGAATACTATTTTTGCAGTGGTTCGCGAATTTTTTCTCGCGTTTGAATTCACTGTGTGTGTGTGTGTGTGTGTGTGTGTGTGTGTGTGTGTTAGGTTTTTCATGCTGTTTTGTTGAGGGAAGGCTTGTATTTTTTATAAATATTTCTTCCTGCATTATGAGCGTGTCATAATCTGCATTTAGATAGATAGGCATTACTCTGAATTTGCACCCACTACCTTCGTGTAAATGCTGGAAAACGTACAATATCTTGTTGTTGGCTAGTTTAATGTTACTTTTATGCAGGTCTACTCTTTTATTCAGGCCTTGTGTCACCCCCATATATATTTTTGCGCATTCATCATATTTTAGAGCATAAATTACGTTTTTAGAATTGCTGATCAAATTTGTTTTTATTTCGAATGTAGATGTGTTTTCGAACTTAAAGTGGTTTCCTTCTATTATTATGTTGCATACCCAACATTTTTTGTTGCATTTTGTGACACCCTGTATTGTTTGTTGCTCGAATTTTGATGAGGTTAGTATGTTTTTTAACTTATTAGGTCTGCGTTTGCTTTTAATTATTTTAGTTGTCTTTCAGATTTCCTTTATCATTTTTTTAGTAATTCTGTGTCTTTTTATCTTTGTAAATAATTCTGAGTTGCTTTCATTGTGTGTGGAGACCTATACAAGAATGTTTTCTTAATTTTCATTTTTTTTTTTTTTTTTTTTTTTTTGGGATTCCGGGAATATTCTAATGGTATTTTTCTGCCAGTTGGAAACCCTTGTTTTTTAGTGGAGTGTGGTATTTTATTATTTGTAGTTTTTTGCAATTCCTCTAGGCACATTTTACGAAGGGTTTTGTCAGCTACTATTGTGCAAATTCGTCGTGCTTGGGAGTAGGGGATGGATTTTAGACTACTTTTAGGGTGGTGGCCCTTGAAATGGAGGTATTGTTGAGTGTCTGTGGGTTTATGGTTAATGTCTGTGATGATGTAATTGTTTTTGTTTTTATGAGTATGTCTAGGAATGGCAATTCATTATAGTTATATTCTAGTAAGAACTTAATTTTTGGATGCAAGTTTTGGAGTAGATTTTGTAGTTTATTTATGCCTCAACATGTTGATCTTTAAAAGATAAAACAATCATCTAGATATATCTTCCATGATTTAGTGAATTCTGTTTTTATGTCTTTCCCATATTTATGTCCTATTTGCTTGTATAGGCTTTCTTCTAGATATGCTAGTGTGAGTGTTGCATATGTAGATGACATTTTTGTTCCTATCGCACTACCTGTTGTTTGAATATAATTTTGGTTGTTAAATTAGAACGAATTGTTGTCTAGAATTAGTTCTATACTTTGTATAATAAATTCTTTTGTAAAGCATGTAGGAAGTATTTCTAGGCGTTTTTAATCGAAAATGTAATGGCCTGTTTACCTCGTTCATAGGTTATGTTGCTGTACAAGAAGTTCACGTCAAATGTTACTATGCGTGTATCTGGGTCTACGTTTTGTTGTATGAAGCTTGGAAAATGTATGCTGTCTCTGATGTATCTTTTTATTTTTATGGCGTATGATTGTAATATTTTATGTATTAGGTTACTCAGTCTGCTTGTTGGGTTGGCTGGCTCAGCTACAATGGGTTTGAATTTAAGATCACTAGGGTTTGAGGTGTGAATATATTCCGATTATTGTTCCTGGATAGCTGCTTTAGTTGTGTTTGATTTGTGTATCTTTGGGAGTTCGTAAAATTTGCTGGTTTTTTAAACAAAGTCTGTAAAAACATCTTTCTTTTTTCGTTAGTATTCTTCTGTATGTAAGGCAGAGTTTCTTTATTTCTGATGCAATGTTTTCATATCACCATTCTTTCCACGGCTAGCAACCTTAGAAATACCATCCATTTCACCCAAGAATACAGGGGTGGCACATTATCGAACGCATATACGAGATATTCGGAATCGGTACGGGCCGTCAAATTGCTGACTTAGTCCCAAAAAGTCCCAATCGTAGAAGACGTGCGCAGCCATTTTTATAAACCAAAATCACGCCGATAAAAGTCGGGCAAATTCGCCTAACTTCTCTGAAAGCTACGTCATTGAGAGATAGCGCGTTCCGAATCAACAGCCAAATAAGCGAGTTGCTGAAGTAATCCGCTGTTAGCGCTCAAGATCAGAAAGAACACGACTCTGTCACTGATAAGCCGAGCCGCTCTCAGGAAGGATTCTTCGCGACCCCTTCCACTAATTTCTAAAGCGAGAGACTACTAGGCCGTGAAAGGCCACTGGATCGAGAAATGGCACACAAGGCCGCTTTACACTTTAGCTGGATTTCTGTTATAGTACCCTCTTACGAGAAATGGACTCTTCCTCTTGTTATATATGATTACCTGCATTACTTCCGGAAGGCAAATAAAGACACCGTTGACGGCAGTTAAGTACGGCAGCTAGGATAACTACTACGCAGTTAAAGCCAGCTACGATTCAGGCAATAAGCAGCGTAACTGTACCGTTCGGGCTTACGTATTTCTATTTACTTATTTCTAATACTTACGTTGTACATATGTTCTTGTTATACTAATACACTCTTTTGAACCTACCTCATATGTTCAGTATTTTACTTCTGACCAAACCGGTCACTACAACTTTGCGGCGAAGTTTCGCTGCATCAACTCCACAAAAATTTGGCTACGAAGATTTGCGTTAAGATTTGCCACAACTAATTGGCGACGAAGATCCACAACAATTCCGGAGCTTACGACGGCGCTCGGTCCTAGAAACGAAAGGAATGATGGTAAGGCCATGGAAAGCGCTCTTAACACTCCCCTTTAAGATCAAGTCCTCTGTCAACATGCAGCATAAGAAAGCCTACCTCGAGTCGTGTCGGTGACTCGCCAATGCGGCATTCCCAGCCCTCTCCTCTTCATGACGTTTGACACATACGTCTCTGTCAACCCGATGTTTGCCACCACCCCACAAGAGGGTCGGAGAGTAAGCGATCAATCACCTTTTATGTTTCTCACAGACAACTGCTAAAGGATAAGAGGAAAGTTCTTTCCCCTCTAGGGCTCCGTCTTCTTCCTCCCCAACCCCTCTCAAGAGAAAAAGGAAAAAAATAATTCTCCAGATGGAAAAAAAACCCAGTCATATTGACAGTCATCTTGACAGGCAAGTCCTGGAGAGGTACCATTCTTTTCAAAAGAAGGTCTTCTTGAGACCTCTCTTTAGGTTTACCCCCGTTGATAGGAAGTCGGCTGAGAACCCCAGGAATTTTCCCCAAGCGCCAGGGGTAATAACCCTGATAAGAAAAACTGGAAGGAATATGTAAGTTTGAGAGGACATTACCGAAGCAAAGGACGCTTTTCCAGAAGTCAGGATTGTCCAAATTGGAGCTCCTGAATTGAAAATATATCAAAAATCGCTGCAGACAGGTTTCCAGTTATACTCCATCCCGGTGATAAGAATAACCTTTCCACGAACGCCGGCGACATTGTATTAGATGGACGTATTACGTCAGAGATGGACATAGGAAGAGTAGAAAAATCTGTCGGGGATTTTTACCCGGTTGAATTCCGCTCAGATTGCGTTTAGAAGAACAAATTTGAAAAATGTCTTTCAAGCTAGGTAGCTTGAACATCAAAGATTATTTTTTATACAAAATTTACTTTTATTATTTTTCATCCGACTTATTTCAATACAGTTCAGAAACGAAAACTAAAATATTTTTTTACATTGTTCACGTAATTGTCTTTTTTACGTTGGTGTTTATTTGGGATAGAGATTTAGCAATTTTTGAATACTAAAGGTTATAAAATTACACTACGGGCTGGATTCAACCTCAGATTTCATTGGAAGATACTTTCAATAATTAGAGAAAGAAAGTTTCTGAAATCGGAAAAACGTAAAAATTAAATAACAATAACTTTTAATTGCGATGACATGGATCAATAAAATCCTATCGGTTCTAGATAGAAAAAATATCTTTGGCTTTAACTGACTTGTCTGCTGACGAGAAAGATAATAATATTTTGACAAACAATCATCGATTTGTGTTTAGAAAATAGAAAAATCTTATCGATTTTCTTCATTAATTTATCTTGCAAACTCAATAATTCAGACGACACGTAAAAGACGCTTGAAATTATTTTAATTGAAGAAAGGATGACGAAAAAGTGACCCAAAAATTTATATGCAGTTGAAATAAAAAGATTTATTAGCGGTTGCATCAATGTTGTCCGTTTGCTTCATGAAGAAATATTTTACGACTTGTAGTAGAAACTTTAGAGAAATACTTTAATAGCAAGCATTAAAATGCTTAGTTTAAAGACTGTACTTTCAAAATAACCAGAAGGAAACATTCACTTTTAATTATTTGCAGAATATCAAAAAAACAACAAAAAAAACAATTCAAATATCGTATGAATTTTCTTCTTCATGTGACGTATCCCTTCAGGACGTAAGCGATCATGGACTTCCACTTGGCTCTGTCTCGTGTCGCTCTCAACATTCTTTCTCTTGCTTTGGTATCTCTCCCAAACCCTGCTCCGCCATCCATTTGCTTAGGCCTATCAAGTAGGTCTTGCGCTACTTTCCTCTGTCTCTCTTTCCCGCTATCCGTCCTGTGAGTATTAAATTCTCCAGACCCTCTTTCCTCATTTCAAGTCCCAGAAACCTCATTTGTCTCTTCCTTATATTAAGTATGAGTTTTCTCCTCGTTTCCATTTTCTCCAACACCTTGTCGTTAGTCACGTGCTCGGTCCATGGTATCCTCAGCATCCTTCTGTAAAACCACATTTCTGCTGCCTCTTCTCCATCCTTGAGGAGATCGTCTAACAGACAGCACATAGCAATCCAACATTCTTCCTTGTTTCTAATGAGATTTTACTATCTCTCAGTACTCTGGTTAGCTTTTGAAATGCGTACTTGGCTATGCCAATGCGTCTTTGGATCTCAGCATCGCACTTTCCATCATCTGTCAGCACGCTTTCGAGGTATTTAAATTTATTTACTTGGTTTATTTTAGTTTCTCCGAACTGTAGTAGGCATTTTAGGGTCTTTCTTTTGCTGATGACCATACATTCAGTTTTCTTGAAGTTTATGCTTAGTCCTTTCTTCTCGCTTTCTGTTGCTATCTTCTGTAGGAGGTTCTGTATTCTCCTTTCCGTGCCTTCTATTAGCACTGAGTCATCTGGCTGTCTTACATTGGTGAGAGTGTGGCCACCAATGACTAATCCCGGCAAGGGTTTTATTTCTCCCAGAATCATTTCACTGTATAAATTGAATAGATCCGATGAGAAAACACATCTTTGTTTTACGCCCCTAATACACAGTTAAAATGATTGGATCATTATTGTGTTCACTAGGTGAATGGTTTTAGAAATGTTCCTACAATAGCCAGAAAAGTTGTATTTTTGTTTTTTTTTTGGGGGGGGGGGGGATTTTTAACCCCTAGCAAGAATAAAGAGACGGATTAATACCTTTTACCAAAGGCATTTGCACCGAAAGAAGCAACGAATTCAATTCGTTTCCCCGATTTCTCGTTCCGAGCCGATAGCCACTGCACCACCCACGCACATCCTCGGAGCTAGATACACATTTAAAGGGTATAAAAATAAAATGCAAACTATGAATACTTTTGGCAAAATATAAGGAGAATATCAAAAAGAGGAAGAAAAGGCGAAATAAAATAAAATGTATGAAGTTGAAAATGCATTTTTCTATTTTAAAATTGCTTCTTAAAAGAAAAATAAAAGTCACTCTCAAAGTTCAAAAAGGGATTTCCGTTTTTTTAAGGCTCAAGCAGATATTTTAAATTATATATAAATTTTTCACAAATCGTTTTCTCTCCGTATGATTTCTGGAAAATCGAAAACATTATTGCTTTTGTTGAAACTATGCTTCTTCAGAATGAAGGAATGAAGGAATGAAAATGTTGTTATCAATACTATTTAAAAATGGAGATAAGTAGGCGAAAATTAAGTTCACTGCGTTAATTTCATTTTTATTTTTATTAGGTACTCTTAAGAAGAGAAACGTCAGCTTTAGTGTCGATGATCAATCGTTTAACAGGACCGTTCGTTGGGATGATTGACTTCTTTTAGCTTACGGATCCAGCCGCCGATATCTTCACACTGCTTATGAAAGGCTTCATTGACTCATATTTATGGTAAGATTTCATTTAACACCTACGAAATTCGAATCAAGTACAGGTTTAGTTTTGTTTTTAATCCCTTTAAGTATTTAGTTTCCTATGTAATCGCTATTCATGAATTTGTCTTGTAATAACGCTAAAGAGATGACATAATTTTCGTCAGTCATAGTCAAGTACTGAACTCTTTGCCACGCGTAATAAAATACCAGCGGCAGTGAGGAAGTGTCGTTTTTGCGTGGGTCGAGATCCCATTCATTGCAATGTGGACACGGCACTGGAAAAAAAAAACTTACCTTTCCAGTCATAAAGTTTTAAATATGAGTTAACTCGCAGAATATTCTGGGCTAGTTAGCCTTGACTGGCAACCAGTCTAGTTGATTAGTTGATTTTTAGCGGCATATCAACACCTCTATGGGTTATTTAATGCCAAAATTTAAATACTTTTAACATAATTTTAAGGCTCCAACTAAATATATTTTGAACGCAATTGTATTCTTTCATTTACAGATAAAATGTATTGTTGGTCATTTTGCTATAAAATGTATTGCTGGTCATTTTGCTATAAAATATATTGTTAGTCATTTTGCTATAAAATGTATTGTTCGTCACTTAGCTATAAAATGTATTGTTAATCATTTTCCTATAAAATGTATCGTTGGTCATTTTGCTATAAAATGTATCGTTGGTCCTTTTGATATAAAATGTATTGTTGGTCATTTTCGCTATAAAATGTATTGTTGGTCATTTTGCCATAAAATGTATTGTTAGTCATTTCACTATAAAATGTATCGTTGGTCATTTCGCTATAAAATGTATTGTTGGTCATTTTGCTATAAAATGTATTGTTGTTCATTTCTCTATAAAATGTATTGTTGGTCATTTTTTATAAAATGTATTGTTGATCATTTTGCTATAAAATGTATTGTTGGTCATTTCTTTAAAAAAATCTTTTGTTGTGTAACCCGTCAGGCTGGGCTGGCCGTCTAATGTGACTCTCGTTCTCGTTGACGGTCGTGGCGATCCCAGTTGTGACACTGTCACCCGGCTGGCTGGTTGGTTCATTCGCTGTTGCTGATCGTGATGTTATCGTCCGATGATGTCGTCACAAAGCTGGTTTACAAGACGTCTTTTTCAACAACGCGTCACTGTCCAACGTTGTGATTTGATCCCAGAGGTCACGTTGTGCAATTTTAGTAGTCACTTTTTAGAGCCAGTTCCGGACACTGGTGCACATTTGTGGCTAAAAAAAAATAAATAGGGCACCAAAAAAAAAAATTAATAAAATAGATGAACAAGGTCGAACACGCCTGGAGAGTTACAAAGAATGTCTTTATATATAAAAAAAAAAAAAAAAAACATGCTTTTTTTCCACAGGATCAGATAATACAGTTGTCAAAAGTGATAATATAGTTGTCGGAATGCCGGTTACAACGAAGACAGAAAGTTTGCTAAAAACATCAGTGCTTCCAATTCTTAAATAAAAAAATGTCTTGTCTAAGTCTCGTTAAAGTAAACAGAGCTCTTCAAATTTTCCCTAAAGCCTTTTCACGTATTCATTATAATCAGGGCTGTCAATTTTCTATGTAGCTTCTAAAATAGCAAAGTCCTTTCGGGTCCTTATCGGAGTTTAACGGAGTTTACCGAAGTAGCGCGAAAGAATAATCAATTTTTTCGATTTTCCCGTGATTAAAAAAAACAACAACGTCCTTTCGGGATTCAAATCGAAGGCGCATTATTCCAAATTAACTCCTTAAGTTAATCTGCGGCAGGCTTCATTCGAAATTAACTCTTTAGCCATAAGTTCTATGGTGGGAGACCAGTCTTGGGTCATGGCCCCCCGGTTGGGAACCCTTTTCCACAGTCGTTACATTTCGACTGATAGCTACTCAGTCAACCTAAAAAACAAATCGCTTCTCACAGCTAACCGGATAACTGAATAACTGACTTTTTTCGCCGAGTCCGGACTTTTATAACCATTTTCAATCCTCTCTGAGGATCCAGCCGGCTCGAAGCCTTCGGATAATGAAATCGTTTTCCGCTCATTCGATTTGCGGAAGGAATTATCTCGACGAATGAGATATTGCCAGCTCACATTGTATTCCAATTGTTCCAATTTCCCACAGATTTCTGCTTCCCAGAAAAATCTGTTGATGGACTTTAACCCCGCTTGACCCCATCAAATAATTCTGACACTTTTTTTGGCTAAAAAATTTAGCTTTACCGAAAAATATTTGCTTCAAACACGAAAGAAGAAAAAATTATATCTTTTTTTCTTTTTCTTCCCAGAGATACTTAGATTTTATATTCCTCGGTTTTTAGAAGTTCATGATAGTATTAAAATAGTTAATTTTTCTATTCTCCATATTTTACAAGTATTTTATAGTATTAAAATTATATTTTTTTACATAAGCTCACATCGCGTATTAAAATAAAGCATAACTAATATTATTACTAATATCAATTTCTGTCTCTCCGCTGTATTAAACCAAACAAGGGAAAGTATCCCCGCGGGAGATAGTGTCACAGTTAATCATTTCGCTATAAAATGTATTGTTGGTCATTTCGCTATAAAATATATCGTTGGTCATTTTGCTATAAAATGTATTGTTGTTCATTTCGCTACAAAATGTATCGTTGATCATTTTGCTATAAAATGTATTGTTGTTCATTTCGCTACAAAATGTATCGTTGATCATTTTGCTATAAAATGTATCGTTGGTCATTTTGCTATAAAATGAATTGTTGATAATATTATTTTGCATATACATTGTTGGTAATTTTTATATAAAAATGTATTGCTAGTATTTTTGCTATAAAAATGTAGCTCTATACTTTCATAGTGCTTTGCTTTCGGGGTAAACTATTTGCTATAGTTGCGACCCCAGCAGGTGCTACCATCCCGGGTCAGAGTGGACCTAAGAACAAGAACAATTCGTAGGTGGCTCCACGTCCTCAAAACCTCTAATCTACCAATCTGCCGGAAGAGTAACAACCAGATTAGCATAATGACAACTCGGAATTATAAATTATGATGAAGGCAGCAAGATATTACTCCAGTATTTTATTCAAGGGCAGTCGAAGCAAGTTTCAGTTTTTTATATATTAAATAAAAAGGAAACTATGAAGTACCATGATTCCAGATGTCTAAAAATACATGGCAACTTTTGAAAATGTTACGTTTTTATTTTCTTATATTTCAATTCTACCTATGAGATAACTTTTTTCAAAATATTCACTTTACTTTTTAATCCCACTTTCACGATTGTCGTTTTGAATATTTTTGTATCTGTTATCTACACGCAAAATGAAATTATACGATGCATTTATACATGAACCGTTTTAGTTTTTAGGTGCCACATTCTCTCTATTTCTATCTCCAGGTCTTTTTTTTTTTTTTCAAAAACCTTTGCGGACAACATTTGGCTTAGAAGGATGCATTCTATCGCAAGTGAGTTATTTGCATATATTTGCATAAATTTTCCTGCGTTCCTTTAAGTCCCAATTTATTATGTCGAAGTGATAAGTTCCAACTTGGATAGCAAGGCTGTCAATTGCTGTTGTTATATTTTTCGAATTCAGTTTAGTTTTCATTCTTCGTCATCGTCGCAATCGCCTGATGCACTCGTTTATAGATTTTCCTTTCATTTTCGCTGCATTCTGTTACCTTCTTTCACATCCAGATACTTGTACGTACCTTTATGGTCGAGTTCTTTAATCACCGTGTCTACACCAAGAATGATATTCTCAATACTAATAAGCTTTCCTCGCTTGAAGGTAGATTTTGCACATTTATCCAGCCCAAATTTCATGCATATATCATCACTGAAACTTTTCAGTCTTTCATAGACCTTCCAATATACTTTATTATTATTATGTCATTTTCTTCATATTTCTATTTCTGCTATGGTCGCACTACCTACCAAGTCTGCAGTAAGACCAAAGGCAGGTCGTGGTGTGTTATTATGGCTTCATTTCATGATTTTTTTTATCTCCCCAACATCCCTAATGTTACATAGACAAAGTTCTCCTTAGTATGTGGGTTGTACTTAACAAAACAATATTTGTATATCTCTTAACCTGGGGTTTCCAGGGATTCTTTCAATGTGTTGCTTTGTTCCATTTTTTATCATTCCAAGTGCACCTACTATCACTGGCACGATTCTTGTTTTCAATTTCCACATTTTTTCTATTTCAATTTCCAGGTCTTTATATTTTGACAGTTTTTCGAATTCCTTGGTTGCTATGTTACAATCCGCTGGACAAGTCATATCAATTAATAAGCAAGTTTTTTCTTTTTGGTTTTTAACAATT
>JBBBDQ010002120.1:1332500-1458121 GCA_037127315.1 Ascarosepion bandense | reverse complement strand
GTAATATATATTAATAATGTGTTTTCACTTGATCGCTGTTCGCACTGATCAGTTAAGTTAAAGAAACTTAAATTTCAAATGCTAATTCAACTGTCAATATTGGGAAAGGAAGAGAAAATTGTTTGTTGGACTAGAAGTTTGTACCATGAAATATGTAGATTTCTATTTTTTGCATCATTGCGATTATGTTTTCTTTGAATTCTTTTCCTTCAGAATATGGAGGCATCTACATGGATACAGATCAAATAGCCTTAAAAAGTTTCGACAAATTTCGCAAGTATCAGATAACCTTGTCAAAAGGCACTTCTAAATCTATTGGAAATGCCGTGATTATCGCTGACAAAAGAGCTCCATTCCTTCGAATCTGGTACCTCTCTTATTACACCTTTAACGATAAACAATGGGGGTTCCATTCGTGCGTGTTGCCTTTCAGACTAGCCACGTTACTACCAAAGCTGGTGCATATGGAAGGATACACGTTCTTTGGTTTTGAAAAGTCAATCTTTTACATCTTTCAAGGAATCTGCGATTGGTCACACAGGTAAAAGCCTTAAGTACTTTCTCTTTCTACCTATTTTTAAAAATTGTGTTTATATGCCAATGAAAAGTAATTCTAATCTATTGGTTTAGAATTACATTATGTACTTTATCCGTTTAGTATCTATCACAACATCTTCGTATTTATCAGAATCTTATTTTGAATGAAGATTGTTTTTGCAGTAAATATTACATATCATAGAAAGTATCAGTCAGTTAAGTGCCATACGTGATACACGCTTGGGCGATCATGTCTCGAAAGAGACATGACTGACTGGGCAGAAGATTATCCCGCAGTAGGTTGCCATTATTTTCTGCGGTAGACTGGTTGCTTACCCAATCTGTCCTGCTATTTAACCCATGACTGGAAGGAAGAGACGGATTAATACCTTTCCCAAGGGTTTTTGCGCGTAAGTGAATACAATGGATTCAACTGGTATTCGAACTCGGCTCCCCGGTTTCTCGTTCCGAGCCGATATCCACTGTACCACAACGCACATCCTAAATAGAAAGTATAAAGGAAATAAAATGCAATTGAATAAGCTAAATTTATTACAACTGTAAAAGTAAAAGTTTCGTTTTAAATTTCTTAAACCGACTGCTGCAGTGAGTTGCGGAAATCCCGAATCAAAACAAAAATGCGTCGCTCCTCGTGGAATGAGCAGCCTCTATCTGCGGCACTTACTTGCATCATGAGTATGTATATAGTATAAAACACCATAGTTCAAGCATTTTTCAATTAAAGAGAAATAACAGTATCTCAATTTAATATATTACTTTTTAGACTATTATTTCTTCCATCTCAGTAATGGTACCGCAATACTAGCAAAAAGTTCAATAATAATTAACAATGTTTAATAAACGTAACAATAAAACATTGATCATAATAATTGACAATATTTCATTTAGTATTAAATTTCAAATGTTTATTTATATCGAAAAATCTAAATTGTTGTGTTGAATGTGTAATGAGTAATGTAAGAATTGTTCAAACATATCGAAAGATTCGTTTGATGTCTAATTTCAGTGTTATTTTTCTTTTCTTTTTTTTTCTTTTTTTTTTTTAAAGATACTCACTTCATCTTTATTACACTTTGCAAAAGCAGAAAAACCACGTTAAAGATTACAGCCCTGAAGAAATAAAAAATATGACAACCACATTTGGGGAAGTGGCCCGCTTCATTTATTTTGGTCAGTTACCAAAGAAGAGAAAAACTGATTGTTGATTTAATGTTAAAGTTACTTACTAATATTTTACTCACTATTTTAATATGTCAATAAATTCCAGCACAGTATTTTCACATTTATAACAAAATTAATTGTTAATACACATCACTTTAATTTTCGACTTAATTATTGACTTTAAAACTCTTATTGTATCGATAAAATAAATTTTTTAAATATATTTTATTGCATTATCTAATTTTCATTTTATTGATTTTTCTGTATCTCTTGGTTGTTATTGTCTTATATGATGGCGTTAGTTTTTGTTGCATTGTCATCCTCTACGTCTTAATTTTCTTTTCTGATTGTCTCGTTTGTTGTTGTCTTTTTGTTTCCTTTAATGTTCCTTGTTCTTTCATTTTTTTGTTAATCTTGATTTTAATTTCTCCCTTAATAGTTCAATGAAGTATCCTTGATTACTAATGGTTTTTTTCTTAGAAAGGCATAAGCATTCCATTAGTGCTTTTTCAATGCATTCATTAAGTTCGTTAAAATGAGTATGTCTTGATGAAAAACTGCCCAAATCTTAAACAAATTTTTACTGTCAAAATTTTTATGTAATTATGAAGAGAAAAGACCAAATTTTATTTTTGATCCTTTTTAGAACGTTCGAAATTTTGGTTAAAAATATCTTGTTTTTCTTGCGTCAACTATGATACCAAAAGGTTAGAATAGGAATTTTTGTTTATGGTAAAAACACATTGATTTGGAAATTCTTGCAAAAATCATATATTTAGCGTATTTTAATGAAATTTTATTTACAAATGAATTATTTTAGAAATGAATTGTTGTATATAATCCGAAAAAGTAATTATTATACTACTTAATGCTTATATTATAAGCAGAACTCATTGGAAAATTTTTGTAAAACAGAATCTCTAATTATCTGTTAAAAATGTAGTAAAATAAAACAGTTTTTAAACATATTGCTTATATGAATAACATTATGGAAACTATTGTCTTAACACTTTTTTCCGCAAAGAATAATGAATTTTTACAAGAATTTGTTTCATTTTTTTAAAATTTAATTTTAATTGAAAAAAGGTAGAAAGTTTTAAATCTTTTAAACTTCTGTGTTTATTTGTCAAGGTTGGGTGCTACTGATATCAGTAAAAACTATACTTAAGCTTTTCTATTTATGATTATTAATACAATTCAGCGGCCCCCCAATGTTTGTTTGCTTTAGGTTTTCTTAAAAATAATTTGTGTGTGTATAAACGTGCAGATTTTCGTAAAAAAATGTATGTCCATACACGATTTGTCTATATTTCTGAGATGAGGTAGAATTTACAGTATTACATTTTCGGACTATTGTCCTCATCATTGTTGCCATTTGTACGACGTTTCAGTCGTTGTATGCTCCGGCCTTTTTCAGGTGCTAGGAATTTCGAACAGAGCCCTTTATTACAATCACTAGGGTATATCATCTCCATCCACTTTGTGCAGAGCCTCTTTCTTTTTTTTATTTATTGGAGTCATGAGTTATCTCCCTCTAATCCTGTAAGTTACTTGTTCAACATTGTTTTAGCCTGGTATTGAACTCACAACTCTTTGAGTCAAGTCACAAGAACTAAGCCGTACAAGCACAGAGATTAACACAATATGGGATCCAGTAACACGGTGTGCCAGAGAAAATCATTAGTGTCAAAAATTGCAATATGAGCTCTGGTAAAAAAGAGTTACTGAAAATTAGGTTTATAAGTCCCCAAAATTCAGTTGTTCTTGTCCTTAAGGATATAGACGTTGGTTAGTTCCTGTGACTTGACCCAAAGAGCAGTGGTAAGCAAGTTAGTTACAGGGTTAGAGGGAGATAACTCATGACTACCCAAAGAGGCTCTACGCGAAAGGGATGGAGATGATATACCCCAGTGATAGTAATAAAGGGTTCTGTTCGAAATCCTAGCACCTAAAGAAAGCCGGGGCGTACAACCGGCAAAATGTCTTGCAAATGGCAACAATGATGAGGGCAATAGTCCGAATAATGTAATTACTGTCCATACACGACATTACTGGAAAATAAGAGAGATAATTATAATAAATTTAAAACTGAAGTACTAAAAATTCAATAAACACTAAATTACAGAGAATATTGTTTTACCTTTTTAGGATTACTGAGTAGTTCAATGTTCGGATGTGCGTTGTGGTGCAGTGGATATTGGCTCAAACGAGAAATCGGGAAGCCGAGTTCGAATTCCAGTTGAATTCATTGCATTCACCTACGCGCAAATACCCTTGGGAAAGGTATTAATCCGTCTCTTCCTTCCAGTTATGGGTTAAATAACAGGACAGATTGGGTTCTATAGCCTTGGCTGGCAACCAGTCTACCGCAGAAAGCAATGACAACATACTGCGGGATAATCTTCTGACAAGTCAGTCATGTCACTTTCAAGACATGATCGCCCAAGCGTGTTTCACGTATGGCACTTAACTGACTGACTGAGTAGTTCAAAATTACATAAAAAAGCGCTCACGTTATATTCTACAAATAATTTTTATAAATATGTTTACCCTTAGGAAAAAAATTAGATACACTTCCTTCTATCAGTTACACTGTCAACACCTTAAACACCCGCCCCCGTGTTAAAAAATGCATTTCGCGATGTTTTAAACTTAATTTAATTTGAAACAAATATTACTTTAACTAAATTTTAAATAAGCTAATAACCTTCAAATAAAATTTCAGTAAAGTATATTTTATTTTTGAAAGCTTAGATACCAGAGACAGTTGAAGATTCCGGGACACGTAACGAGGAAGAGAAGGGGGCTTGGAGAAACTAATAATCGCAAGATGGATAGAGAGGGAAAGAGGGACAAATGAAAACACCGCGTGTCATACTTGATAAACTTGAGTAATTTGATGGTAGCGCAGGATTTGGGAGAAATAAGACAAAACTTATTAAGAGCTGCAAGGGATAGGAAGATGTCCTGAAAGGTGACGGCACATAAGAGAAATTCTATCACCAGTGGCTACTTTTTTATAGCCTTTTTTATAGCCTTGTGACAAACATTTACTAAATATATTCATCCTCTGCGTATATATTCATATTTTTCTCCTCTGGACATTGTTCTATTCGCTTATTTTCCAATAATATGTGTTTCTAATAATAATATATAGATATAATATTTAATAATAATAATATATAGTCGTGCACACATGAAGGCTAAAACTCGAAATACTTGTGAATTGTGAGATGCGTTCTTTTTTAGAAATACGCAGCCTCAATTGCACTGCATTTAAAAATAGCTAATAATATAACCTGCCCTATCGTAAGTAGGATATATGAAGTAAATAAGTTCTCAGGTTTATACGCATGTATCCTGAAAAAGAAAATTCCAACATTGTTATGGAAAATAAAAGAACAATGACGGTTGAATACAGTAACAAACATTTTTGTTTTCTTTTTCATCATTACCGTTACTTCATCACTTGTTTAGTTGTTTAGTTTTTACCATTACTTTTTAGTTTTTCGTTATTTTTTTTCTGTGCTATTAGAGAGTGAATGTTTCTATTTTAGGAAATAATTGTTGTTGAAACAAGGAATATTGCTATATTTTTTACCTACAATTTTGTAGTTTTGTAAGTATGAACACGTTGAAAGATGAAGAGATTGTCAGTGGTGAAGAAATTAAGACGAACATTACTGACATATCGGTTTGTTGTAGTTATAAAGTAGAATCTATATAAAGCAACAAACGCCAGTGTTTAGTAAGTAATTAAATTAAATCGGGTTTTACAAAAACTTTTTAATAGGAATTTGATTTGTTTGTTATTTTCATCAATGATTTTAAAAAAAGGATATATAGTAAGTAAAATGGGAGCGTGTACAGACCTTTTGAATAAAAATTATAGTGTATGGCCGTATGGATTCATCTGTATGTTTATGTATAAATCGTTTATGGTTAGATAAAGAAGATAAGAACATATTTTTCTCGCCTGCGAAATGCATAGGCAAGAAAAATATAGTTTTCCTGTTTTCTTTATTTAACCATATTGTTTTTTTTCCTCAGATTATAACAGAGCATACTTTTGCAAATCAGTTTATGTATGGAAATGATTTTATTGGGGCGTATGTTTTAATAAAGATGCATATGTACGCACTTACGTGATTTACGTAAGACTCATGTGAGGGAGAAGTTAATTATTAGTCAGCACAAGTATTTGTTAATGCTTGTGTGTTTGTTTACCTTCTTTTAATTATGTTTAATAAATTTCTTTTTGTCTTGTATGTTTTTGCTTGTGCTATATTTAGAAACATAGTTCAATACTTATGTGTTAGGTTGACTGTGGATGAATGTGTTAAAAGTTTGTTCACATCTCATAAAATGTTCCTTAATTATTGTTTTGGGAAATGAACTATTTTTTTGTGAAGGTGTGTCTTTATCTGTCGTTATTTTTGTGGTTGTCAAAATTTTCTATCCGATTTCTTTTCGTGTTGAATTCGCGTATCGTGTTGATGGTTTAGAAGGTGTTAAAAGGGTCAGTCAGGTAAAGGCCTTCTGTTCTCGGTAAAGAGCAGGTTCCATAAAAATCTAAAAGTTCCTTAATATCATCAAAGAATACCTTCTTGTTCAAGGTCATTTTGTTTTTCTGCAAAGAGAAAAGAGCGTTGTAAAAATTGAAAATGTGAAAGACAAAACCGCTTCTTTACATGTGTAATCATTTAAGTGGATAGATATATTGATAATCTAGCATTCACAATGACTTTATTTTCACAACATATATAATATAAAACCAGAAGATATACGTAAAAATAAATATAGCCTGAAGCTTTACTATTGACAAGATTACAGTATTTGTCAAAATCAATATTCTCAAAGCAACAAATTTCTGTTTTTTGAATCTGACAAAGTAATTGATATATATATATATATATATATATATATATATATATATAGAGAGAGAGAGAGAGAGAGAAACACTGCCAAATAAGAATGTTTTTCATAAACGTTCGTATGAGGATATAGAAAAAAAATTAAGGTTGAAATTAAGCCCTTGTACAAACATCTGACATGATGATATTCATATTTTTTAGAGTAAATCTAATTTAAAATTTATAACTGTCTTTCTCGGCATGTTATTAACTATCTTGCTGTCTCTGTACCTTGGTATCTATCTTCATATATATCTAGTCATCTGTCTATGTTCCTTTGTAACTATCTAAGTTTGTTCATATATACGTATTCACCTGTCTTTTACAATATGTTCAAGTCTACCTTTCTCAGTTTTTATCTATATCAGTTTGTTTATATTTTTTATCATTTCACCCCAAGCAAGGTAGAAATGCCACTGGTGTGCAGGGGAATACAGTGTGAGAATAAGATAAGAGATAGATGGGAATCAAGTAGATAAAAGATGACAATTGACGTTGCATTTAATTTTTGGGGATTGTAGCTATCAGAGAAGCAAGTGAATGGAAGTGAGTTCCACAAACGGAAAGTGCGAGAAAAGCAACTATTTTAGTAGAAGTAGCGGTTACGTTTAGCTACTTCGATGTTAAAAAGGATGGGATCTTAATTTCAATCTAGAAGCACGAGTAAATACATGTACCAGGGGATAAAGCTCATCAGACCAGTTGTCATGAAAATACTCGTAGAAAAGACAAAGGAGAGCCACATCACGTCGACGAGAAAGTGACTGAAGGCGGGCTGCCAAATCAGGATCGATTATATTGTAGATATTTTTTGGATTTTGTCAAGAACCTCAAGATGAATAGCAGGAGGACCCGACCAAATATGGCAGCAGTTTTCAATGCACGAACGAATTCGTAGATTTATAAATGTGCATAATGGATTCTGACGAGAAAAACTTCCTGGCCTGACACAGCCAATCAACCTTCATAGAAGTAGATGCTGCTATGGATTCAATGTGGTCATTCAGTTTGACGTTATTCAAGAGAGTCAGGCCAAAGAGACAGTGCGTTTCTCTCTAGGAGACTAAGGTAATCTATTCTGATGGTAGGCAAGGCTGTTTCTCTATTGTGGTTAAAAGAGAGCAGCTTCGTTTAGGTGGCATTAAAATTTACGAGCCATTTCCTACTGCATTTAATCACAGTTTGGAGTTCCTTTTTAAAGTTCAGCAGCCAGGTTTACTTTTTCAGCCTTGGCATATTTCTTATTTAGACGGGCTTAAATAGTAGTGCCATCTGTGTAGATTCGTATCTGGGAACTGATTACATCAGCAAGATCATTAATAATGATCAGAAAAAGCGTAGGACTTAGGATAGAACCTAGAAAGTCGCCTTCATGTAAAAGAAGATTGCCCATTCAAAACAACCTTCATTTCACGATTTGCTAGGAACGATTGGATTAAATAAAACAATCGTCCAGAAAATCGTAGCTCTGAAGTTTGTACAAAGATCCACCATGCCAAACACTGTCAAATGCTTTCGAGATATCAAGAGCAACAGATCGAGCTTCGCAGTTCTTATCAAGAACCTGTTATTTATATTCAGTGATGGTCTTGGCCAAACGGAAGCCATATTATTTGTCTGATAGAAGGTTGTGAGATGTGAAATGCCTAACTATTTTAGCATTGATAATAGCCTCGGTTTAGTCAGTCAGTTAAGTGAAATATGTGATACACGCTTGGGCGATCATGTCTCGAAGAGACATGACTGACTGATCAGATAATTTTCCCGTTATAGGTTGCCATTATTTTCTGAGGTACACTGGTCGTTAGCCAAGGCTATAGAATCCAATCTGTCCTGCTATTTAACCCACAGCTAGAGGGAGAATTAAAGGATTCATACATTTCTTAATGGCATTTGTGCATATGTGAATACAACGTATTCAATTGGAATTCGAACGGCTCTCCGATTTCTCGTTCCGAGCCGATATCCACTGCACCACAGCGCACATCCAATAACCTCGAATACCTTGACAAAAAGAAGCAAGTGGCTAATAGGGCGATAATTAGATGGGTCAGAGGGCTCTCCGGAGTTGCTAAAAACAGGAACTACAGAGAAGGAATTCCAACAAGCAGGAATGCAGAAAGAAATGAGGCAATAGTTATAGAGTTTGGAGAGGACTGGAGCCAGGGGCACATTTCTTTGGAACGACGGCTGGAATTCCATTATCTTCGCCTACCTTATAGAAGTCAAGCTTAGAAATTATATTAGATACCAGAGACGGGGTAATATATATATATATATATATATATATATATATATATATATATATATATATATATATTACTCAGTTGAGTCTCAGCTCTAGATGGGAAATTGGATATGGTTACTCTAGAGGAATTAAGTGCGGTGTTGGATGGGAATTTGCAAGCAAAACATTCGATCTTGTCTGCTGTGGATGTGAGGACTTCGAATTGATTAAATAGAAGAGGGATCGAGAGTTTTCTGTTGTTCTTTTGCGGAGCTGCCAGTGTTCTTCGGAATTAAACTTCCAAGATCCTATACGCTGCTTCATTCCATCAGTAAACAACGGCTTAGCATCATTTAGGACACGTTTACATTTATGACGAGCGGAGACAAAGAGGCGCCTATTATGGTCAGACGTGTCACTTTGGTAAAAGCGGAAGAGGTTATTCCTGTAGGCGATGGCAGCCGATAGACTGCATATCTATCAAAGTTTGTTCTTATGAATATATCATGAATCTATGTATCTCTTTCAGTTTGTTTATATCTGTCTTTTTCAGTTTGTTCATTTGTATGTATCATTCTACGACTTTCAGTTTGTTCATCCCTCTGTACATTTCTCAGTTTGTTCGTATACATCTGAGTGATTTATCAACGGGACCATTCTAACAATGCTAACGTATGACAATCAAATGATAATCATTTTTCATTCTCCGTCAGTAGCTTGTCAGCCATTAATAAACTGCTCGGTTGCTCTTTCTACAAATGGCACCCAGAGACGGTAACAAACCTGCCAATTAGAATAACGATGTTTTTCTATACAGTATACAAGAATTCAGAAATGGATGAAAAATGAATTAATAATACATTAGATAATGATCCAAATTTTTGTGATTAAAATGTTTGAATTAGCGTCTAAAACCGAAAACAAAACTGATTCTGAAACTAGAAAGAGAAACTCCTACAAGATGATACCTAAATGTATAAGGAAATGGATAAAGTAATAGAGTAAAAATACTTGCACTTCGAATTATCAGGTATTCCCTTAGTTCTTTTCCAGTATAAACAGAGAGAACCTATAAGTATAAAAATAATGCTTTGTTGAGATGTAAAACATTGGCAGCGAGAATACTTTCATTGCATTAATCGCACTGAAAAAACATGTATATCGAGAGTTTTAAAACTAAAAGTCAAACTGGGTTGGGTTAGAATAAATAAAGCAATGTAATAAATGTGTCCCAAACACTAATTTTTGTATAATATGATGTAATGAATGACAACGCAAAACAACATAATAACTGGTATAATTAACACATATTTAAATACAGCAAGATAACAAAATATATGCACAATATAATTCAGTCTTTTCTAGATGACTGAAGTTTTTCTTTCTGACACGTACTAACACATCACTCAATAAGTCCCGGTCTTGACATATAAATATCGCCACTAATAAAAAGTCCATATAATTTTTTTACGAAGTACTAACTTTCAAATGGCACGTGACAAAATTTGGGTCCGATCGGATTATTAGTTTACAAATTAGTTATTTAAGTGGAGCTATTGTGCCAGATTTTCAAAACAATGGAAAAATCTGAATTTTGTTTGTTGATAAAGCATTGCTTCCTGATGGAAAAAATGCTGTTCAAGCAAAGCAATGGCTTTATAAGTGTTATTCGGACTCTGCTCTGTCAGAAACAACGGTTAAGAGGTGTTATGCTGACTTTAAACGCAGTCGTACAGACACAAATGATGCTGAACGCCTAGGTCACACAAAATAGGCACTTGTACACACACACACACACACACACACACACACACACACACACACATACAAACACACACACACAAAATCCACAAATTCTTTTGGCCGATCGTAAATTGAAGTTGCATGAGATAGCAGAGAAGTTGAACATATTAGAATGTAATGTATTCACCATTTTACATGAACATTTCTAAGTGAGAAAGCTGTGTTCAAAGTGGGTGCTGCGTTTGTTCACAGTCGATGAAAACAACAACACGTCGACGATTCAGAGCGTTGTTTGTGACTGTTACAACGCAATAAGGAGTTTTTGCTTAAATATGGCACAGAGGATGAAATATAGATCCATTACTTCACTTCGGGGTCAAATCAGCAGTCAACTGCGTGGACAGTAGCAAGTAAAAGCCGTCCAAAGCGACCAAATACGCCAACATCAGCAGGCATGGTTTTTGCCTCCATATTTTGGGATGCGCAAGGTATTTTGTTCATCGATTATCTTGAGAAAGCAAGAACCATCAATAGAGAATATTATATAGCATTAGTGGTGCTTTTAAAAGAAGAAATCGCCAAAAACCGGCCACAAATGAAGTAGAAAAAATGATCTTTCAGCAAGACAACGCTCCGTGTCACAAGTCGATGGAAAAACTACATGAATTGCACTTCAAATTACTTCCGTATCCACCCTATTCTTCAGACCTGACCCCCAGCGACAACTGGCTGCTTGCAGAGTTCAAAAGACTGGTCCAGGAAAAGAGATTTGGCTTCAGTGAAGAAATGATATCGGAAACTGGGGCTCATTTTGAGGCCAAAGACAAATCGTTCTACAAAAAAGGCATGGAATTCTTAGAGAAGCGTTGGAAGCAGTGAATCACTCTAGAAAGTGACTGTGTTGATAAATAAAGTCGAATTTTGTCTAAAAGTTATTGTTTATTAGTTAAGCACGGTATATATTAAGTGATGTGTTAACACTTTTTGTTGTTATCGCAACAATTTTGATAAGCAAAGACGTTTTTTACAATTAATTTTCTTTCAAAGTAGCAAAGCAATAGTAAGTCTCACACAGATGAGAACATTCACGGCACATAAAATTGATTACCTAAATGGTTCCCGTTTTTCTTTGCTAAGAAAATAAATCAACACCATATTGACTAAACACATCTGTCAAAGATTGTTTCTGCAGCTTTATTCAATTATCTTCAATAATAATAATGGGAATAAGACTATTGTCATTATCTCTTTGATATCAATTCCGACTCTTAGCAATGATCATATCTCATTTCCCCATCCGCAGGTTAGAGGTAAAATAATTTCCTCAGCACCTAAACTGTTCTAAGAAGTGCTGCTACTTGAGCACTCCCAATAATGTCGAGGTATCTCTAAGCTATCCTGTGCGACAGAAATATTCCTAGAAAAAATAATTTCTAGAGTGCTAACCATAAAAGGAACAACTTGAGCTGCTGCTTCGTATATTTTTCTGATTTATCCGGCCATTTTTTGATTTATCCATGGCCATGTATCTTTGCATTTTCAACTACTTTACCTTCATGATGTTCTCATCATCGTCTATTAGGATCCATTACTGGCTGTTCTGGTATACAAGTGTGATGTCAGGGTGATTGCTCTCCACACGATCAGTCAAGATTATGGTATTCAACATGAGTTTCACTTGCTCATTCTCAGCTACTGACAGGGGAGCATCCTCATACCACTTCTCTGCACTCTCAAGGCCTTGAATGTAGTAGATATTCTGATATTTTTCATGGAGTCGTTTGTACTCTCTTTGTGTTATCTGAGTATAAACACCAAAACGTGTTGCACACTTTTAGTAGCTTTACTACACAGCCTTCATAAGGCCAAAATATTTGATATAATTTGTTCTTAAAGCCTGCGCTTCAGCTGCACAGATCATTTTTTCTTTTTACTTCTGAAAGAATCCGTTGCCAAGCCATTTTCATGATTCAGGATCTGTGTCATCTTGGATATTTTTGTACAAATGATTCATGCAAGTCCTTTTCCTTTCATACATAGTCTTTCTAATAATGGATTCTTTTCCCGTAATCCGCCAAACTTTTTGCCTTTAAAATCACCTTTATATTCTGCACTTTATTTTGACATCCACTTCCGGCTATTCTCTAAACATTCATGCACGGATTTATTTTTTCGCATATTCTTCTATCTGTTTCAAACCACTTTCGCCCTCTTTTTGAAGAGGTAATGCCTATACGTATAACTCTTAAGATGTAAGCACTGTTTCATCGTTAAAATTTTTATTGTCATTCGGTCAAAGTTTACTTTTTGGTCCATTCAACAATGCATTCGTCATAACTCACAAACTCGACTGCTCAAGCATTGATACTTGAGACTAAATTTCCACCATTTAATTTGTAAAGCTTCTTTACATGTCGAATATACTCCTCTCGTATCTGTAATTCCATTTTGATTGCCGGGTATTTATAACCACGGCTATCTACATTTTTTATGCATTCTACACCTGGGAACTTTATACCTGTGCTGCTCCCTTTCTTCCTTCCTCTTCATTTCCAGCACAGCCTGTCGTATATCCTAATCATGTTTACCAGAGAATCCAACTGGTTACAACTGGTAACATATCATTTAAGATCACCTCCAGATAATAAATGGTTGATAGATTTTCTTTGGTTATTTGCAAACAGATTTCATTCTATTGAGATTCAGTCATTAACAGTATGCGGATCACAAAAAACAGTTTGGATAGTGCATCGACCAAAAAACTATAGCCTTGACACGTTTATTATTATTATCATCACTATTATTCTCTTCACATAATTTACTAGTTATATATTAATCGTGATCTGCAAAGAAAAGAGATTATCAAATAGAAGTAAAATTTAATATAACAATTAAATAATAATGAAAAAGAAAAAATAAGGGAAAGATACAGTATTTATAGCAAATCGTTTGAGCTTGGAAAAGTTTGTTTAGAGTGGCTTTTCAGAGATAAAAATTGATTAATAAATTTTGTAGTATATGCATTACAAGTAAATAAACCAACTATCAATAAAATTGCCTCAATCAAGATGCTGATGTGTTCTTTCACATATGAGCATCTAGACTGAAAGATATTTTCTTGGTAATGGTTTATTTTAAAACTATAAATTAATTTACGCCATGTGACGCAATAAAGGTGAACAATTTGTTGTCATAGAAGGTTCATTTTGTTAATTTCTTTGTTCACTTTAAACAAACAAATAGTCTATTTATCAACTTTCTACCTTGTTTCTCTGAAGACAACCAACAATGGTCGAAAGTACTCAAAACATAAAGATCTTGATAATATTTTTGAAACATTTTTACTATTATTCGACACAAGGAAATAGATAATTTACGTTGTTCGGACTGTTATCCTCATCTTTATTGACATATTCACAAAGTTTCAGCCGTTGTACACCCTGGCCTTATTCAGGTGATTGGAATTTCGAAAAAGCACTGGGGTATATCATTCTCGTTCCATGTGCTATGTCACTTCCGGATGTTATGTAGTTATCTCCCTTTAACTGAACTATCTAAGTTATCTAAGTTACTTGTTCACCACTGCTGTAGCAAGGTACTGAACTTACAACTCTTTGGGTTAAATCACTGGATCTTTTATTCACTGGGCCATGTATCCTTGAGGAATTAAAGCGTTCGCTTCTAAATTTCTAATCACCTGAATAAGTCCGGAACGTACAACGGCGGAAACGTCGTGAATATGGTAATAAAGATGAGAACAACAGTCCGAAAATGTAAATACTATATATATATATAATGTTTGAGATTTTCAATATATTTAAAAAATAGTTTTTAGAGGTGTTTTTCATTGATATTGTGCATAATGTCCCAAAATGGCGACTTTCAAAGTATTCTTGTCACAGTGGGGACACTGATCAATATATTGACATAGAGGTCAAACAGATCTAAGCTGAGGGATGACAATTCTTGGCAAACACGACGTAGGTTACGTGAGTCAAGTGGAAGAGAGCAGAATATTGGAACAGGTACGCCCATTCAACTTGATCATTCTATCCAGCACCTTGATTCATAAGCTTTTTAATCTGATGATCTATAGAAAGAAGTGGGGCAGCATGATATATATCATTGTTCACGGCCATGATACAAATTTGGTATGAATCACCCTGGGTATATCTCCGAGTTCCTGAGATTAGAGGGATAATACCATGAGTACAGCGCGCTTTTTCATTTCCTGTGTCGTATTTTTATATTAATGCTCTCGTTACGTCTGAAAGAAAAAGAAAAATATTTATTTCATGCCACCTAATGTTACCTCGTTATCTTTCCTTTTTGATCTGTTAAATATGTTCTCAAATATCTGGCACTCTCTCCCTCTTTTCTCCCCATATAATGCAATAGACACTAGGTTGTAAATACATCACAAGTACGATCACAGATATTACGAAGACCTTTGACAAGATTTACTGCACAAGCTCTCCATTTATCTTCTTTTTTTTAATCATTTCACCTCGAGCAAGGCGGAAACGCCACTGATGTGCAGGGGGCTACATAAATGTAAAAAGATTAATTAGAAGAGAGTGAGGAGTACAAACTAGTTAGAAAGGAACAATAGAAAGCTGAGAAAGCAGGTGCGATGACAGATACATAGGTGGAGAAAAAGGGAAGGTTATACGGGGGTGGGGAGAGAGCTAGAGTCCAGTGGTTAGTAGATGAGTATTGACTTTGCATTTAAATTTCTGGAGGTTGTACCCGTCAGGAAAGCAAGAATACGGGAGCGAGTCCCGCCTGTGGAACTCGCTCCCGTATTCTTGCTTTCCTGACGGGTACAACCTCCAGAAATTTAAATGCAAAGTCAATACTCATCTGTTGAGGAGGCATCAGTGACTTAAGTTCGTCTGAGCAGAAGCCATGAAAGTATTTATAGAACAGACAATGAGAGGCCACATTTCGACGATGGGGAAGTGGCTGCAGTCGAGCCACCAGATCAGTACCTATCACATTACAGACTCTCCTTTGGAGCCTGTCAAGAACACTGAGGAGAACGGCAGGGGCACCTAACCATAAATGGCAGCAGTACTCCATGCACAGACGGATGGTTGACTTGTATATATGCAGGATGGATTCAGGTGGAAAAAACATCCTGGATCGACATTGTGACCCAACCTTCTTAGCAGTAGATTTTGCTATGGATTCAATATAGTGGTTCCATTTGAGGTCTGAGGACAGGGTAAGTCCGAAGAGGCGTAGTGTATTACTCTCCGGGAGAATCGCTCGGTCCATGCTTATGGGAGGCAGGAGAGGTTGCCTGTAATAGTTGACAGACAACAGCTTGGTCTTAGATGAATTGAAGTTGACAAGCCACTTCTTGCACCAGTTCACCACAGAGTGTAGATCCCGTTCAAGGTCAGCAGCGAGATTATGTCTGTCCACCACGACAGGTTACTTACTGGTGCGGGAGTATATTGTAGTGTCATCTGCGTAGATGCCTACTTGGGACTTGATCTCATCTGGGAGATCGTTGATGAAATTAAGGAAGAGCGTCGGCCCCAGGATAGAGCCCTGTGGGACACTAGCATTCGTGCTGTAGGACGAAGAAGCACGCCCATTCAGAACGAACTTCATTTTGCGGTTATTTAAGAAAGATTGGATTAGGTCAAGCAGGCGACCGGTAATACCATAACTGCGTAGTTTGCATAGGAGGCCAGAGTGCCAAACCCTGTCGAAAGCCTTGGAGATGTCCAGAGCAACCGCGCGAGCCTCGTCAGACTCATCAAGGGCCTGTAGCATGTACTCCGTTACGGTTGTTAGCAGGTCGGCCGTGGACCTGGCAAAGCGGAATCCATATTGCCTGTCGGAGAACAGTTTGTGGGCGGTGAGATGATGAACTATTTCAGCATTGATTATAGCCCGAATACTTTCCCGAATATCGGTAGAAGACTGATAGGGCGATAGTTGAATGGGTCCGAGGGTTCACCACAATTCTTAAATACAGGAACGACTGAAGAGAACTTCCAGCATGCAGGAAAGCAGGAAGCAGAAAGGCAGTAGTTAAATAGTTTAGAGAGGACAGGGGAAAGTTCAAGAGCACACCTCTTAAGGACTATCACCGGGATTCCATCGTCTCCACACGCCTTATGGGGGTCGAGTTTTGAAATTACTCTGGATACTACTGTCGGGGTAATATATACGTCGTGCAGTTTGGCCTCAGTTCTAATAGGGAAGTCGGGTGGGTGTACTCCGGACGAGTCGAATGTGGAGTTGGATGAGAATCTGTGGGCAAAGCACTCAGCTTTGTCCGCAGATGACATGAGAACCTCAAATCCGTGAATTAAAGGAGGTATTGAGGATTTCCTATTGTTGAGCACTCGTTTATAAATCCTCCAATAGTTCTTGGAGCCGAACTTGCGGTCAGCTATGTGCTGTCGCATTCTCTCAGCAAACAACTGTTTGGCGTCATTTAGGGTTCTCTTGCACTCATTGCGAGCAGATATGAACAGGCGCCTATTGTGATCAGTTGACTGTCTCCGGAATAGACGGAAGTAATGGTACCTGTGGGCAATAGCGGCTGAGCAGGCCGGAGAGAACCACGGAGAGGAATGAGGTTTTAAGCAATACTTCCTGGTGGGTATGAAGGCATCAATGCCAGCTTTCACCCATGACGAGACCTCAGAGGCACAGTCATCAACTGATAGGTCGAACACTCTTCCCGAAGGGACGTCGCAGAGGAAATCGCGAAAGGCATCCCAGTCAGCTTTTTGGTAGAGGTAGGAGGTCCTATAGGTAGGGGGCTCCTGGGGGGAGTGAGATTGGAAAGAAACACTGAGAGAGACTACAGCGTGGTCGGAGTTGCCGAGAGAGCAAAGCTGCGAGACTTGACAGGTGTCAGGCGCAGAGGTGAAACATATATCTAGTAGTGAGGAATGACCCGAGGGAGTGCTTGGGAAGCAAGTGGGGGAGTCCACCACTTGCGTAAGGGATTGGGAAATAGCAAAGTTCATGGCGTGAATGCCCGCTGGATCAGTAACGGCGTTTTCAAGCCACTCAGAGTGATGAGCATTGAGGTCTCCAAATACAAATATGTGGGCGAATGGGTGATAGGAAATAGCCTTATCTATGTCGTCAGCAATGCTATCTAGTAGGGAGCAGTCAGGAGAGGAGGGAGAACAGTAAAGAAAGAATAGGTAACTAACCGAACTGAGGAGAGACAGGCGGAGACATATGTATTGGTGGTCAGTAGATTCGAGTGAAGTTACCCTAGCTATGGGGAGGTGTTCGCTGACATAGACACCCAGACCATGCATGTGGACAGTGGAACCCTTCCTTAAAAGGGGAAGATAACCAGGGATGAAGAGGTCAGAGGAGGGAATAGCTGAGTTGAGGTTAGTTTCGCAGAGCGCAAGGATGTCAGGGGACTTTTCATGCAGGAAAGCTTCTACACTAGGAAAGTTAGTACGAATGCCCCGGATATTAGTGAAGGAAAGGTTAATGGGTTTAGGTGGTTTGGATTTAACTGGTTTAGGGTCATTTCTGATTTGTTTAGTCATGATTCTGTTTGTAGAAAGGGACCTAGGGTAGAGGATACAGGCGGTCATTATCCACGATCTGTGCTGGGAGGGAAACTGGCTTGGGCTGCAACAAGGTGTGGCCTCGGGGTTGCCCACCGAAAGCGCTTGCAGGGACACCTATCCATGCACAACATGGCACTACAAGAACCCCGATATTATACAACTGTTGATCAGAGCAGCCGCTCTTGACGCTACGCAAGAGTTAGGGCTCCTAACTACCAGTTGGAAGCAGCAACCAGGAAACTGCTAACCCGGTACTCTCACAATGATGAGCCGTTGCCACCAACCGGCCAGATCGCAGGAAACTCACGGAAGCACCAATACCAAGGTCTGAAGAGAGAGAAGAGAAACCGGAAACCACATCCTAAACAGGAAACAAGGGGCAAGCCTCTACTCCAGTTCAATAGACGTGGGAGGAGTATGGACCGGGCGATAGTGTGACCTATCTACTCCTATTTAAAAAAAAGAAAGAAAGAAAAAAACAAAACACAAACTTCCAAATGTGGAGAGTTAACTAAGTTTTAACTTAGTTAAAGTCCAACTGAAGCATGAACGCCAAAAAGTGAGGAAAAAAACAAAACAAAAAAAAAAAAAACGAAAAAATACAGATTTAAGGATCAATTTGTAACATACCTCACAGTTTAACACAGGAAATTTGAATTAAGAAAGTTTCACTCTTCAATTCTTGCTTTTCCCAAAAATCAACATCGAGTTAAGCTGTTTGGTAAATTTGAATTCATAGAACAGACCATAGCAAGGTAACAAGTGGCTGCTGATACCTTGGCCAGGATAGCTTCGCATAACAGAATAAATAAATAAATAAAAATCCCAAACTTTTTTTTTCAACTGAAGCATGAACGCCAAAAAGTGAGGAAAGAAAAAAAAAAAAAAAAAAAAACAAAAAACAAAAAAAAATACAATTGGAAAGTATTCTTGTTGTATACTTTATAACAAAACGACGAAAATTTAACTTCAACCAAAACGACATGTATGTTCTATACCCTTCGATGAAACGACGATTATTAATTCGATGACGAGGTCTCAAAACTTATTATCTTCTCTCTTATAAAATCGCTTGCCTTTTCCATGCTGATAAAATGACGATATTCTCACTTAATAAAATGACGACCGTAACACGCATATATAAATAAAGGCATACAGCATTTCTTCAGATGACGTAGTTCGAGTCCTGTCTGTCTGTCTCTGTCTTCCGAATTCAACTGCTCAAGGTGATTCTTCTTTCTACTACTAATCCGTCTCTTCACGGATATTGTTACAAACATTCCGAGCTCACATTATTTGACCTTGGCCACGCTGGTTTTAAAACAATCAAATATTTTCCTGACATGAAAAATTCTGCACGCATTCTTAACTTTGACAACAATCAAATATTTATCAAAACAATATCTATTTTTCTTTTGGTAGCCGATTTGCATATTTTTCCTGTTTCATAAAAATATACGTCTTAACGAAATTACGCAGCATCTCAGATAATATCCAACATTGTCATTTATTTTATTAAGTCATTCATAGCGGTAATTGTTACTGATCAGTCTTCCAAGACGCAAGTGATCAATGCTGCCGTCTCCAAGGCTAACTTTTTCGTTCAACTGTCTTCTTTAATGTTTTACCTAAGAATATATACCGATCATTTGTGGATATGTATGCTGATGGTACATGAGTATATGTAGATGACCGGAGCCTAACAGTTGATAGCTTCTCTGACCTAATTATGGGACGTATCATTACAGTACTATACACATATCAATATTTAAATTTTGCTACTGTCATTTTTCAATCAACACTTGACGATTGCATCATGTTTCAAACCCAGACTTGTGTTACCTGTGAGGGGAAAAATGTATATTTAATATTAATATAAATATTATTTCTGTTATTAAACACCGTACATTATTTTATTAGCGCCAGAACTCAATGTTTAATACCACACACACACACACACACACACACACACACACACACACACACAGAAAGAGAGAGAGAGAGGTATCAATGAATCAAGTTTGCTAGGTGACATTTGAGCTATTAGTTGACAGTCTGAAAAGAGGAAAAATGTACGTAATTCAACTTACCGCTTTTAGGTTTGTTCGTGATTTACGGATAACATAATTACCACGTGCACCACACAGGAGAAGCAATCTGAATAAATATATAAATAAAGATAGAATGATGATGGAAGGGGAAGAAGAGAGAAAAACGTGGAGGTGGAGGGGAAGAGGATGATCTTAAGTATGAGCATTTAGATGCAACTTGTTTGAAAACTGATAGGTTACATTTATAATAAAAAAAGCGGATTAAAAACGATTAATAAAATATGTAATTTAAGACACGACTTTAATTTTTGAAGAGTGTTGCTTACTTTTTCCGAGATTAGACGGATATCTTACTTTTTGCGTATAAATTGGCATTTTTTTTTTTTTTTAGGATTTGACAAAGTTTTAATTTCTTTGACTATTGGCAAAGACGAAGAAACAAAAAGACATTGTAAAAAGCTTACTCATTCAGTTCATCCCGGTGTCCTTTGAATGTAATTATTTGGTTCTGTTGACCAACAAAAGAAAATTAAGTATTTCATATATATAAATTTACAGATCTTAATAATTTCAATTGTTATATAATTACTTGATTTTGAATAATTTTAAATTACTAAATTAATCTTTAATTGTTAATTAAAAAAAAACAATTTTAATAATAAAGTTAATTAGGATACAAGTAAATATATGTATATTTTTATATATACACCAATTACATAATTACATCTTTTTCTATTTTTGAATAATTAAGGGACTAAAACGCAGAGGGGGGTTACTGAATACAAAAAGAATATAAGAAAAAGACAAATTATTATTAAGGAGAGAGAAAGGGAGCGATAATGGACAGCAATAAAGAAGACAGAAGATAACGGCTGATGTTGCCTTTACATTTTTGGGAGATCAAACTTGACTGGAAAGCAATTCCACAGGTAAGTGCGGCAGAATAAAAAAAAAACTGTTAACATAGAACTTACGGTTACATCTAGCCATTTTAAGTGCATCATAATGACATCTTTCTAGTACTGCGCTTAAATTCATAAAGTCTCGGTGCCATAGAGCAAAGTTTATCAAAAGAATTCGTATGAAAGTATGTATGGAAAAGGTAGAGGGAAGCCACGTTACGGCTGTGGGAAAGTGACTGAAACCGAGATGCCATAATAGACTTTATCAAGAATTTTATCAAGGATCCTCAAATATGTTGCAGAAGCGTCAGACCATATGTGGCAGCAAAATTCAAAGGAGATTAACTTATAAATATGTAAGATAGAGTCAATCGTGAATAGTTGTCTAGCACAACACAGTGAACCAACTTTCTTGAAAGCAGACTTAGCAATTGATTCAGTATAAGAAGGAGCAACGGGTCCCTCACCTGAAGTTTATCATCAGCTATGGTGATGCAAGATAAACAGAGGATTAATATCGAGCAGTTTCATTTAGGAGACGTTAACATTAACAATCCAATCCTTGCCCCAGTTAACAAATGAATGTAGGTCATTTTTTAGATGAGCTGCTTGACCTTATTGAACCGATTAGACTTACTATTAATACGGGAATAAATAGTTGTGCCATCAGCATAAATACAGAGTTTGATAACTAAAGCCATAGGAAGGTAGTTGATGAAAATTAGGAAAAATGTGGATTCATAGATAATGCAAAAGGATGTAGAAGAGTAACTATTCAATAAAACTTCTATTTCGCGATTTGATAAGAGAGATTGAATCAGTTAAAAAATGTGGATTCATAGATAATGCAAAAGGATGTAGAAGAGTAACTATTCAAGACAACTTCTATTTCGCGATTTGATAAGAGAGATTGAATCAGTTAAAAAATGTGGATTCATAGATAATGTAAAAGGACGTAGAAGAGTAACTATTCAAGACAACTTCTATTTCGCGATTTGATAAGAGAGATTGAATCAGTTAAAAAATGTGGATTCATAGATAATGCAAAAGGATGTAGAAGAGTAACTATTCAAGACAACTTCTATTTCGCGATTTGATAAGAGAGATTGAATCAGTTAAAAAATGTGGATTCATAGATAATGCAAAAGGATGTAGAAGAGTAACTATTCAAGACAACTTCTATTTCGCGATTTGATAAGAGAGATTGAATCAGTTAAAAAATGTGGATTCATAGATAATGCAAAAGGACGTAGAAGAGTAACTATTCAAGACAACTTCTATTTCGCGATTTGATAAGAGAGATTGAATCAGTTAAAAAATGTGGATTCATAGATAATGCAAAAGGATGTAGAAGAGTAACTATTCAAGACAACTTCTATTTCGCGATTTGATAAGAGAGATTGAATCAGTTAAAAAATGTGGATTCATAGATAATGCAAAAGGACGTAGAAGAGTAACTATTCAAGACAACTTCTATTTCGCGATTTGATAAGAGAGATTGAATCAGTTAAAAAATGTGGATTCATAGATAATGCAAAAGGATGTAGAAGAGTAACTATTCAAGACAACTTCTATTTCGCGATTTGATAAGAGAGATTGAATCAGTTAAAAAATGTGGATTCATAGATAATGCAAAAGGATGTAGAAGAGTAACTATTCAAGACAACTTCTATTTCGCGATTTGATAAGAGAGATTGAATCAGTTAAAAAATGTGGATTCATAGATAATGCAAAAGGATGTAGAAGAGTAACTATTCAAGACAACTTCTATTTCGCGATTTGATAAGAGAGATTGAATCAGTTAAAAAATGTGGATTCATAGATAATGCAAAAGGACGTAGAAGAGTAACTATTCAAGACAACTTCTATTTCGCGATTTGATAAGAGAGATTGAATCAGTTAAAAAATGTGGATTCATAGATAATGCAAAAGGATGTAGAAGAGTAACTATTCAAGACAACTTCTATTTCGCGATTTGATAAGAGAGATTGAATCAGTTAAAAAATGTGGATTCATAGATAATGCAAAAGGACGTAGAAGAGTAACTATTCAAGACAACTTCTATTTCGCAATTTGATAAGAGAGATTGAATCAGTTAAAAAATGTGGATTCATAGATAATGCAAAAGGATGTAGAAGAGTAACTATTCAAGACAACTTCTATTTCGCGATTTGATAAGAGAGATTGAATCAGTTAAAAAATGTGGATTCATAGATAATGCAAAAGGATGTAGAAGAGTAACTATTCAAGACAACTTCTATTTCGCGATTTGATAAGAGAGATTGAATCAGTTAAAAAATGTGGATTCATAGATAATGCAAAAGGATGTAGAAGAGTAACTATTCAAGACAACTTCTATTTCGCGATTTGATAAGAGAGATTGAATCAGTTAAAAAATGTGGATTCATAGATAATGCAAAAGGATGTAGAAGAGTAACTATTCAAGACAACTTCTATTTCGCGATTTGATAAGAGAGATTGAATCAGTTAAAAAATGTGGATTCATAGATAATGCAAAAGGATGTAGAAGAGTAACTATTCAAGACAACTTCTATTTCGCGATTTGATAAGAGAGATTGAATCAGTTAAAAAATGTGGATTCATAGATAATGCAAAAGGATGTAGAAGAGTAACTATTCAAGACAACTTCTATTTCGCGATTTGATAAGAGAGATTGAATCAGTTAAAAAATGTGGATTCATAGATAATGCAAAAGGATGTAGAAGAGTAACTATTCAATAAAACTTCTATTTCGCGATTTGATAAGAGAGATTGAATCAGTTAAAAAATGTGGATTCATAGATAATGCAAAAGGATGTAGAAGAGTAACTATTCAAGACAACTTCTATTTCGCGATTTGATAAGAGAGATTGAATCAGTTAAAAAATGTGGATTCATAGATAATGTAAAAGGACGTAGAAGAGTAACTATTCAAGACAACTTCTATTTCGCGATTTGATAAGAGAGATTGAATCAGTTAAAAAATGTGGATTCATAGATAATGCAAAAGGATGTAGAAGAGTAACTATTCAAGACAACTTCTATTTCGCGATTTGATAAGAGAGATTGAATCAGTTAAAAAATGTGGATTCATAGATAATGCAAAAGGATGTAGAAGAGTAACTATTCAAGACAACTTCTATTTCGCGATTTGATAAGAGAGATTGAATCAGTTAAAAAATGTGGATTCATAGATAATGCAAAAGGATGTAGAAGAGTAACTATTCAAGACAACTTCTATTTCGCGATTTGATAAGAGAGATTGAATCAGTTAAAAAATGTGGATTCATAGATAATGCAAAAGGATGTAGAAGAGTAACTATTCAAGACAACTTCTATTTCGCGATTTGATAAGAGAGATTGAATCAGTTAAAAAATGTGGATTCATAGATAATGCAAAAGGATGTAGAAGAGTAACTATTCAAGACAACTTCTATTTCGCGATTTGATAAGAGAGATTGAATCAGTTAAAAAATGTGGATTCATAGATAATGCAAAAGGATGTAGAAGAGTAACTATTCAAGACAACTTCTATTTCGCGATTTGATAAGAGAGATTGAATCAGTTAAAAAATGTGGATTCATAGATAATGCAAAAGGATGTAGAAGAGTAACTATTCAATAAAACTTCTATTTCGCGATTTGATAAGAGAGATTGAATCAGTTAAAAAATGAATCCAGAAACATCATAAACATTTAATTTGTGAAAAAGACCAGCATGCCTTCGAAATGTCAAAAGAAACAACCTGAGATTCAGCATTCTTACCTAAAACTTGATAGCAATAATCGTTAATACATCAGCACTTGACCTAGAACATACTGTATGCGGCGGGAAGAAAAGAGACAAATTTGGAGGTGGAGGAGAAGAGGATGATCGATTCAGAATTGATTAGAGCCGCTAGTATTTTGCCAAAAAGAGATCGAAGGCTGATAGAACAATCAATGTTCTTAAAGACTGGCACTACAAAAGACGTTTTCCAACAAGCAGGAATGCCAGAAGCACAGGGGATTTATTTTAGAGTTTGGAGAGAAGAGGAACCAGTTCAAGAGAACATTTAAGAACTATTGCAGGGATACCATCAAAATCATATACATTGAGGAGGTACAGTTTGGAGATGATAGTAAAAACATAGAAGGAGTTATATGTATATTACTCAATAGAGACTTGATTTTAAGTGGACAGTGTAGCAAATACATAAAAAGATGTTAACGCCTCTAATTGAGTAAAGAGAGGAGAACTTACTCTTATTTAACACGCCATTACACAACCGCCAGTAATCACAAGAGCCAAACTTGTAAAACACATTTACAATTATTAAGAGCAGACAAAACTAGGCGTGTGTTGGGATCGGAACAATCACGCTGGTGCAGTGATTCCCTAACATCTTGACTTCAATCACTTTCCCAATGGCGTAATGTTGCTTCCTTATGCCCTTTCTATGAATACTTTCGTGGTAATTGTTCGAATTAACTTTGCTCTATGGTACCTGAATTTTGTGAATTTAAGTGCAGTACTAGATTGGTAACAAGGTCTCATCATTTTACAGTTAAATTAGCAAGATATAATCGTAAGTTTTATGCGAACAGTTTCGTCTGTCGCTAGTGGAACCCATTTCTGTTTTATTGCTTTCCAGTTTGATCTTCAAAAATTTAAATGCAACATTACCCACGGAGATTATTTTGTAAATTGAAGTGCACATATTTTCATTCTGTTATCACTCCAAGATAAAGGCTTGATGATGACGGTATCACCGAAGCAAAACTGTTTCTTACCACAAAATCTTCATCTGAAAAAAAAAGACAACAAAAAAGCTCAATGGGCAATTAATAATCAAACAGTTAATAGCAACTCTAATTAGATAAATTTGTCTTCTTGATTTTAATAAAAATTCAAATATTAAGGTTTAAATTAAATTTCATATTTCATTACCAAAAACACGATTTTCTTGGAAATTAAAACAATAAAATTTTTTCATCAATATTACTAATTAAGAAATCAACACATTACAATTTAAAACGATAGATAATGTGAAATTTGTATTACTATGTGAATTTGCGTATTATATAAGTTACTACTGCAATGCGTAGATATGTGAGTAGCTACTGTTTTTTCAAAGTCTATCATTCCTCCATAGTGCTCAATCAAGGATTTAAAATAAAATAGTATGTATAAATTAATAAATAAAATAACTATACCCTATTAATGACAATTGTGCCATTTGTGAGACAGTGAATGGTAATGGTTTATAGCTAGAAACTTATAATTGATACAAGATTTTAAAAAACCTATCATTAATACCAGCATATTATTTCCATTTTTAAAATTATTAGCAGATTTTATGCTTGCAGTTTGTACAAAATGAATTCTGTGAAACATTACCCTTCCTAGAACTAAAAGAAGAAAATAATGAAAACTTATAATAATCAGCAAAGGCAGATTGAAAGATCACACCTGGAATTAACTTAATATATTAACTTATATCAATATAATCATGTCAGGCTGATAAATAATTTCTCTGTTCCTCAGATCCTTGACTAAATCCTAGGTATTACATGGCATGTGCCCTTTGTTTGTGCTAGCTTGACTTATTCAACTTCGGCATAATTTTGCGTTTTAGACAAATATCGTAAAACAAACTTATTCGTAATGATTTAAGGAAGAAGCACATTTTGCTTAGCTTTGATCTTCCCCATATGGCTCGCTGCAGTGAAGCATATATTAATTGGTTGATTTTGTTTAGCGGTATATCAACTTCTATGTAGATCATATAAGAATGCTAGCAAATTGTTTTGCTCGCTGAAATTCCTTATTAGAAGGCGCTCATCATGGATAGCTACTAGTAAAACACTGAAAAGATATCGAATAGCTAACTCAAGTGAGTCAAATGTTCAGGTCTTATTGTTATCAAAATTCAGTAGGAAATTATATTTTAAGCAATCTATATTTTACCTGATAAATGGATTTCAACGTAGGTGTTTCCTGTAAATAGAAATAAAATTGAAAAGATTATAGTAGTTTTCAATTTATAAGTAATAAACTATCTAATGTTAATAATTTTTTTAAATGTTAAAACCTGCTATATCTATATTATCATATTTTTTATAATATGGTTCACCTTGTAAAAGGCTCGGGAAGTATCCTCTCAAGGCACGTATGCGGAAGTTTTTTCTTTTCTCACTTATGTCAAGTATCTCTAAAGTTTACAACATAGTCAACATCGCACGTTTTATACATCTACCAAAACGTATATATATATATATATATATATATATATATATATATATATATATATATATATATACTAAGACTATTAATATACAATAGCAGCAAAGATAATATTAAAAGAAATGGAATAGTGTTCCTCTTGTCATTTCTTTTATTAATATATGCACACGTATACATACAGTGTACAGCTTATATTATTAAGATATTATGAAAAATGGATCAAGCATACACGTAACTTTCACGGCGATAGAAACAATCGTCAAACACTATATATATATATATATATATATATATATATATATATATATATATATATTAACACTCCATATTATTTTTCATAAAACCTGAATAATGTAATATTTACGCGCACACACGCGCGAGCACGCGCGTGTGCGCGCGCACATAATTATTTTAAATATTGTTTCAAACATCGTAGCGGAACATCAAATCTTTATTTTATATATATACTAGCATCATAGCCTGGCGTTGCTCGTGCAACTCAGAACATTTTTAATTAGATGATTAATGCAGAGTGTTGCGATTTCCAAGCGCTTGTAGTCGTCGCCTCGCTTTAAAACTCAATAATATAAAAAAATGATTATATGAAAAATTGTTGTTTAAAAATTGTTAAAAATTCCATTAAAAATCTATTTTCTTTTGTTTTGTGTAAACGTGAGTTGATGTTTTGTGTGACATTGTAAACAACATTGCGTTTGTTTTTGTTTATAATTTACGGAGGAAAATATTTACATTTTTTGTTGACTAAATGAATTTCATAAATTTTCGAAGAATATTTAAAAATGTAGACATTTAATTTTAGAGGAAAAAGTTACATTAATGCTACACGAATTACAGACAGTTGATTTCCTGCATGAAACATTTAGCGAAAAAAAAAGCTTTATTTTTTATTTTATTTTATTTTCTGAAGTATGAAATATTAAATCTTAAAAAAAAAGTGCCAATGGTTAAATTAATTATTTAAGTTAATTTAACCATTGACACTTTTTTTACATATTTTGTTTTTGTTTGAAAAAGAAACATTTTTTTAAAAATATTTCTTTTGTTTCAAAATTACGGGGAGAAATATCCACATTTTTGTTGACCAAATGAATATTTTCGGAATAAAAATTAAATATAAAGGCTTTTTTTTTAGTCGCGTTTGATTCGTGTGATTTGATTTCTGTGACGTAATCTAGCAAGCATTTTAGATCTTAGATGTTTTACGGAGCAAATGTAAACAATCGGCCAAAAAGTGCGAAAGGGAAAATTGCTGAACTTAAACTCAAAAAGTATGTGTCAACCTGGCTTCCCTGTAGATATGTGTCCCTAGAAAGTTTGAATGATGTAGCTTAAAAAATGTAGGCGTGCATAGGGAACAGTCACACACAGACTCACAGATTGCCTTTTATATATATAGATTTGATAAAGGTATGTGCCACCCTGTTTGTATCATGACAAAGTTTAAGTTGGAAATAATAAATTTTATAGCAGTTTCACTCATTCAAGCGATTTGTGCACTACAAACATTAGTTGAAATAAACTAATTACCGTTATCTATTTGATCATATTGAGGCACTGCAACTTCTTCACTCTCCCTGCAAGTGAAAACAAATTATGTTTTTGAATATATTAAAAAAAAACATTTCAGTTAAAATTGGATTCTTTTGTTATCCATCTCTGACATGTTATCGATGCCTGACATTTTTCAAGACCCGACAAGGAATTAGTAGCAATGTTCAGATATTTGCTAAAAGCTTGGTTGTGACTGATTTCTTCTTAACGGTCCTTAATTACTATAGCAGTTAAATAATTTCAATCGTGGTTGTTTTGGGTTAGGGTTTGATGTTAGCGGAACAGTGATAGATTTTGGTACAGGTTAGTTGGGTAAATTAATCATTGTTTTTCACAAGTTATTAGCCAGTTTTTACTTGCAATTTGGCTGTATTTATAGAAACTTGATTTCATAGTCTACGGCGCAAAGTTTGCAATATTTATTTTAATTCGACAAATGTGCTTTTATTTATCATATTACTTATGGTATTTTTGTTTGCTTAGGTCTATATGATATTTGACAAGTATCCATGGAGGTGATTTAGTAGTGTTAAAGGGAAATATGATGTGGTGGGTATTGTTTATTTGTGGGAGTACTTCCTTGAGTCAGTGATTAAAGGAGGGGATTTTTGATGTTTGATGATTTACTGGTGAAAGGGACGCGAAACTTTGAAGAGGGTATAGTTCTTTGATAGAGTTGTTGAACGCGAATCAGAATTTTTATCTGCCAAATCCTCTTTTGGGAATATAACATGGATGTATATGTCAACTGTCGAGTTTTGACCATCAGTTTAGAACAGGTTTCACTGTTGGTGATTAACCCAAATTAATTTTTCCCGTTAATAAATAAAAAAACATTAAATGAACTTGCTCTCTCTAATGATTTCTTTTCAAGAAGTAACACTTAAAAATACAATTTTCGTACAAATTCAGTGAAGACATTACTTACTCATTTTTGTATTTACGAAACTCATTGAATTTTGCATACCAATTCTAAAAAAGAAAACAAACTAAAATTCATGCATATTATTAAATAAAATCGTAAGATTAACTAAACAGTTAAACTACCGTCTGGTTATGAAAAAGATCTTTGTAGTACACGAAATGTTTTTTAATCGTTCCATCCCAAGCAAGGCGGTACCACCACTGATGCGCAGGGGGTTACATAAGAGAGTAAAAGTTTAGGCAGGAGAAGAGCGAAGAGAAAGCCGAACCAGTTACGGGGGGTGTCAGAGAAAGGGCAAGAGAAGGATGGGAATACCGGTGTGATGACAGTTGCAAAGGCAAGGTGAGAAAGGAAAAGAACAAGATATGCGGGGTGATGTAGAAAGGACGAGGGAAAGACTGGAGTCAAGTGGATAAGAGATGGGAATTGACATTGAATTTAAATTCCTGGAGGTTGTAACTGTCAAGAAAGCAAGTATAGGGAAGGGAGTTCCACAGGTGGGAAGTACGAGAAAAGAAGCTGATGGAGTAGAGTTGTCGGCTGCCTTTTGTTGATTTAACTGTAAAAGGATGGGACCTTGTTGCCAGTCTGTTTGCTCGAGTAAATTCTTGTAGAGGGGGCACTAGTGATCTAAGTTCTTCGGAGCAGAAGCCATGAAAATATTTGTAGAAGAGACAGAGGGTAGCCATATTCCGCCGGTGAGAAAATGGCTGGAACCGAGCTGCTAGGTCTGAAACGATCACATTGCAGATTCTACTTTGGTGCTTTTCGAGAATCCTGAGATGAACGGCAGGGGCTCCTGACCAGATATGACAACAACATTTTATGCACGGTCGGATGGTTGATTTGTATATGTGTAAGATACAGGCAGAAAAATAAAACTTTCTGGTCCGACAGAGTGATCCAACCTTTCTAGCAGTAGATTTAGCTATTGATTCAATGTAATGGTTCCGCTTGAGGTCGGAAGATAGAGTGAGGCCAAGAAGGCGCAGTATATTGCTTTGAGGGAGACCCGCTTGGTCTGTGCTTATGGGAGGCAGGAGAGACTGCCTGTGATGGTTGACAGATAGCAACTTTGTTTTAGAAGCATTGAAATTTACAAGCTATTTCTTACCCCAGTCTACCACAGAGTGGAGGTCATTTTCAAGATCAGCAGCGAGGTTATGTTTGTCCGCCTCACCAGATTTCTTACTGATGCGGAAGTAAATGGTGTCATCTGCGTAGATGCCTACTCTGGCTTTGATCACGTCATGGAGATCATTTACGAAGATCGGAAAGAGCGTCGGGCCTATAATAGAGCTCTGTGGAACTCCAGTGTTTGTGTGGTAGGATGAGGAAGCATGCCCGTTCAAAACTACTTTCATTATGCGATTTGATAGAAAAGTTTGGATCAAACCAAGCAATTTTCCATTGATACTATAACCCCGTAGTTTGAACAGAAGGCCGACGTGCAAGACACTCTCAAATTTTTGGTATTATCCAGGGCAACAGTTCGAACTTCGACGGACTTATCGAGGGCCTTGTATATGTACTCAGAGATGGTCGTGAGCATATCGGCAGTAGACCTGGCAAAGCGGAAGCCATACTGTCTGTCTGTGCAGTAAGATGCTGAACTATTTCATCATTGATAATAACCTCGAATACTTTTCGAAAGTTTGTAGGAGGCTGATAGATCGATAACTGGATGGGTCCGATGGTTTCCCCGAGTTTTTAAATACAGGAACCACAGAAGAGGACTTCCGGCAAGTAGGAAAACAGGAAGCATAGAGTTTGAAGGATTGATTTTGTTTTTTAGTAAAAATTTCTTTGACTGGTGGATTCTTTGTCTTTATTTTATTTTATTTTTTTCCCTAGTTCTTTGTCATTCTCTTTGTTTTTTCTTTGCCGGTTGTATTTTAGTTACCTTGGTGTATAGGTCACACTAACCATTTAATTGACCCTCCCAGGCCCACTTTCTGGCCAAAAAGTTAATTTTTTTTTCAACTCACTGGAAGAAACAATGTGTGTTCTGGGATGGAATCAACTGTCTTGAATATTGTTAAAAGTAAGCCATGTTTATGTTTTTGCTTAATTTTTGCTTAATTTTAAAATTTTCATGTCTAATTGAAGGATTGGTTTTGTTTTTTAGTAGAAATTTCTTTGACTGGACTGTAAAACATAGCAAGTCACCAACCTAAGCTTTCTTTTTTTCTTATTTTTTCTTTTTCTTTTTTTTAAAATTGGAGTGGATAGACCAAACTATCGCCCGGTTCACACTCCACCCACGTCTATTGAAAAGGTGTAGAGGCTCATCCCTTGTTCCATGTTTAGGATGTGGTTTCCTGCTTTTTCTTTTCTTTTCTCTCTTCTGACCTCAGTATTGGTGCTTCCGTGATTTTCCAGTGGTGCGCTTGGTTGGTGGCAACATCTCATCATTGTGAGGGTACCAGGTTGGCAGTTTCCTGGTTGCTGCTTCCAACTGGTTATTAGGAGACCTAACTCTTGCGTAGCGTCAAGAGCAGCTGCTCTGATTAATATTTGTATAATATTTGTATAATATTTGTATAATATTCTTGTAGTGCCATGTCGCGCATGGATAGGTGTCCCTGCAAGCGCTTTCGGTGGGCAACCCTGAGGCCACACTTTGATGCAGCCCGAGCCAGTTTCCCTCCCAGCACAGATCGTGGATAATGACCGCCTGCATCCTCTACGCAAGGTCCCTCCCTATCAACAAACCATAACATGATAAACAGTATATAAAAAAAAAAAATCCTAAACCAGCCAAACTCAAATCACCAAAATCTCTTAGCTTTTCTTTTACTAATATCCGGGGCATTCGTACCAACGTTTGTAGCGTAGAAGCTTTCCTCCACGAAAAGTCCCCTGACATCATAGCGCTCTGTGAGACTAACCTCAACTCATCAATTTCCTCCTCTGACTTCTCGATCCTTGGTTATCTTCCCCTCCTAAGGAAGGATACCTTTGTCCATATGATTGGGGTGGTGGTCTACGTCAGTGAACACCTCCCTGTAGCTAAGGTGACATCACTCGAAACACCCGACCACCAATATGTAGGCTCATCCCTGTTTCCTGTTCATTATGTGGTTCCCGGCTTTCTATTTTCCAATTTTCCACTTTTTTTTCAATTGGAGTAGATAGATTAAACTATCGCCCGGTTCACACTCCACCCACGTCTATTGAACAGGTGAAGAGGCTCATCCCTTGCTCCCTGTTTAGGATGTAGTTTCCGGCTTTCTCTTTTCCAATCTTTTCACTCTTACGTAGCCCCCTGTGTATCAGTAGCGTTACCGTCTTGTTTGGGGTGTTATGATTAAAAAAAAAGAGTTTAGAGAGAACAGAGGAGAGTTTAGACAATGACCGGGATTCCGTTGCCCTCGCTCGCCTTATGGGGGTCAAGTTAAAAAAACAATTATTTAAAAAATATTAAATTAAGAGAATGGGAAAAATCAAAAACCGATAAACTTGTTGATCAACTCAATAAAACAATTGGATGCTGATCGGTGTCCAAATGCTGCTCTTAGCACTATCTACTCACCTACTTCTCGTCAAATGTCGATGAGGAAAGTCGCTTCCTTTCCGTACTAATCTTGCTTTTAAGCTAATGCTTAAAGAACAGATCAGTTGAGCCGAGGTAATATCATTCTGGTGTCATCATTCTCAGAATGCCGAATTAACTGAAGAACACTCAGTTTTTGTCAACGGCGATAAAACATTGCTACAAGCTTCAAAAAAAGAAACAACACAAAAACAAACAAAAAACAAACAAAAACAAACAAAGAAACAAAAAACAAAACTCTATCGTATATTATGCTGGCCATGAGGCGTTCAATTAACTTGCACAATGGGCGTACGACAGTGGAAAAGGTTATGTTGAATAGCTCCCTACCTCACTCGGTACAGCAAACTCATTCCAGCAAAACTGCCATTCCCACTGGATAAAGCTTACTGACCCATAGGGCACCGAGTAACACTAGTCAGCTGAGTGATGCCTTATCGTTATTTAGGCATTGCAAATCAGTCGTTCAAAGCATTTGGGAGTGAAATACCTACTTCGTTGGTCTGATCTTGTCCATCAAACCATCATAAATGGCACTAATAACTAACAATATGTCTTCCGGAACAACAGTCGAGTAGCCTTCACCCATAATGAAAATTTCTAAGCCATTCAACTTTCGCGATAGAAGGAATACTCACTTCTGGAAAAACGAAGGACCTCTCCTTCGCACGAGAGCACATTTCTCAGATCCGGAAAGACTTTACGGAGATCTTCTTTCCAGAATTCGCCGTTTTCATCGCTTTGCGCACACATCTGATCTAGGAAGAGTATGCGGAGCGCATATCGACGAAGCTTAACGCTAGGCATTCTTAGACTGCCTTCAGACTGTTGGAGATAACAGATCTCACGAAGCTTCATTAAAGAAGGATGGGGTAGATATGCATAGCGCACACTTCCATCCGCCCCTTTAGGGAGAGATTTCTCTAAGACCACAGTCGGACTGTAGATTAGGCCTTCTGAACCTCCAGGAGAGGCGGGACAGGATTGGGTCTTTCACCGCCGAATATAGCCAATGACTCGTTTTAGATAAGGCTTTTAAAGATAGTCTCTACCGGGCGGTGGCTTGGGGAATTATCTAGAGATAGCGTTAGCTAGGCAAGCCCTGAAGCGGGAGGCTAGCAAGCACTACCAGGATCAGATAGTTAGGCCTAAGTTAAACAAGATGTCTAACAAAGCTGTGAAAATGAGCGCAGAATTGCGCAAGGAAGGGATCCGGGAGGTAGCAACCGATACTTTGGGGAGGTATAACCTCATTCGAGAGCATACCGGGTATCCGGGGCATAGTCTAAGGTTAACTGAGGACATGTACGAATTCAATTAGCTAGGTCTAGGATAAAAAATTTTAACCAGTCTCACGTCACCTTCCCTTTTTGGCCTTGTGCCACCATTATTGTATGATTACGATAATAAATATTGAGAACGCACCTTCTTTTTCAAGATGAGAATTGGTTTTCTTCTTTGTCATCACAAAACACAAAATTCTAAACATTCTTCATCAAAAAGGTATGTCTCGTAGATTTCACTGTTAGCACTTGTTTAATTTCGTATATAACTAAGATTTTTCTATATTTGAAATTCGTTACATCTCGAAGAATCCTTGTCTAATCCAATTAATTATTGTATATTCACCGAAAGTTTTAATCAAAATAGGCTAATATGATCGAAATAAGAGGAAATGAAAGCCGTTTTAAATTAATGATAGAGAAGATTTAATGAGACATAATTCATAAATAGGCATTTACAGGTAGGCGGCTGGGTGAAACGTAGTAAAGTGTTATTTTCTTAATAAAAATAATGGTACCTACCTCTTGAACAGCTTTAGAAGGAGCAGATAACAAGAGTGGTGCATACTCAGGTTTGTGCGGTAATATATTGATGCACCATTTATAGCGGTCTGTATCTAAGCACATGGTAATCCTGAACAAGAAAAAAGGTTTATTAAAAGAAAGAGCTTCCTATAGATGAAGTAATGAATTTACATTATTTGAACTGTTGTCCATATCTTTGTTGCCATATCTACGACGTTTCGCCCGTTTTACGATCCGACCTTCTTCAGGTGATTGTTCAAACTGAACCATTTATTTCGTTCACCGGTGTAGATTGTTTTAGTTCCACATGCCATGTTCTTCCAAATGTCTCAGTATCAGTTATCTCCCTTTAACTCAACTTTGGAAGATTTTGTTCACCTCTGCTGATGCCAGATATTGAACCCACAACACTTTGGTTCTAATCAATTGATCCAACTTTTATCCGTTGGGCCATGTATTACTATTGATGGCGTCGTTATTCATCTTCTTTCAAGGCCTCAGACTCGACACGAAGGCCTTCATCAAGTGCCTTGAAGAAGGAAGTACTGGCCTAGGTCAAGAGGGTAACTTCTGGAATATACTATGTCTGGTAACAAGACTCTGTACCATGCCATACAAGCACGGGAACCTAGACTTGGCTGCCAGACAATTTCTGCGATCACAGCACCCCTTGCATCTGGCCACCTACCCACCACCAGGCCTTGAGCTCCTTGATTATTATGTGTGGAGCGCAATTGAACGAGAGACCCCCCCCCCCCAAAATAAAATTCTTGTAACATCAAAGATGAACTGAAGGCAAGGATTATTGCAATATTCACCAACCTAAACAAGGAGACCGTCCAGAAGAGTTGCAGAAGACCCCGAAGACGTCTGGAGGCCGTGGTTAAAATCAATGGCGATTTTATTGAATAAATTTGTTATTTATTATTTCAAGATATTTTTGTGTAATTTTGGTAAAAGATATATGTTAAAATGAGTTGTTATTTTAATTTTAATTTTTGCGTTATTTAGAAGACAATTCATCCATTGCACCTTTTATACTATATGATACGCAAACTAACAGAATGACAAAATGCATACATACATTTTAACTTCATTCAGATTAAAAGTACGTTCTGTTCTGTCTTTAAATTCATTTTTATAAATATGCACAGCTTCCTCGGTCAATACAACAAATCGATTTGGCCCTAGTTAAAGAAAAAAAAAAGACTTATATAAATGATGTACGGTAATAAATTTTTCTTTTCAAATTTTCTGCACTAGATTTCTATCAAAAGATTATTTCTTGTGCTTCTATTAGAAATCATTTAATTTTCATTTTTTTATTGGGTATGTGTAGCTTGGCACAAGTTCACAATTATGAAGTTTCCAGGGAGGATCGAATTTACAATTAATATTCAAGCAAACAGAATAGCTCGTTAAATTATTAAACTTGATAAATTTTATTTATAGAATTTTGAAATCATGACTTTCTGGATTTTGTCATACTTTTACTTTTATTATTGAAATTAAAAGAAATGTTAATTTTTTTTTATTAAAACTAAAAGAACAAGCAATTTAAATAACGTGTGTAAAACCCCAGAAAAAATATTCATTTTTTCTGATTTACTGGTTTTGGTGATTACACTGGCTTACAAAGACTAGTATAAAAATAGTTGTTCAAACATAATTTTGATGTGCTGATTTCATATACGAAATCTATTTTAACTTCTAGTTTCTGAGATGTACACATGCGTAAATATACATGCATTCAAGGCTGACAGTTTTGTTTTATTTTAATTTGAAATTTTAGGAATTTTGTCTTAAAAAAAAACTTATGTCATCACTACATTTGGCACCTTATGCTAAGTCATACAGGTTAAGTTTAATTGCGATGAAATTAAATAATCTTCAAATTTGAATGTCCGGTTTGCATGGATGTAGCCATATATATGATCCATATTTATTTTGTTTTCCAGATTTTGGTGAACTAACACATATCTCTACAATAACTTCATGGACTTAAAAATATCTATTCTGTTACGTATCTAGGGATTTCTCGACAGTTGCACGGCGCAGAACAATTACTTCCATCCTGAGAACTGCTTACTTTTAATTTTTGGTAAAATTGGAAATCAAGACAAATACTGGGCCCAACACGTTTGTTGTAAACCGTGTTGAAACGGACTAACAGCATGGTTTTATGGTAAAAGTGCAACCTTCGATTTTGCTGTCTCAATGGTCTGGAAAGAGTGACAAATCCATGCAGAAGATAGTTATTTTTGTCTAACAAATGCAACTGAGTTTAATGCTTCGTATTAAAAAAATATTTCAACCTTCCCTCAGCTATAAGTTGATTTTCTTGTCCCTACACCTCCAGTGCATAAATATTTTATTCCTTCATCATGTGAAGAATTGTCTTCAGAGGAAATTACTGCCAAGTCGGTCTCTTCCGAAGACAATATCTCTGTTTATTTAGGAGCCAGTAGGTCACCCAGGAAGACCTGAATAATCTTGCACGTAATTTGCACCAATCTAGGCAACATTCAGATATCCTGACACCCCGGCTTAAGCAGTAGAACCTGGTCATTGCAGAAATAACGATCACTAGTTTCAGGACACGGAACAAGGTTTCTGCCACATTTTTCGATATGAAAAAACAGGTTGTGCTACAGCATAAATGTCCTCGGTTTGTTCACATTCTTTGGCTTCCCACAAAATTGCTCAGATTGGCGTCTTTTTGTAAATTCTTCGAAGCGAAGTCTTAATGCTGTGATTCTGCACAATAGAAATAAATAATCTAGCATACCAATTTCTCATTAAGTTTATCTTTATGACAAAATGGAGCTCTTTTTAATCTTTCAAATACAAGCAATACCAGTGGAATCTCCGTGGGGACCTTAAGACCATTAGGCTCCTTATGGTTATGCAAGCGAGATTCACAAAGAACTGTTGCTTTCTCTGCTTCTGAGACAGTCGGACTGTTCCGAAGCACTACAAGCAAAAATGACTGAGGCTTTAGGAGAACTGTTATGCTTGGTGAAAGCAGTGTCAAAGAAAATCCTTTGATAGAAAGGAACAAGATTCGTCTTTCTCTTTTTCAGATCAAACTTGGTTGAATGAAGTGTTTAGTGAAGGCCCTGGACATCTAACACATGTGAACACTATTCCCGGGTATAGGAAAGTTTTGGAGAGAAAGTTTTATTTAATTTTTACTTACATTTAAATATTCTATTCAAACATCGATGAATGAGGCTTTCATTATTCAAAGCAGCGAAATACTTTGTTTTGTATCGTAACCAACCACTCTTTAAAGTTCCAGACATCATCGCCTGTTGTGCCGCTAAAAAAAAAAGGAAAAAATTAAAAATTAATGTGCATTTCTTTTCACAAAAATATTCCAAAACTTCAAATTTCAGAAGGGATTATTCAGGTTAAATAAAAATTATATTTATGGTTATGTAACACCACATTATTGCCACAAAAATATACGGATTTTTAAAATTTTGTATTATTTATATTTTGTCTTCATTGCAACCTTTTGGTTGAACAACGGTGAGACTACACTTTTCTTTATTCATGTATTTGTAAAACTATATTTAGTCCACAGTTAGGAGTCTTATGGTATTCCTGACTTTTTTCACGCTCAAAGCGAGGTGCTCTTGAAACAAAATATTGGTCATTAATTCAATTTACCAAGAATTTTTACTTTCTTCATTACTTATGAATGGAATATTTTTAAGCTGATTACTTGATTTGTGGATTGTTTATACACTTTGTGTGTGGCTTTTCTTTTCCTGTTCACACATTTACTCAGGTTATGCGCTGTACGGCTTCTTGACCATTTTTACCTTTAGATGACATTTTTTTTTCTTTTGTCTGTGTGGGTACTTGAAATATTCACAATTAAGAGTCCCGTGACTCCCCAGTCGTAGGGGCACCACAGGAGAACTGATGTATCTTGGGCAAGATAGCCTGACGGAGCCCAACTCTCTTCAGGTTGGATTTGAAATCAGATTTTCCTTCTCTTAGACTAGCGATAGAACCCAGCCCGTCCTGCTATTTGCGAAAAGATGGATTCATACGTTTCCCACGTAAGTGAATCTAATGATTCGATCTCGGCTCTCCGTTTCCTCAGTCCGAGCCACTGTCCATTACTCAATTTTGAAGCATTGCAAAACGTATCCATCGATCCGGTTCTAATTTATGGGACATCTGGATGGCTTAACAGTGAACGCGAATGGGTAGTAGAGACAAACATGGCTAATCGGTATAAAAGATGAAGTTGTAGAGAGGCGTGATTGCTTATTTCATGGAAGGACACAGCACATAGAATTATTGAAATGGGAAAACATTTACACAATAGACGTTTAGGCCATCTAAACATGATGGCTAGACCGTACCTACATTCTGTATTGTCACTCCCAGCTCTCCGAGCACATTAAAATATACGGGATGCCTTGTGATGATCTTGAAGGGTTTTCTATAAGTTAGTTGGGGATATAAGTTGCGTCCAAAATCATGTTTACTAGGATTTAAAAGTTTCGGCATGTATGTAGTTTATGAACTTTGTGCATTTGGGTTGTATGCCAAGTTCATTATCAAAATCATCGACAAATGGAGTCTATGATGCTAAAATTAATAATTGTAGATTAGTTGTAATTTAGGACTAATATATTCGCCTCCCTCGTCAGTTAGACACAAGCTACATGATTGATAGATTTTGTTTTAGATAGTCTTGCAACAATTTAGTTGACAAGTAGTAAAGATTGCTAAATATTTGTAATTTTATCACACTTGATAGGTGTTATTCCCCTTTACAGCAATGCAGCATTTTATTTTTATTATACATTTTACTTTCAGATTTTGATTCCTAATGGGCGTAGACTTCTAAACATTACTACTAAAATGTGTGTCCCATATTTTTTTTTTATTTTTTTTATAAGCGTTTCACCCCGAGCAAGTCATGTCATTGCCACTACTGCGCAGGGGGCTACATAGAGTGGAGAAAGGATGATTAAATATAGGAAATGTCAGAGGGTGGGTGATAGGCGGGTAGGGATACCGAGAATGGCTAAATATAGGAAATGTCAGAGGGTGGGTGATAGGCGGGTAAGGATACCGAGAATGAGGGTTGGGTAGATGATAGTGTTCTGAGAATAATTGGGAGTTAGTGTGATAGGAGGTGTCTATTGACCCTATATTTAAACACCTGGAGATTGTAACTGTCGGGAAAGCAGACTTGTGGAAGGGAGTTCCACAGGCGGGAAGCGCGAGAAAAGAAGCCGTTGGAGTAGAATTTACGGTTACATCTTATTTGTTTAACTGTAAAAGGGTGGGACCTAGTTGCTAATCTAGTATCTCGTGTAAATTCGTGCTTAGGCGGCACCAGTGATCTAAGCTCATCGGAGCAGTAGCCATGAAAGTACTTTTAGAAGAGGCACAGGGAAGCCACATCACGCCGGTGAGAGAGTGGTTGCAGCCGGTCTGCCAAGTCAGTATCAACCACGTTACAGATCCTCCTTTGTATTTTGTCAAGAAGCCCAAGGAGAGCAGCAGGGGCACCCGACCAGATATGGCAGCAATATTCAATACATGGGCGGATGGTAGATTTGTATATGTGCAGAATAGATTCAGGTGGGAAAAACTTCCGGACCCTGCACAGGGAGCCGACTTTCATAGCAGCAGATTTGGCAATGGATTCGATATAGTCATTCCATTTGAGGTCCGCCGAAAGTGTAAGGCCAAGGAGGCGTAGTATTTTACTCTCTGGGAGGCTAGCCTGTCCCATGCTAATGGGAGGTAGATGCGATTGTCTATGGTGGTTAGTTGATAACAACTTCGTTTTAGAGGCATTGAAATTTACCAGCCATTTCCTACCCCAGGCCACTACGGATTGGAGGTCCCTTTCAAGTACGGCAGCGAGGTTCACTTTGTCGTCCACACCTGGTTTTTGTTCGGTGCGAGAGTAGATTGTTGTGTCATCGGCATACATGCCAACTTGGGATCTAATGGTGTCGGTGAGATCGTTAGTGTAGATCAGAAACAGTGTGAGACCTAGGATAGAAACTTGAGGGACGCCCGCGTTCGTATGGTAGTTTTGGGAGGCATGCCCATTTAATACCACCTTCAATGTGCGGTTAGAGAGGAAAGACTGGATGAGGTCAAACAGATGTCCAGTTATCCCGTAGCTCCGCAGTTTGCACAAGAGGCCAGCATGCCAGACCCTGTCGAATGCTTTGGAGATATCCAAGGCAACGGTTCGGGCTTCACCATTCTTGTCGAGTGCCCGGTAATGGTCGGTAATGGTCGTTAGCATATCAGCAGTAGACCTGGTGAAGCGAAACCCGTACTGTTTGTTAGAGAGAAGCCTGTTGGCCGTGAGTTGCTGAATCACCTCGGCGTTGATAATGGCTTCGAAAACTTTGCCAAAGATCGGAAGGAGACTAATAGGACGGTAATTGGCGGGGTCTGAGGGTTCGCCAGAATTCTTAAATATAGGAACTACGCAAGAGGACTTCCAACAGGCAGGAAAGCAGGAAGCAGATAGGCAGAGGTTATAGAGTTTAGAGAGGACAAAGGAGAGTTCTGGGGCATATTTCTTCAGTACTATGACTGGGATTCCGTCACCGCGCTTGCTTTTTGTGGGTCAAGTTGTGCAATTATCTTGGCGACCAGCGAGGGTGTAATGCGGACGTTATTTAGTTGAGCCTTAGTTCTGGGTGGGAAGTCTGGTGTAGGTATTCCTAACGAATCCAGTGTCAAATTGGTTGAGAATCTACGGGCAAAGCATTCAGCCTTGTCGGCTGGGTAGGTGAGAACTTCAAACTCATTGATTAGTGGGGGTATTGAAGTCTTGTTCCTGCTGAGCATGCTTTTGCAGAGACGCCAGTAATCTTTAGAACATGTACAAATTATCATCTACTACAAAGTGTACATTTTGTTTCAACATTGAAAGGACAATGTCTCATCAGGTAGTGTGAAGGGAGATGAAAAATTCTTTTCCTTATATTGGTGAATTATGTGTGAGAGGTAAGTTGGGTAGAGAAAATGGGAAATCAGAATTCAAACAAAAAGAGGAAAGAGGAAGAGGAGAGATTAATGGACATGTTGAAAATTTGAGACAGGTTCAATGGTAGAAGATAAGGTATGGTCCTTTACAGCCCTTTATGGTGTATCCTTTAGATTTAACAAAGACAAAGAAGGAAATGTATATGGGGTGAGAGGGAGTAGGAGAGGATGAGCTAAGAAGAGATAGGAATTGGTAGTGGATAAACATATCTGTATTAGTCAAGTATAAGGCTACAAATATTTTTGTATTTAAACTTAACTTAATTTAAAATTTAAGAAAATCTTTTTTTTTATAAAACTTTAATTAGATCACAGTTTGTAGTATAGGTAAAATTAGGGGTAAGAATATAAAGGGAGTGATCATACAGTTAAAAGTGAATATCGTGGTACTAAGATTAATACTTTTTATTGTTTCTAGAGATCCTAACTTTAGATTTCGTAATGTTAGCATGATTGTAAGGTTAGTTCTTTAATGTATTTGCAATTTACTGTGGTTTCATGCCTCTGGTTTAGTAATATTTCACTCCTCATGTATTTAATGATTTCCATTTTTTCTTGTAGACAAAGGAAACATGATTCCTTTACCAATTTAGATGTTCTGGCCTGTTTGAGGATTTTCCATTTCACTTTAGGTGTTTTATTTTCCTTTTTTAACTTCCAAAAATATTTAGAAAGTGATGTCATATTTTATTCATTCTTGTTATTGAAGGAAGAGAGGTGATTGTAAAAGTGCTTTTAAAAAAACATTCATAGTGTTTCTGATATAAATTTTAGTATCCTTAGGATTCTCCTCATGAAATTGAAAACATATATACCAGGGATTTTGTTGAGCATTTATTAGGTATGGGGCATTGGTTCAGGTTTCTACAATTACAAAAGTTATTATGGGGCAAACTGACATGAGTGTTTTTTTTTAATCATTTCGCCCCAAGCAAGGCATTCCACTGTCACTATTGTGCAGAGAGTTACACAGGGGAAAGTGATGAGAAAGAGTGGTTAGTTATAGGAAATGTCGGAAGGAGGGTGGTAGACAGATGAGGATATTGAGGATGGTAGATGGGTAGATGGGTAGAGTGTTTGAGGGAATGAATGTGAGTTAGTGTGATAGATGTCTATTGACCTTACATTTAAATTCCTTGAGATTGTAGCTGTCGGGGAAGCAAGTACATGGAAGGAAATTCCACAAGTGGGAAGTGCGAGAAAAGAAGATGTTAGAGTAGAAATTGTGGTTACATTTTATCTGTTTCACTGTAAAAGGGTGGGACCTAGTTGCTAATCTAGTATCCCTTGCAAATTCATACCTAGGGGGCACCAGTGAACTAAGTTCATCGGAGCAGAAGCCGTGAAAGTATTTATAGAATAGGCACAGGGAAGCCACATCACGCCGATGAGAGAGTGACTGCAGCTGGGCTGCCAAGTTGGCATCGATCACATTACAGATTTTCCATTGTATTTTGTGAAGGACCCCGAGGAGAATAGCAGAGGCACCCGACCAGATGTGGCAGCAGTATTCAAGACATGGGCGGATGGTAGATTTATAGATGTACAGGTATGCCACTACCTGGCCGGTCACTGTTGGTCTTGATCCAGTCAGCTGGTCGTAGATTGACTCTGTCACAGTGTTTTCCCTTGTCCCACATTGTGTTGATTAATCACAAGGTAGTCACGTGAGTTCTTCACAAGCTGTCTCTCTGCCAAACTAAACCAAACCGGGAAGTGTGCACACAATTGAGTAATAAAAGAAGAGAAAAAAAATAGCACCAAGAAAAATAAGTGAACCGATGTGTTGTGAAATAATGTTTTTATATACCAATTATTCACAAAAGTCTCTTGAATAATTCCCAATCCCTGCTTCTATTAAACTGGTAGTGGAACAAACATTTCTTAAGTAAATTGAATTATTCTCCTAAGTAATAACGAGAAATCTGGCTGGCCACAGCTCGCGGCTCCGAACAAAGTTCTAAGTTTGTTGTGGGTCTGGTCAACTTGTGGATTGTTTTCCGGAATGTTACGGGAATTGCCGAAGTGTTGGGTTGTAGGTTGGTTGGCGTGATTCATTTTCAGAAAAGGAATTGAGGTGGATTTCCTTGTTCCGGGTTGGATCGCTCTCACCAAGAACTCTGAAAATTCTCAATTCTGGTCCCTAAGGACCCTGTATTTAATGGTGTGGGGCCGACGGTCGCTGGGTGTCTAACCCCTCATCTCGTTGACCAATCGGATGCCGGGGTTAGCTGCTACACATTGTTGCCTGTGGTTTACCCAATGGGGTTAGTCTTCTTTCCATGACGTCAATTATTAGTCGTCTCCCCCTTCCGAGGCTTGTTCACAGGACCAATGGAATCTCTCTCGATCTTATGACGTCATCTTCCCATACCCCTTTTCTGGGCTGGACTTAACTGAATTTTCTTTCTCAAAATTTTCTTTCTCATGAAACAATTTCAGGGATTTTTTCTTAAAGCAATAGGTATTAACCTTTTTGAACTGACTTTGACCAAAACAAGTTGACAAGGGTCCATTGATCCAGATAAAAAAATTTTCACCTGTGTTTTTAATATCCATTTTCTGAGTCACCAACGGGAAATACTCTCATTATCTGGCCCACTCTGCTAAGTGGAAATACCTTTTCTCTAAATTAACATTTGTTATCTCAATTCTTTTCACAATTTGGGACCAGTGTTACCTTAATTTTTTTCACAATTTATGCTAGCAGACAATCAGATACAAAATGAAATCTCCCTTTCCGATATCCAGAAAAAGAACAACAATTAAATTCATCTTTCCTTTATGTTTAGAATGACCATTGCTAGCTTTTCGGGGTGGGCTGCAATCTATTGTTTTGTGGTATTGAAACAAATTTAAGTCTTTTCTTTCTTTCTCTTCTTTCTCTGGCCTAAAATGACCTATAAAAAAATAACAATTGAATCTATTTTTCTTTTAGGTTTAGAATGACAATGTTAGCTTTCATGGTGGGCCAAAAATCGACTTTATGACATTAAACAAATCTATTTCTCTTTTCTTTATTCTTCTTTCCGGGTTTACAATAACAGAGAAATACCATGTGTTATTTTTCATCCCTGCTTTCTTTTCTTTTAAAGATAAAGATTTTCCAGCTATAGTTAATATCTCTTATAATCTATAAAAACAATTAGAAGATTTTCCGGTGATGGTTATTAATTAATTAATAAAATTAATTATCACCGTTCCGCACCAAAAATATTGTTATACAGGATGGACTCAGGCGGGAAAAAGTTCTGGGCCCTGCACAGAGAACCGATTTTCATAGCAGCAGATTTAGCAATGGATTTGATATAGTCATTCCACTTGAGGTCTGCTGAGAGTGTAGGCCAAGGAGGCGTACTGTTTTACTCTCAGGGAGGCAGGCCTGTTCCATGCTAATGGGAGGTAGGAGCGATTGTCTATGATGGTTAATTGATAGCAGCTTCATTTTGAAAGCATTAAAATTTACGAGCCATTTCTTACCCTAGTCCACTACGAATTGGAGGCCCTTCTCAAGCTTAGCAGCGAGGTTCGCTTTATCGCCCACACCGGATTTTTGATCGAAGTGATAGTAAACTGTGGTGTCATGGTGTACATGCCTACTTGGGATCTTATAGCATTGGAGAGATCGTTAATGTAGATCAGAAAGAGTGTAGAACCTAGTATAGAGAGGAATGACTGGATTAGGTCAAACAAATGTCCAGTTATACTATAGCTCTGCAGTTTGCATAGAAGGCTAGCATGTCAGACTGTTGAACGCTTTGGAAATATCCAAGGCAACGGTTCGAGCTTTGCCATTCTTGTCGGGAGCCTGGTATATATACTCAGTGATGGTCGTTAGCATATCAGCAGTAGACCTGGTGAAGTGGAAACCATACTGTTTGTCCAAGAGGAGCCTGTGAGTTGTGAGATGCTGGACCACCTCGGTGTTGATAATGGCTTTGAAGACTTTGTCAAAGATCAGAAGAAGGCTGATAGTGCGGTAATTCATGGGTTCCGAGGGTTATCCAGTATTCTTAAATATAGGAACTACAGAGGAAGACTTCCAACAGGCAGGAAAGCAGGAAGCAGAAAGACAGGAGTTGTAGAGTTTAGAGAGAACAGAGGAGAGTTCAGAGGCACATTTCTTCAAGACTATGATTGGGATTCCATCCTCTCCGCTTGCTTTTTGGGGGTCAAGTTTAGAGATTATGTTAGAGACCAGTGAGGGGGGAATGTGGACGTCATTCAGTTGAGCCTCAGTTCTAGGTGGGAAGTTGGGTGTAGGTACTCCAGGTGAATCCAGTCTTGAATTGGTGAAGAATCTGCAAGCAAAGCATTCAGCCTTGTCCGCTGAGGAGGTGAGGACCTCAAATTCATTGATTAGTGTGGGGGTATTGAAGTTTTACTCTTGTTAAGCATGCTTTTACAGAGTCGCCAGTAGTCTTTAGCGCCGAACTTACAGGATGCTATGCGTTGCTTCATTCTGGCAGCAAACAACATCTTAGCATCGTCGAGTATCTTTTTACGCGTATTACGAGCTGAGGCGAAAAGGCGCCTGTTATGGTCTGATGTGTGGCTTCGATAGAGCTGGGAGAAATGATACCGGTGGGCAATGGTGGCTGAGCAAGCGGGCGAGAACCAGGGAGACAAATGGGATTTAAGCTGAAATTTCCTGGCTGGGATGAAAGCATCGATGCCAGCCTTAACCCAAGAAGAGACCTCAGATGCACAGTCTTTGAAGGGAAGACTAGAAACGTTGTTCCAAGGGACGTCACACAAGAAGTCGCAGAAGGAATCCCAGTCTGCTCTTTGGTAGCAGTAGGATATTCTGCTGGTCTGGGTTTCTTGGGTAGAGTGGGAGTGGAATGAGATGTTAATGGAAGCTACGGTATGGTCAGAGTTTCCGAGAGGGCAGAGCTGCTTGGCAGTGCAAGAGTCTGGGATGGAAGTGAAGCAGAGGTCTAGTAGTGAGTCCCTTCTGTTAGGGTTACTGAAGAAATGTGTGGGGAAATCCACCATTTGCGTGAGAGATTGGGTGATTGAAAAATTCATGGTGCAGATACCAGCAAGGTCGGTGACAGAGTCTTCCAGCCACCAAACACAAATATATGGGCAGATGGATGAGAAGAAATGGCCTTGTCGATATTGTTAGAGAGGCTATCAAGTATCGAACAGTCAGAGGAGGAGGGGGAGCAGTAGAGAAAGAAGAGATAGCTAACCAAGCTTAGAAGTGAGAGACGGAAGCACATGACAGTATGATCCTGGGATTCAAGAGATGTCACCCTAGCTAGAGGGAGGTGTTCACTGACATAAACACCAAGCCCATGCATATGGACATTGGAGTCCTTCCTGAAGAGGGGAAGGTAATACTAGAATGTAAACTCAGAAGAGGGGATAGAAGGGTCAAGGTTAGTTTCACACAGAGCTAAGATATCAGGTGAATTAGTCTGAAGGAATGATTAACGCTGTAAAAGTTAGTGCAGATACCTTGTATGTTTGCGAAGGAGACGCAGACAGGTTTGGGCATTTTCTTACTAGCTGGTTTAGTTTTGCTATTTTGTTTGCTTGTATTCATAGTGATTTAGCTAGAGAGGTCTAAAGTAGAATCACTTGTTTGCAGCATGTGAAGGATTGAGACTGACACAGCCTGCAACATAACATGGCCTCGGGGTTGCCCACTAAATGTTCATGCAGGGACGCCTGTCCATGCACGATATGGCACTACAAGAACCCTGATATTATTCAACTGTTGATCAGAGCAGCCTCTCAAGACGCTACGCAATAGTTCAAGCTCCTAACTACCAGTCAGAAGCAGCAACCAGGAAACTGCCAACCCAGTACCCTCAGAATGAAGAGACATTGCCACCATACTCAATAGCTGCTAAGAGCTTCTGGCTGAACTAACACTAAGACTGAAAGAGAAGAAACAAGGCAATCACCTCTACTCCTGTTCAAAAGAAGAGGGTGGAGTGAGAGCTATTTTTGTTGTATGATTTAAATATTTTATTGTTATGTAACTTATTTTTTCTAAATTATTGGAGCAACTATAACTGAGTTTTATTGTATTCCAATTTAAAATTTTGCTTAAAGGGTTATTTTGGGGGAAATGTTTATCTATTAGCTTGAGAAATTTATGTTCCAGTTTAAAATTAACTAACTGATTAAATATGATTTTCTTTTTTCTTTTTGAGCTACTAAATTTTTCTACAGAGTTGATCTCAGAAGATTGATAGCTGTTGTCTCTAAGAATTTTATCATAAATTGTTTTGTCCTTATTGAATATTTCTTTATTTGAGGAGTGCATTCAACTCATGATGGAATATGTTTGATAACGGATGGTGGGTGATTAGAGCTAGGGTTTATATAGATTGGGTTAGCATTATTTTTCATGTAAGGTTGAAAAATGTTAGAAACTAAGTCTAATATTATGTCTAAGAAGTCAACTTGTTTTATATTAGGGTTAATTACCATGCTAAGACAAAAAGATTTAAAAACTCTATGAATTAATTTTCTAAGTCTATCAACCTTACCTCCAGCGGATTTATTTACTATCATGAGTCCATCATCTCTATAAAGTCCTATATTTTTAATGTCAATTTCTTTATACGCTGAGGTTGTACAGGAGAAATAATCTGACTAAATCCGAAGATTCTGCAGAATCCAGAGCTCCCAGAGAGAAACCAAAATTATCCGTTGAGTTTTTGGTCCATTGTTGTGGATGAGAACTGGTATTCTGCAGTTCAAGATTATTTTGATTTCCTTTTTTGAAATGTCCGAATAAAATTCCGCAAATTCCAGGGCAAAATGGAAGAGGCTCTCAGATACAGATGGATTAAAGTCCACGATGACGAATTGTAGGAAAGTAAAATTACTTTTTTCTTCAAAAAAAGTCTACTTTCCTCCAATTTGACATCATGGACTTTTACCCATAATAAAAATTATAAATAAAAACAAATCTTGAAAATTTTTTTCTTAATATTGTCCTTAATATATATATTATTCATAGAAGCAATTAAAAGTTCTCTAAATTAATTAATGTCTCACTTTTATTGCATTTTTATTTTACAATGTTGAACAGTTTTTTAGTAAAATGAGGTTCTGATTTTACAAAAAAAAAAAGAAGATTTAAATTCTTCAAAGTGTTCTGCTTTTAACAAATATAGTCACTAAAAATTATCTTGCTTGTTGAATTTTGAGATTTAAGTGGAGTAAAACAGATACTTAAAAAATTTTTTTTACTAAGATTTTCTAAAGAGAATATTTCTAAAATAATTTCATTTGTGTATAGATAGCTCCAATAATTTTCGATACCTAAGTTTTAAAATTAATTTTTAAAAATTAAAAAGCTTTCTTTTTAGCTTTAATTGAAAACTAAATGATTAAATTTACTATTTCTAGTTAGCAAATAGAAATTATATTGATTGGAATCTAATTTCTTTTGTTGTGTTCAGAAAAATCATTAAAATTCACCATTTTGACACATTTGTAAACAAAAGTTTAATTCTCGATTTTAAATTTTAAAAATCATGCAAAAATAAAATATATATTTGCAGCACATTTTGAGGAAAATTAGCGAATTTAAAGTTAAATTAATTTGACTTAAATTACTTATTATTCTTGTTTTTATGACATGCTGATTGATTTATTGACAGCTTAAGGTGTACACACGTTAAGTATGGTGAAGCAGAATTGATATAAATATAGGAATTCTAAGTGAATGCTTTGTTTTATTGGTTTTAAGAGGACAACACTTAAAATGTGACCTTTTAAAAATAATGTCATGTCCGAACTACCATACTTACAAAAATTAGAATGTTTATACAGTAAAAAAATTATTTTAAAAATCTTGGTGCAAAATAACTATTAAGCTGTTTGATTTTTGATTCGTAACTATAGTTTACACTTAATAATATCACCTAACCAGATGAAAGTAATGCAGAATTTTAAAAGCTTTATATAAATTAAAAAAAAAGGTGAAATCAATTCTTGTAAAAATTCATTGTGCATTAATTTTTTTTTAATCCGAAGACAACAGTGTCCTTAATAAATCTTATTTATAAAATAAATTAAAAGCTATTCTAATTAGATAATGTCACAGTTTTATTATTTTTTGATTTTACAATTCAGAGCAGATTTTCAAGAAATGAGTGGTACTTAAAAAAAAAAATTGATAGCAAAGAGTTTCATTAAAATCCAACAATTATTTGATTTTTGCAAGAATTTCAAAATCAATGTTTTTCAGCAGAAAAATATTTAATCCTAAATATTACATACTATTGGCACAAAAGAAAAAATAAAGAAAAAAGACTTTTAACCAAAATTTCAAACATGCCAGAAAAGATTAAAAAATTTAATAAAAAATATTTAATAATAGCACAAACATTTTGATGATAGAACTTTGTTTTCATTAAGTTTGGTGTTATTTTCCCTTATGCTATGCAGTTTTTTTTCAGCAAAAAAAGTGGAGGTACGTACTTGTGAATAAGTCCTGAAAATTTCATTAAAATCCCACCATCCAATAAAAGAAGGAAAGATAAAGTAAAATACCAGAAAATTATAAAAATATATAAAGGAAGAACGAGTAAAAATTATTTAAAAGAAGAACATTAAATGATTAATACTGTGTCTGATATTTAAAATTACAATATATATTGGCTTCCCCATAGTGTACCAACTCATACAGGTAAATTTCTTTTTTTGACTGAAGCCATTTTTGAGCCCTGTTAAATGTTATTTGAACAGTAAACTGAATGCTAAATATGAATGTCTCTACTTGTTAGTTAAAATGTTTTGCACTGAGAATTAAAAAAAGTACACTAGCAATAAAAAAAAAATGTAAAAAAGAAAAAAAAAATCTATATATACTAATAAGTAACTAGCATCAATATCTAGTTCATTTGACAAATGATACATGTTCAGTATTTATATTATTCATTATTTGGACTATTGTCCTACATCTTTGTTGCCATTTGTACGATGTTCCAGCTCTGGCCTTCTTCAGGTGCTAGGAATTTCGAACTGAACCCTTTATTACAATGCGGAACTGTTTTTTTTAGTAAAATGGGGTTCTGATTTTACAAAAAAAAAAAAAAAAAAATTCTCCAAAGTGTTCTGCTTTTAACAAATGTCTATAGCCACTGGATATAGATGTTGGTTAGTTCCTGTGACTTGACCCAAAGAGTTGTGAGTTCAATACCAGTCTATAGCAGTGATGAACAAGTAACTTACAGGGTTAGAGGGAGATAACTCATGACTTCCAATTGAGGCTTTATGATTGAAATAAAGGGTTCAGTTTTAAATTCCTAGCACTTGAAGAAGGTTGGAACATACAACAGTTGAAACGTCATACAAATAGCAACAAAGATGAGGACAATAGTTCGAATAACATAAATACTACCTCATCTCAGAAATATATACAGATACATGTTCAGTTGTGGAAAGAATATTAGTTACATTTTAAATTGATGTCATTGTTTTCTTAGTATTGACTAACAACAGATTCCTTTTACTAACTGTTTTTTATGTGTTGGTTTTGTCATTTTGTGCAGTGTATCACTTTTCATGAGAAAGTTTAGCTGTGTCCTTGTAACGCACACATGGAAAAGTTATAGTGTCCTTTAAAATTTTGAAGTCAGCAATGCAGGACATGTTCATATCAGCATCTCTGAGCCATAGTTACTATCATCAAATGGCACAAAACTTTTTAAAATCTAAAAGAATTATAGATTCTCTCTCAATTTCTTTTTTTATGAATAAAATCAATATTTTATTGTGTGTGTGTGTGTGTGTGTGTGTGTGTGTTGATTAAAATAGAAAAAGAATGACATTTACATTTTTTTTATCTACCTTTGATGTCAAATCAAATGCTTTAAATTGGGTGGCAATTCATAAATGAACAGACCATAGTTGAATTGGTTAAAAGTGTGAGCTTTTATATTTTTGATCAGTCCATGACTTATCATCTGAGAGTTTGCATAGAAAGATATAAATTGCTGATTTTTGTTTTAGTCTACTGAAAAAGATATTGTTAATTAATTGGTACTTCCACTCATTTTCGATAACTGACTTTTAAATTGAATTTTTAGAAATAAAAAAACTTTTCTTGAAACTTTTATTTTAAACTTAATTGAAAGCTAAATAATTAAATTTACTATTCCCTGTAAGCACTGTATTTCAAACAGAAACCATACTGATTGGAATCTAAAATTTTTAGATTTTTTGGCCATTTTTGAGTGATCTGCACATTTGTAAACAAAAGTTAATTCTCGGATTTAAAAATCTTGTAAAGGTAGAATATACATCTGTGACACATTCTTTTTGGAAAATTATCAAATTTTATGCTAAATTAATCTTATTTACACAGGTATTACTTATTTATAGCATGAATAAAACTATTTTTTAAGCACAGTGAATGATCTGAGTTTTATTCAAAAGATATTCAATGTTGTGAAGGGGAAAAAAGTGTTTGTATCATAAGTTTGCTATTGCCAAAAGTTAAACTAAAAATTTAAAAACTGTCAACAAGGCCATAGATAAAATTATAAAATAATAATAGCAGTTATCCCTGCAACACCCACTTTTTAAGAACTTGTCTCAAATTTAATTACTTATGAAAGATCACAACTACCAAAATATAGAAATTGGTTTTGTTTATGCTTTAAAATAATATTTAAACATAAATAACTAATTTGGGAACATATTTTGTGTATAGGCCTTTATGAAATTAATAGAATAATTTTTGGATTAATAGGAATTTAAAAAAAATTATTCAAGAAAATAATAAAATGAAGTTATTTCTTTGTTTAAAGCTATTTGTTATTTACTCTGTATTATCTTTTTAACTATTTGCTATTATTGCTATTTAATTGCACCAGTTCAGGACTTTTTTAAGATATTCTTAGAAAATGTACTAAACAAAAGGAAAATACTACTAAAAATCTAGAAAAAGTAAATAAATATGGCACTCAACTGACTGAATTGCACCAAATCAGGACTTTTTAAATATTATAAGAAAATTTATTAAACAAAAAAGTACTACTAAAAATCTGGAAAAAGTAAATAAATACTTTATTTTATTTCAGCAAACAATATCATAAAAATTTTGGGACTTCCAAACATTATGCATAGGAAATTTTAAATTTATATACAACCAATGCTGAGGTAATTCAGAATTGTTGAATTATTTTTCTGCTTGATTTTTCTTTCAAAAATAATTCGACTGTTCCAATATTCGTTACAAAAAAGAAAAGAAAATGGCATTACACATTACATTTTTGATTCTTCAAAAAGATTTTTATTTAATAAAAAACATTTATTCTCTGCAACCGTAGGCATTTCAAAATCTCATTGAAAGATCAGAAATAAATTAAAAAAGAAATATTAATTGACAAATACTATTCTGACAAACATGACAAATAACACTGTTTTATTAAATAATGCATGCCCTAACTCTCAACAAAAATAGCTTCGAAGATGAAGGAAAAACTTGAAGTAACTGCAATGTGGTTCTACAGAAGAATGATGCGAATATAATGGATTGAACGATGAGGTTTTGGAAAGGATGGAAACGAAAAGGGAATTAATACTGAACATCAGGAAGAGACAGCTAAAGTTCCTGGGATATGCAATGAGGAAGAAGGGCTTGGAGAACCTGATACTAACAGACCAGATAGAGGGGAAAAGAGACAGGGGAAAGCAGTGGATAACATATTTGAAGGATCTGATCAGGTGGATGACAGAACGAGGGTTGCGTGGTGTAGCAGGAGAATGCGTGCTAAGAGCCACCAGGGATAGGGAGCAGTGGAAAGCTATGATTGCCTATGTCCTGAAAGGATAGGCCACATAGAAGAAGAAGAAGAAGAAGAAGAAGAAGAAGAAGAAGAAGAAGAAGAAGAAGAAGAAGAAGAAGAAGAAGAAGAAGAATTATTTTACTAAGGTTTGACTAAGTCTTCTAGATGTTCACAGCTAATATTACACAATTTATTTTCACTTTTTTATCTTCAAGAATTTTTCTTTTTAAAATTATCTAATCCTATTTAATAGGTACTTTCACATCGCTGAAAAACATCATAACATAATGTTAAAAGGCCCCAAATTTAATAAAATAAAAGGCCCCAAAGTTTTATCGTCAAAATGTTTGTTATCATTAAAAGGAAAGATCAAAGTTTTGTTTTAATTATTTAAAATCATTTTAATGTAATATTACGCTGTTCTGTTTTTGCTGGAGAAAAACATATTAATTTGGAAGTTCTTGCAAATATCAAATAATTAATTTTATGAAACATTTAGAAATTTTTTAACATTCAAACATCCCTTCAAAATTTAAAGTTTTATAGGAATATCTATCTAGATGATGTAGTTGACAACTATCAATTGAATAAATATGAAGTTGTGCTGACTATATTATGCAGGACCTGTTTATGGTATTGAATCATAATTAAATAAAATAATAAAGTAAATAATTATGTAGTTAATAATAAAATGTCAAATACTATAAAATTCTATAAGATAATTTTACCATGTCATAAATATCATGATAACAATTATTATTTATAAAAAATAATATGAAAAATAGATACTAAAATATAAATTAATAAATACATTTCATAACTTATTGAGTTACTTTTGTCATGCTATAAAATTTCATTATCTCAGTTATTAATCTTTAAAATCAATTAAAAAAACATTTATATTGATTTAATGTTTGTTTTCAGAAAGCTTCTTCAACCGTAAGCTAAATTAACTAAAATACTATAAAATATTAGATAATTGCTGAAAATAGTAAAATTAAAAATTTAACATATGTATTTAAAACTTAAAAATAAGACGTTCACTTAGGTTTTATAAATTTATGTCCATTCTGGTTAACGATACCTAGGTTTTCTTTTACACGTCTAGCTATCACAAATCAATAAAACAGAAAAACAGAACCACCGTGATTAAGAAACGCATTTATACTATACTAGCATCATAGCCCCGCGTTGCCCGTGTAACTCAGAACATTTTAGTAGTAGGACTCGGTTATATCAAAAAATAATTATATAAAAAATTGTTGTTTAAAAATTGTTAAAAAATTCCATTGAAAAAATCTATTTTCTTTTGTTTTGCGTAAAAGTGATTTGATGTTTTGTGTGACATTGTAAACAACATTGCGTTTTGTTTTTGTTTCAAAATTACGGGGGAAAATATTTACATTTTTTGTTGGCTAAATGAATTTAACATAAAAATAAAAATTATTTATTTTGTTTTACTGAAATTAGAAATATAAAAACTATTACGCTCTCAGTTCATAAATTTTCGAAGAATATTTCAAAATGTAGAAATTTAAAAACTATTACTCTCTCAGTTCAGAATTTTTTAAAAAAATATTTCTTTTGTTTCAAAATTACGGGGAAAATATTCACATTTTTTCTTGACCAAATGAATTTTTAAAACGTAGGAATAAAAATTAAATATAAAGGCTAATTTTGTTTTTGTTTTTAGTCGCGTTTGACACGTGTGAGTTGATTTCTGTGACGTAATCTAGTATGGGATACATATTTTTTTTTATTAAAATAAGCACAGGAAAACACAATAGAACATTCTAGAAAAATTGGATCAAAACAGTAGTAGAATTTAGATTACATTTTATATTTCTCAACCAATCAGCTAAAAACTTAGAATAAGAACATTCTAGAAAAATAGGCTTGGAAGTAAATTAATACAAAAATATTTAGGCCCCAAAACAAAAATGTAAAATAATAAATCTGATTGGTCAGTAAATGTTTTCACACCCTAATGTTAGGAAGATTAGTTGATCCCCTATTAATGTATATAATACACACAGTTAGAAAAAAGGTCAGTCACCAAGCAGTAACCAAGCAGGCCATTAAGTCCGCATGACACCGTATACTTTGCTGGCCATGTCATTTCTTCCATGCCAAAAGTTCGTGACCTCACTCCAAGGACCTTAAAAAGAAAAGCCGACGAATTTTCTTTCAGCAACGCGACACGCTGCCGCCAACTGAATGTAAGTAGGAAAGGCTTATTTACAGACTTTGCTAATGCAAACTCATACACGTTTTTGGACAAAAATTAACTTCTTGCCAAGTTTATATTTCTCAAAAAGGCAATTTTAGAATCATGTATTTTGTTGGTTTCTACATACCATTTTATTTTGTCACGTAATAAATTGTTTGTTGTTGAATGTCCGTTGTAAATTATTCCTTCACTTTGCGCGATTGCAAAATAGAGTGTTGTATTTGTGGGGGAAATAATCAACATACAACCCAGCAAATACCAAATCCCCCCCCACAAAATTGGTGACCTTACGACTAGTGAAAGCACGTAACACAAAAAAGCTCTCATATTAGAAAACAACACAAAAATTACCACAACGCGTAAAAGATGGAAAACAACGACATTGAACCCACAACAGCAACAATATCAGCCAGCATTCCCAGCTACAACCCAACTAACATACCAGTATGCTTTTCTCAGCTAAATGCACTTTTTAGCGCCAAAAAAATTACATCGCAAACCTCAAAGTATGCATACGTCGTGGAAAAACTTCCCACCGACGTGGCGGCAGAAGTGGTCGATTTGCTAGACCATATGCCTGAGGACAAACCATATGATACACTAAAGAACGCCATTATAAGACGTATGGGTACATCGGATGGGAAAAAATTACATGATTTATTTTACAATTTGACCCTTGGACATATGACACCCTCACAACTCTTGAGGAAAATGAAATTTTTGTTGGGAAGCAACACCATGTCTGAAACGGTGTTAAAAAAAACTATGGACAGACAAACTCCACACTCATACAACACAGATACTCGCATCACTCCCTGAGGATTTAGACCTGGATAGATTGTCGGAAATAGCTGATAAAATACACGACAATAACCAAAACCAGAACGTTTACGCCACATCTTACAACCCAACAAATGATGCAACACAAAGGAATACACCAACACCAAGAAACACAACATCACAAACAACCACGCCAGACAGGTATACTGAACTGCTGCAGGGCATGGCAAATCTAACTCTGCAGGTTCAAAGTTTGGTGAAGTTGCAAGCATCCGAACGTTCCCGTCCTTACAGAACCTCCTCACGACGCAGAAGTCGAAGTAGATCGAGCTCATTCTCTGAGAGCGACGCAATTATGATACCTGTTGGTATCATTTCAAATTTGGATGTGAAGCAAGGAAGTGCATAAAACCATGCAACTTCAATTCGACCTCACACACTTCAACACAAAACCAGGGAAACGGTTACACCGGCAGCAAGTAAAGACGACATTAGCTGCTGGTATAAAACAAGGAAGTCGTCTATTTTACATCCGAGACAAAAATACCGGATATTTATTTTTAGTCGACACCGGCGCACAAATCAGCGTTATTCCACCGGATCCAAGAAGAAAACACCAACTATCTTCATTCACACTGCAAGCAGCAAATGGATCAAGAATTGACACCTACGGAGAGATAGCACTGACGCTCAATTTGGGTTTACGCCGACCTTTTCCGTGGATCTTCACAATAGCCCAAGTAAAAACACCGATTCTTGGAGCTGATTTTTTGTCCCATTTCAACGTTTCAGTGAACATGGCTAGGCAATCTCTCGTCGATTGCAACACAGACCTAACAGCAAAGGGAATCACCTCAATCTACAAGTCAACAGGAATCTGTGCGGCACTACCAGATGTGAATGGACTACAAGAGTTGATTACAAAATTTCCAACTCTTACTACGCCCTTTAAACATTCTGATGAAGTTCGTCATACAGCCAAACATTATATCACAACCTCTGGACCACCCACACATGCATCACCACGCAGATTGCATCCAGAGAAATATAAAGTAGCAAAAGACGAATTTCAGCACATGTTACAATTAGGCATTATACGTCCTTCTAGTAGTCCATACTCCTCACCGCTACATATGGTCCAGAAGCCAGAAACAGGTGCATGGCGACCCTGTGGGGACTTCAGGAACCTCAACGCAAAAACAGTTCCTGATAGGTATCCAATCCCACATCTACACGATTTCGCCATGGGCTTGCAAGGAACCAGAATCTTCACAAAACTAGATTTGGTTAAAGCTTACTACCAAATTCCAGTAGCCGAAGAAGACATAGAAAAAACAGCAATTACAACTCCTTTTGGACTTTTCGAATTCACCAGAATGCCATTTGGACTACGTAATGCTGCCCAAACTTTCCAGAGACTCATTGACGAGGTATTGAGAGGGTTACCATTTGCTTTTGCTTATATCGACGATGTCCTCATTGCTAGCAATGACATCAATGAACATAAAGACCATGTATTACAAGTTTTCGAGAGACAAGCACATTTCGGCTTGAAAATCAACATAAGCAAATGTGATTTTGCTGTCTCGAAATTGAACTCTTTAGGCCACATGATAGACGAACAGGGAATCACACCTATCCCAGAAAAAGTCACAGCCATACAAAATTTCCCACAACCAACATCACTGCGACAACTTCGACGATTTCTCGGTTTGATAAATTACTACCGTAGATTTATTCCACGTTGTTCCAGCATATTAACCCCGCTAACAAACATGTTGCAGCAACAAAAAAATAAAAATGCAAAAATTCAAATTGAAGGAGAAGCTTTAACTGCTTTTCACAATGCTAAAAAAGCATTAGCAGATTTTACCAAGCTCTCCTACATCTCTAATGACAACACTACAACACTTTCACTAACAACAGACGCGTCAGGAGACTCAATTGGAGCAGTCCTACAACAAAAACAAAATGGCTTGGAAAAACCAATATCCTTTTTCTCAGTGAAATTGAACACTGCACAACGAAAATACAGCACCTTCTCAATGGAGTTACTGGCAATTTACTTGTCCATAAGGCACTTTCGTCACTTACTCGAAGGACGAGATTTCACCATTTTCACTGACCACAAACCACTTACTTACGCCTTACATGTAAATACCGAGAAATATACGCCCAGAGATACTCGACAACTGGACTATATATCACAATTTACCTCGGATATCCGATACATAAAAGGTTCAGACAATATTGTGGCAGATACACTTTCACGCTCTACAATACAATCTATTGAGTCGGTAGATCTCACCTTCGAGCTCATTGCAGAGGAACAAAAAAAAGATGCCACATTAGACAAACTAAACGACACTTCCCTACAGCTGAAGGAACAGCCTGTTCCATTTGGAACAAAAACAATACTTTGCGATGTCAAAACTGGTCACTCTGACCGTATATACCACCATCACTAAGAAAAAGGTTATTTACACATTTCCACAACCTTTCACACCCTGGACGCCGAGCAACCGCAAAATTAATCAGCAACCGTTTTGTTTGGCCTAATATGCACACTGACATAAAAAACTGGACTCAAACATGCTTGAATTGTCAGAAGAGCAAAACAAACAGACGCACAAAGTCTCCTCCAGGACAATTCAAACAACCAGACGGTAGGTTCACAAACCTACACATCGATATTGTCGGACCATTGCCAATAGCAAATGACTGTCAATATATACTTACTATCATTGACAGATTTACAAGATGGCCTGTGGCCGTCCCACTTAGAGATATATCAGCAGAGACTATCTCTAAAACCATATTACGAGAGTGGATCGCAGTCTTTGGTTGTCCTTCAGTAATAACAACAGACAGAGGCTCCCAATTTCAATCAACGCTTTTCGATGAATTTACAAAGTTATTGGGAGTCAAACATATAAAAACAACAGCATATCACCCCTGCGCAAATGGATTAATCGAAAGATTCCATAGACAACTTAAAACAGCTTTAACAGCTAACAACAACTCCAGAACATGGTTTGAAAATTTGCCTCTTGTTTTATTGTCAATAAGGAATGTTATCAAAGAAGACTTGGGATGTACAGCTTCCGAAATGGTTTTTGGAACATCTTTAACACTTCCAGGTCAATTTTGTGAAAAAAACACTTCCTTACAACCAACTACAACTTTTGTAAAAGATTTTAAACACAAAATGAACGATTTAGTTTACACACCCACAAGAACACAAACTAAAGAACTTTACACAGCAAAAGACCTTCACGACTGCAAATACGTTTTTATTCGAAATGATGCAGTCAAAAAACCTTTGTGTCCTACCTACTCCGGACCTTTCCAGGTAGTTGAAAGACACCACAAATATTTTAAACTCGCCATAAAAGGCAAATTTGATACTGTCTCCATAGACAGACTAAAACCAGCGTACTTAGACTTACCAGCAAAGGAAAGTACGACTGAACACTCTACAAATACACAAAATACCACATTGTCCAAACTAACCTCCACGCCAACAAATACACCGACAAACACCACCACAAAAGCTGGAAGAAAGGTACATTGGCCGAAACATTTTAAAACTTATATTACATATTAATAAATACTTCCATATTTATCAATCTGCGGGGGGGGTATATGGGATACATATTTTTTTTATTAAAATAAGCACAGGAAAACACAATAGAACATTCTAGAAAAATTGGATCAAAACAGTAGTAGAATTTAGATTACATTTTATATTTCTCAACCAATCAGCTAAAAACTTAGAATAAGAACATTCTAGAAAAATAGGCTTGGAAGTAAATTAATACAAAAATATTTAGGCCCCAAAACAAAAATGTAAAATAATAAATCTGATTGGTCAGTAAATGTTTTCACACCCTAATGTTAGGAAGATTAGTTGATCCCCTATTAATGTATATAATACACACAGTTAGAAAAAAGGTCAGTCACCAAGCAGTAACCAAGCAGGCCATTAAGTCCGCATGACACCGTATACTTTGCTGGCCATGTCATTTCTTCCATGCCAAAAATTCGTGACCTCGCTCCAAGGACCTTAAAAAGAAAAGCCGACGAATTTTCTTTCAGCAACGCGACACGCTGCCGCCAACTGAATGTAAGTAGGAAAGGCTTATTTACAGACTTTGCTAATGCAAACTCATACACGTTTTTGGACAAAAATTAACTTCTTGCCAAGTTTATATTTCTCAAAAAGGCAATTTTAGAATCATGTATTTTGTTGGTTTCTACATACCATTTTATTTTGTTACGTAATAAATTGTTTGTTGTTGAATGTCCGTTGTAAATTATTCCTTCACTTTGCGCGATTGCAAAATAGAGTGTTGTATTTGTGGGGGGAATAATCAACATACAACCCAGCAAATGCCAAATCCCCCACACTAGCAACCATCTTATATCTTAGATATTTTACGGAGCAAATGTAAACAATCTGCACCATTGGCCAAAAAGTGCGAAAGGTAAAAATTGCTGAACTTAAACTCAAAAGTATGTGTCGATCTGGCTTCCCTGTAGACATGTGTACCTAGAAAGTTTGAATGGCGTAGCTTAAAAAATGTAAGTGTGCATAGGGAACAGTTACACATAGACTCACAGATTGCCTTTTATATATAGAGATTTCAGGCAGTAAACAAGTAATATTTGTTTTAAATCAGATTAATGTCACTTTAAGTTTGCTAATTTTCCTAAAATAACGTTTCAGCAACGTATATTTTATTTTTGAAAGATTTTTAAAACTGAGAATTAACTTTTGTTTTCATATGTGTCGATCACTCAAAAATGGCTAAACAAGTGAAATATTTTAAAAATTCTCAATTTAATATAATTCCTGTTTGAAATGCACCAAAGTATTTTGCTTAGTGGAAATAGTAAGTTTAATCGTTTAGCTTTCAATTAAATCCAAAATGAAAGCTTCAATAAATCATTTTTATTTATTAAAATTGAATTAAATCGCAGCTATCGAAAATGAGTGGAGGTACCTAAATAATATTTAACATCCTTGATTTGAAGAATTCACGGTGTATTGATGGTACGGAAAGGAACCAAACAAAAAGGTTTTCTAACGAAATAACCTAAACAGCATACATTACTTCAAAGAAGAAATGCTGAAAATTTCATTTAAATCGGATTATTCAGATTTTGGTAAAGTTATTGAAATCAGGAGTAGCTATTTTCGGAAAAATATATTCATTTTTTAGTAATACTAAAATCTAATTTTGTAGAATGTCTTTGGATTGAATTAACTTTCATGTTATCCATAAGTATTGTTGATTTGAAATGTGCGATATGGTGTAGTGGATATCGGCTCGAAATGAGAAATTGGAGAGTTCCAGTTGAATTCACTGCAATATGCACAAACACCCTTGGGAAAGGTATTAATCCTTCTGTTCTCCTGCCAGCCATTAGTTGAATAGCAAGACGGATTGAGTTATATAGCCTTGGTTGGCAACCAGTCTACCGCAGAAAGAAATTGCAACCTACTGCGTAAACATTATCTGTCCAGTCAGTCATGTATGGCGTATGATATCTAACTGACTGACTGTTCACTTAAGAAAGAGTAAGTATATCTTATGTGATTTGTAAAAAAAAAAAAAATAAATAAATAAATAAATTAGATAAAATAACTTACGTAATTCTATATGTGGTTCAGCAAGACTGAATCTACTAATGGATCTCCTGATACCTTCCATTAGGACTGTAGCTGTAACAGATCTAAAAAGAAAAATTGGAAAAGTCTTAACGAAGATGAACATTGATATATATAAATAAAATGATCAAGAAATTAACACTGAAAAGATAACTAAAATGTGAATATGTGTTGTATGCAATAAAAGTGTTTGGCATAATGATAAATGATGTGACAAGAGATAAGGTTTGTCTGAAAGAATCGCAGAACATCTTTTTTAGTTCATGAAAATCTGGAACAAGTTACAGACCCACTCCGCAAATATATATACGTGTGTGTGTGTGTGTGTGTGTGTGTGTGTGTGTGTGTGTGTGGTGAGAGAGAGAGAGAGAGAGAGAGAGAGAGAGAGAGAGAGAGAGAGAGAGTTATAAGCTTGGATATACGGCATTGTTAATCGGACTCAGTATTGTCGATCGGGTTCGTTACATTCACGATTATCTCTTTTCTTCCCAACTTCTGAGTTAATTAGTAAGACTTGTACAACTAATCAGTATTATAAAAAATCTTACATCTAAAACATTTTCTGGTCTTAAATAACCTGCAAAAGAAAACAGACAACTCAAAGTTGAATCCTGAAAATATTTGGAGATCTTCAAAATTTGATCAATAGTATTTTTAAATAACTGTAAAGTCATAAGAATGCCAAATATCTATTTAATATTTGAAATTATCTGCTAAAATGATTACGATTTAAAGGGTCTTCCAAACAGCCAAGACGTTTTTTCATGACATAAGGATACCGTTCAGATTAGACAAATGGGTAAACATTACTTTTACGAACGGTAAACACGTGTTGTGCGTTGTGGTACAATGTATATTACCTCGGAACAAGAAATCACCCTATATACACACAATGGTCAATTAAATTTGAAAAAATGCAATTTTTTAGTCGGGCAATAATGTGGCGGCAATTTAATGGATATATGGATGGTCATAGTCGACTTACTAAATTTCATTTCATACATTAGTGTTCGATAGAAAGGTGATTTACGTGACTCTGAATGCAGCATTTTCATTGGTGACAAACGTAAGTGTCTGATTATTTAAAAAACCTGATTATACATTGCCATTTTGTTACGTGCTAAAGTTGTAACAAAAGAAAATAAAAGGATTTACCAAAACACAGCGCTAAATCACAAACAAATATTTAATTTACAAAACAAAAAATAAAATATATACAAAAATACAATTTTGCTTTCAAAACATTATCATAGATTTTATTACTGGAAAGTGTTATGAAGGCTAAAGGGAAGGTAACGAGTCAAGTATATTTACCACATTAGGGCTAGCGAGGTAGTCAAAGTGCTATACTGAAAATCCTCAAATATATAAGATGGACTTTTAGTTTGGTCAATGAAAGAGTCAAAAATTCTATTTACCAGATTTGTTCTATGAGGTCCTCTTTTGGGTTTTTGTTGGTCGGCAAATTTTCGTAGAGATTCTTTCGGCTGGATATACGAATCCGTGAATCAGGCCGGAGTTCCTTTTGACAAGTGACTACTTCTTTCCCAAAACCTATTTTCATAGGAGCTAGCATCTAATTAGCATATTTCTCGAATCATCTCGAATTATTTTCGAGATTTTTCTCGAATATTCTGGAATGATCTAGCATCTTCCAAATATTCTATTTCTAATTTCTCTATTTAACAATTACTTCATGAATAATAAATTTTGTATTAACAATTAGGACTCAGTAGAATCCATTACTATAGATTTTAACCTTCTTGTAGACTTCATTAATATTTTTTATACATAAATGCATCCTCGTAACAAAACATATAGCATGAATGTCAACTTGTTCGCTTATTAACCGAAATTACTCATAAATCCGTCGGTTTCAAATATTTTCTTCGAAAGCCAGATACCTAGAAGTAGCCAAGAGCCAGCTTTTTTAATCACAACAGATAATGACTTTTAACGAAAAAGGAGTTGGCTTAAAACTGGACAAAGAAATGAAGAAATGCGTTCTAGGATACTACCAGCTTTTAGAGAGAGTTCTCTTGGTTAAACTGAGAAGAAGACCCTTAAACATATCTATTATAGTAGTTTATGCAGCAACAATAAGCAGCACTGAGGAAGAAATAGAATCATTCTACTCCATACTGGACAATGCCAAAGCTCAGTGCAAAAGCCAAGAAATTAGAATCATAATGCGTGACTTGAATGCCAAGGTAGGTAAAGAGAGAGAAAGAAAGACGACCGGCAACTTTAGATTAAGAATCCGCAACAATCAAGGAGGAAAATGGGTCCAATGGTGCACAGCAAATGCCAAAGTAATAACTAACACCAGGTGTCAAGAATACTCACGATATGTCTATGGAAGCGACACGAAAAACTAAATAGACTACATAACCATAAACAGGAGATTCAGAAACGCAGTGGTTCAATGCAGAACCTACACAGGCGTCGACTGTAGAAGCGACCACGTTCCAGTTATCTGCAAACTAAGGGCGAAACTACGGATAATGAAGAAGCCTAGTACAGCACCAAAACTGAAATACAACACGCTCGTAAATTACCTCAACTTGCAGAAAGAATACACTAACAGCGTGAAAAACAAATACGAAGAACAAATTGGAAAAGGAAACTCGAAATGGGACTCACTAAAGGAAGCGATAGTGACATCAGCAAACAACATGCCCTAAAGGAAATCAGATGCAGAAGTAAAAACGAGTGGATGAGTGAAAAGATTCTTAACATGATGCAAAGGAGACAGAAACGTATGCCAAGACATGGAATGGAATACAGAAAACTACACAAAGAAATAAGGAATAAATGCAAATTAAGTAAAAGAGGAATGGCTCAACAACAAATGTGCAGAAGCAGTGAGGCTGAGCAGGACTAATAAAGCAGACATGCATAAAGAAATAAGAGAACTGACAAGAAAAAAATCTGCTCCTTCACAGAATGTATAAAATCCAAGGATAGAACGATAATATTAGAGAAAGAGGAAATATTCCAGCGATGGGAAGAACATATAAAACATCTTTTCCATGACATGAGAGAGCAACCGTTAATACTCAAAGATGATGAAATATTAAAGTCCGAAATGGAAGCTGCAATGGCTAAACTGAATAGGAACAAAACAGCTGGTCTAGACGGCATTGTAATAGAGCTGTTGATAGTCCTGGAAGAATTCGGCATAGAGAAAATTACAGAAATAATAAATGAAATTTATAATAGTGTTGACCTAAGACGCCCTAAGCAAGTCAATTTTCAGAGCACTGCCTAAGAAACCAGGTGCAAGCGAATGCGAACCCCACCGAACAACCAGCTTAATGAATCATGTTACAAAACTGATCGTCCGAATCTTGATGAATACAGCGAGAAGCAGAATCAGGCCAGAGATAGGACAAGAACAGTGCGGGTTCGTCAAAGACGCTCGAGCAAGTAACGCCATATTCATGATTAGGATGCTCTCCGAAAGGGCAATACAAATGAAGAAGGACTTGTACCTATGTTTTATTTATTATGCAAAGGCGTTTGACAAAATACGCCACGAAGAATTGATGGAGATGCTCAGTAGCCTCGACAGATTTGGGAAAGACAAGAGTAATCAAGAATCTCTGCTGTCAACAAACTGCCTGCATACGGACATGTACGAATTCAGTAGATATACAAGGATAGACAGGGTCAAGGATGTGTCTTTTCACTGGATCTCTTCAACTTGTACAGCGAGACTATTCTGAGGACCCTAAATGTTATTCCAGGATATATAATCGGAAGCCACAGTTTTAACAACATAAGGTACGCAGAAAGGAAACTACAAGACTTCCTGCAGAAAGTAGCTGAACAGAGTGACAAAAAAAGACTACAAATAAACTGCAAGAAAACCGAGTGCATGGTCATTAGCAAAAAAAAAAAAAAAAAAAAAAAAAAAACAGCCCCAAATGCCAAAAAACAGGTGGATAATACTAAAATCAAGCAGGTACAAAAATTTAAATACCTGGGAAGTGTTCTAACAGAAGTCGGAAAGTGCGACACAGAGATCCGAAGGTGAATTCGTATGGCGAAGGACGCGTTCCAGAGGCTGAGTAAAGTATTAAGAGGCAGGAAACTTTCACTAGAAACAAAGAAGAGAATACTGGATTGCTATATGATGTCAGTTTTTCAATATGGCAGTGAATGCTGGACAATATCATCAAAGATGAAGGAAAGGGCTTGGAGAACCTGATACTAACAAATAGATAAAAAAAGTGACAGGAAAACAGCGGATAACATATTTGAATGGCCTGGGTAGGTGAATGACAGAACGGGGGGTAGCATGGCGTTACAGAAGAAGCGTGCTAAGAGCCACCATAGGGAGACATTGAAGGCCATGATCGCCTACGTCCTGAAAGGACAAGGCACATAGACGAAGAAGAATATTTAAATGACATGTGGAACAATTGATATCGGCTCAGAATGAAAAAGTGGGAAGCCAAGTTCGAATTCCAGATGAGTTCATATCATTCCCTTACGCACAAATACCCATGGGAAAGGTAGTAATGCATTTCTTCTTCCTACAGCTATATTTACCAAGTTTTTCTACAAATAATAATTGCATAAATAATTTCATTCATTAGTAAATAAGTCCTGAAAGTTTCATTAAAATCAGACAATTAGTTGTTTTTTAAGAATTTTTAAATTAATGTGTCATTCAACGCTCAAAACGACTTGCGTAATATTACGTTTTGGTTAATAGACACATTACGTAAACACAGCGTGAATCACTGACGGAAAACAAAAAAAAAATTTAATTGAAATTTCGAACGTCTTAGAAAGGATTAAAATTTTTTAAAAATAATGACAACAAAATGTGATGTTTTCTTTTAATAATAGCGTAAACATTTCGATGAAAAAACTTTGTTTTTATTAAGTTTTAACATCATGCTATGCTGTTTTTTTTTTGTTTTTTTTTTGCAAATGAATGGAGTCCCCTAAACTAAAGTAATCAACATCCTTGATTTAACCTTGAACCTAAATAAGGACCTGTATAAACCACATGCCAATGTTTCATACAATCATAAGTACGTAAAAAGTATCTAACTACCCCTATAAAATTCTAGATGCTAATTAATAGTAACTCTACTAAAACTAAATGCAACTGCCGAAAAAAACAAGACCTTCCCACTAAACGGCCACTGCATGACCGAAGGCATAATTTACAGAGCTAGCATCCATTTTAAATATTAAATTCTATTTTGGCTCAACTGAAAACCAATGGAAATACCATTATTACCATCACAAAATGACATTAAGGAATATTAAATACAGTAAAAGAACTGCCTTCCAAAATATTTCTGTAAATTTAAAAAAAAGGAGAAGAAAAAGAACAAAAACACAATCATAATCTGAGATATAATCGCGAAAATCAAATCATATAACGGAAAAAAAAAATAGATGCAATTTATGTCTTTTAGGAAAACTAGTTATCTTAAAACACTTTAATAACCCTAATTTACAACAAAACAAAAAAGAAAAAAAAGAAAAAAAAGAAAACAACGAATTAATGATTACGTGCAAAAATAGAAATAAATTTCTGCTCAAATACCTGGATTAATATATATTTTTCTATATAAACATTTTACAATTGTTATTATTATTAGTTTTTTTTTTCACTAAATAAAAATACCCCCTTGATACAAATGTACAAACTGTATGCGATCTTGCCTAAAATATTATCCCTATTAATTCAACATTTGAGTTTTTACTTTTTAATTTCAACTTTCTATTTTACTCTAAATTAATTTAAATTATACAATAAAAATATAATCAGAGTATCATCTATATATTAATACAGTAGTACCTACGTGTGTCACGCTCTGGAAAGAGATATGAACGCACACACAGACACAACAGAGGAAAAATAGGAACGCCGGACGACGTACGCACAAACATGCAAAAAATCTTTTTACAACGCCCAAAACATTAATTTAAAACAGTGCTCGATATACAATATATAGAGCTGAGAATATATATTATAAATTATATTTTAGAACATGTACAATTTTTTTTTTTATATATTCACTACAAATTGTACATTTGTTTCGACTTTGAAACTACAATGTCTCATCTGGCGATGTGGACAGGAATGGAAAGTCTCTTTTCTTATATTTGGTGTGTGGGATGTTGGTGGGGGTTAGTGATAAGGGAATAAGTCTTGTGGATTGACCGTTAGAATTTTGAAGAAAGTGGTGTGGGTAGTGAATATGGTTGATGAATGAGTGTCTGAGTTTTGTAGACAGATTTAACATTATCAGTTAGAATGTAATTTTTTTATTATCTTGCGACTAGACTATATTCTTTGGATTTCTTAGAGGAGCAGGTAAAGGGTGGGATGCTTATTTTGTACAGAATATTTTTGTATTTAAGCAGAGTTTTTATAATTAATCTAATTTTGTATATTTAATCTTAATGTTGGATTTAGGAAATCGATTTTTTCTATTAAATTTTAAATTTTAATTAGATCACAGTTCGGAAACTGATTTTTTTCTATTAAATTTCAAATTTTAATTAGATCACCGTTTGCGGTAAGATTTAATGTAAGAGGTGAAATTTAATGTTAAAAATTTAAGGTAAGAGGTAAGTAGGTAATAGGTGAATAATAAGTAGAATTTTATGTAGGGTGAAAGATTAAATGTTTGTATTTAAGGTAATAGGTGAATAGGTAATAGGTGTGTTTGTATTTAAGGTAATAGATCTTTAATGTGTGTATTATGGACAAATTTAGTAAATCGATTTTTTCTATAGAATTTTAAAATCATGCTAGAAAACACTACAAAAGCCAGAGCTAGGACCCCCCTAGAAATGATACACCTTCACTGTACTAACAACACTCCTACGCACATTACAAACAGCGATTTAATTTTAAAAAAAAATTTTTAAAAATTAAAAATTCTATAGAAAAAATCGATCGCAAAAGTGTGAATATATATATATATATGTGTGTGTGTGTGTGTGTGTGTGTGTGTGTGTGTGTATATATGGATAGATAGATAAATATTTAGTTAGATGAGTGTAAGTTTGTGGTCCTGGGTTTCACACTTTTGCGATCGGCAGACAAAATGATTTAATTTTTTTAAATACTGGATATGTGTAGAGATGCGTATATTGATGTATTTTTGTGGGAGTGGGATGAACATTGGGAGGAATATTTGTCGTCGTGACGCCTTTTATACAAACGCAGACATAGATTAACACTTGTACACTCATTGACGTGCGCAGATACACACACGCGCGTGCTCGACCACTGGGGCTGACATAGGCGTAACTGCATGTGAACAATATAGGGCTGAGCATATATATGTATATGTGTGATGTTATGTACATGCATACGCATTTGATTGGTGTATAGTGTATCTACCGAGTTAGATGCCAGAGGTTTTGTGTATTTCCATCTAAGTGGTTATATATTTTTTTACGATCTGTGGAGTTTTTTTTAGTCGTGTACGTTTTTATTTTTAGCTTGTGTATTTGCGTAAGTATACATCTAATTATGTTTATATGTCCATGCACTGAAATAAGATTGTCTCTGTCATGACCTCATTTATTCAAAGCTAGTCATGTTACGAATCCTCTCTGACTGTATCCAATATTGTGGCAATTCAGTCTGAGTCCAAATAGAGCTTTAAAATTTAACAGACAAATTGACAAGTCGATAAAAAACAAAATTTTGAAATTTGTGCATGTATATATGCGTGCCTATATTAATTTTTTATATGTGTCTGTTTGCCAGTGTATGTGTATATACACGTCTACTTTTCCAGGTGTTGATGTTTGTAAGTTTATTTATGTGTACGTTCTTTTTCTTCCTCGCTTATTATATGAATAACTTTCTAATTCTAATATACTGTTAAACTTAGGGAAAATGTTTTTAAAATTTCGAAATAATAATAAAGTAAATCTGATAGGCAATGAATAATGCTGATCTCAATTTAATTAAATATTAATACTAATGCTCCCCCAAATTATTTTTAAGTCTGCTCACATATTCTCCAAATTAGAAGTTGCTTTATTTTGACTGGTCCACATTGTGCATACAACAATGCTTCCCTGATTAAAGGGTTTTTTTGCTTGTTTTTAACCTTTTAAAACCCCTTAACTTGAAATAAATCTCATCACTTGACAAGACACAAGAAGTGTCGAAACAAAATTGCTACTTTTGTAGTGATATTATAACATATTTATGTTATAATTTCTGAATAAATATTATTAGCTCTACTTTGTATTGAGCACTTTTTAAGAATAGTGTTTCATTGGATACGGAATATTATTCCATTCATACGTACCCTATATATATATATATATATATATATATATATATATATATATATATATATATATATATAACATCATAACGGTGCTAACATCACGAAACTTCGAAGTCGGCATGAATCTGCTCAGTTAAAGTGACAAACTCTTTGTGCTTATCAACCTTCTCTCACAACCTCGAACACTTTACGATAGGTACCTCCACAAATTTTCAATACCTCAATTGAAATTGAATTTTTAAAAATAAAAAAGTTTTCTTGAAGCTTTAATTTCAGCTTTAATTGAAAGCCAAGAGATTAAAATTACTAGTTACAGTAAGCAATATATACCCTTGTAAAAATTCATTATTCATTGAATTTTCTTTTCTTTTCAGACTATGATATGCTTAATTTATATTGTTCATAAAAGCAATTGAATGTTTATCCAAATAAAAATTGGTATAGTTATTGCATTTTTCGCAATTCGCACCTACTTTTTAGAAAGAAGGCTAATATTGAAAAAAAGAAAACAGTTGATTAGCATTCCCCAATGACTCCTAAATTTAATTATATTAGGTTTATTGGGGAGTAAAGTCGAATTTTTAAACATTTCTGGAAATTAATTGGTGGTGGTGGGGTAACATATGTAAAAAAAGTTTTTTTACCAATATTTCTAAAAGCAATTATTTAAAAATTGATTTTAGTCAATTATGAATAAGTCCTGAAATTTTAATCAAAATCCGACCGTTATTTGATTTTTGCAAGAATTTCTAATTAATGTGTCTTTCACGGTAAAAAAAAAAGAGCATTGCGTAATATTACGTTTTTTTTTTCGATAAACTATGCGTCAATTTTGGTCTCGCCCTGACGAAAGAAAAAAAAAATTTTTCTACCAAAATTTCGAACGTGTCAGAAATAATTAAATATTTTTAAATAATTAGAAAACACTTTGATCCATCCTCTTAATGATAATATAAACATAAAACTTTGTTTTTATTTAGTTTGGAGCATTTTCCCTTCATATGTTTTTACAGCGATTTTTTTAGGTACCTACTTTATGATAAAAAACCCTGCTTTTCAAAATACATTTTATGGGTAAAACCACTGAAAAACAACAACCTTGCCAATATTATCTCAACTCAACTCTCTCTCTTCCCCCCCTCTCTCTCTCTCTCTATATATATATATATATATATATATATATATATATATATTTGAAATATGTTTGGTGGTACAAAACTTCATAACCGCCACAAATAGACAAAATATTTATTTTTATTAACAATCATCGTGATAATAATGTATATAAAAATAATTAGCTAGCCCGTTTTTCTATTTTATTTTTTATATATTATTATCATAATTAAAACTTATTTTACTAAAATAAATTACTCACACAATACTTATTTGGGTTTCTTAACTACAATATACCTTAGTATATCATAATTATTTAATTCTAATTCTAGCCTAAACATTTTAGCCCCTTAAACTCATAAAGTAGTACAAAATCTAATTAAAAAAAATCCAACCTGCTGTTAAAAATAATTTTCTAGCCATTTAAATAATGTATTGTCCTACTATGTATCTTACCCAGACAAAATTTAAAAGAGACATGCCTTGACACCAGACAATTCTACTTCCTTTCGCGATCCAAATCTTTAACTCTATGGTTACATAATTCCCATTTTTGATTGAACACACCTACAAGCATATTCTCTACCTCCCCCTTCTACTGCTCCCTCTTCAGTTTCTAAATAACCATGAATTCATTTAATATTTTCTAAATAAATCATTTTCACAATTTATTTTAATCTATCACTTGAAGAAGAACAGTATTGTTCTGAAACATGAAAATGTAGTGATATAAACAATTGTAATAAAAAAGTTACGATATATGTGTGCGTGCGTGTTTTTAACAAATTGATGGATTTATTTTTAATCTAAAAGTTTGATTATTTCAAGCATTTTTCTAGTAGATAATCCATACTTGAAATAGACGCCAGGTTTTTATTCATTAAACAGCGTATATTACGTTCATTTGCTTGTGTTTTCGATAATTAAAAATTTTAAAAATTAGATGGTATTAGAAATTTTTACCTGAACAAGAAATATACGTAGAAAACACCCTTAAAAAGCTCCAATATTCTTAGGATTTCACTAACAACGCTAAGAGAAAGGCATACAACTACAAAAAAGACAGTGACAATAATAACAACAACAATGACAATAAACCAGATAAAAAAACAGCCATATATGACTTTAACATCTACTATCCTATCTTAACAAATAATTAAAATCTAAATGATTACAACTACATACAAAACTATTAGAATTCGATCAGCACCCAAAATGTCCATAGCAGTTATAATTTTGTAGCAATTATATATAAAACAAACTGTCACAATTGTTCCTTACAATACATTGGTGAAACTAGCAGATTTAAAAAAAATGTCTCTGATCGCAAAAAATAACTTATACATAACAGTTTAACAAATGCATTAGTCATACATAAAAATACATTCAGCCACAAATTCGATCTAGAGAATGCCATATTTATTTAAAAAAAATAACTTACTTAGACGAAAAAGTTCTTGAGAGTGGCGCTATCGAATTTTGCCAAAAAGTAGATCTCCGCTCCGGGGATTTTTCAAAGATCTTCTTTCCTAAAAGATATACATTTTCCCCAAGTCAACAAGCATTATCTTAAAATATTAAAAAAGATGGAAAAAAAAGAAAAAAGGAAAACGGTTAAATCAAAAGCTTCTATTATTTGAATTAATAAATACATACATTTCTCAAAAATAAATACAAAAATTTCTTAATAAAATAATTAGATTAAAAAAATTTGGTAACAACATTTCGTTTATAAGGCATTAAATTACCATCCTCCATATTTTACCTCGGTTTCACAGTTCACCTGAAAAATATTTATAATCGTTCAAAAATATTAAAAAAATTGAAAACCCATCAACATTTTTACTTCTGTTAATAAATACTTGTTGCAAAATAAATTTTTTACATTAGTGTTGGTAAAATCCATCACAAATAAGACGATATTTCAAAAACTTCAACACATCAAACAGAATATGGTACTTCTACAAAAGACCCTAAACATATCAAACTCTTTTATTGCAGCCAGATGCACGATAACTACAAACAGGATGAAACAATCTCATTCGTACTAATATATCACCGTTGATCCTAATAAAAAACTAAAATTAATATGTCATAAAAAATGCAATACAATTATCCGTAATAACTCTTCCCCACCAACTGATGTGTATCGTAAAACCAATATTATATATCAATTCAAATCTCCTTTGGGGAAATGTATAACCGACAAAAAATAAATATATATGTTGGATTTACAACAACTACATTAACTGGACGTCTTACATTACACGTGTCTAACCGTTCATCTATTCCTAGACATTTACAACAACATTCTTGTCTACATTCATAATATAAAAAAATAATAATCGATATCCCAACTATCCTACATCAAGAAAACAACAAAAGCAAATCACAGATCCTTGAGGCAATATTCATTAAAAAACTTAAGCCGCCAATGAATAGAATCGGCTATGAATACTGTAGTAATGTTCTAAAATCTTTGTAAAATGAACAGATTTTTATGCTTTAACACGTGCATGACCATGACATTACATCATATAAAAAATTTCCATTTTGGATAATTTTCACGTTCTAATGAACGCTAGCAATTTGTCAAAGATTATCCGTGAGTATGAACGGATTTTATTAAAAATAAGCAGACATAATATTTAATCTGACATATATATATATATATATATATTAAAAAAGGATTAATTCAAAGATGTTGAATGGCCATTTCGATATGACGATCCCCACGGGGAGCGACACATCACCTCAGCAACAGAAAAAAACCTTTCAGAAACTGGAGAAAAATTAGTCTACTTTTCCTTTTTAAATAGATTGCAAAGAAATTAAAAAATAAATAATAATAAAATAAAATAAAATAAAATAAAATAAAAATAAAAATAAAGGGAAAGAAAAAGAAAAGGAAAAAGAAAAAGAAAAGGATAGAATAAAATCAAATAAATAAGAAAAGAAAAAAATTGACATCGTCTGGGTTTGCAAAAAAAAAAGGGGGAGAATGTAACTAAAAATTAACAGACCCCGTGTTGAATCATTTAAAGCAACACGGAAAAAAGTTGGTAAGAGAGATAAAAGAAGGAAGGGAGGGAAAAAGAAAGAAACTAAAGAAAAAAATTTTTTTTAATTATTACAGACGCTGGACAAATTCAAAAATATATATATATATATATATATAACTGTTATAGGTCAGATTTAATTTAAATTAGACCAGTAAACAGTCGTACAGTCGTATTAGAAAGTGCTCAATACATGTTCGAACGGAGATGAAAATTCAACATGTAGAGCATTTAGATAGGGAAGATCAGCCTGTCACACTACTATGGTTTCAACGTTTTCGATTTCGTCAGGCGATTTGTTTTGATTGATGGCTTAACGTTTAACGCTTTTATAAGTTTATAACTGGAAGTTTAAAGTAAAGGGGTGGTTTGTTTTTGAGAATCCTTTCTTCTGGGTTTGTATGAGTCTAGAAAATATTTTCTAATGTGTCTACATCCAGACATTATTTCGAACTATTAATTTAGTAGCTTTTGTCGTTCTGAAAATGATAATATAACCAACTTTTCTTCTTAACACAATCTGTAGATATCACTACATCTGCAGGGTTTGGCTTTTTAAAATATTTTCCTAGTTACGTGGGGATTTTTGCCATTCTTTTCTTTTAATTTTTGGTGCTATTTCTAAATTTTTCTAGTTTAAATGTGGACTTGTGATTATTCTATCGTGTATTAAAACTGCCTTCAGTACAACATAAATATATTTTATCTTTTACTTCTGCTCTGTAGAGTAATATTTTGATTTTACAAAATTCTTCTAGATATTTTTTTTTTATCTCTGCAGTTACATTTTTCATTAACTGTATTCTGTCATATGTTTTTTAATTTGTGGTATTTTGCTTCATTATGTGATTTTCCAAATTGGACGTACAGCTGTAACTTAATTTAACTGTATTTTTAGTAAATATTTCGTTTAGCTCAGAGCTTTTGGCTAAGTGTTTGTTTAGTAGTTCGAAAAATATTTTCCCTATTTTGGATTTTATTTCTCAATTAGAAGGCAGGAGAAACCAAATAATATTACGTTTTCTCTTCTTTTTCTTTTTTTTATCCATTTATTCAGGGTTTATACTCTAATTTGCTTTTATGTCCATTTCTCGTAAATCTTTTTCATAATCTTGTTTCTTATATTCTATATTTTTAGATATTTGTTGGATTTGTGGAGTGGTTTGATCCGGTGTTTAATTTGATGTTTGCGAGATGGTGCCAGTTTGTAAATGGTACCAGTTTGTAAATGGTGCCAGTTTGTAAATGGTGCCAGTTTGTAAATGGTGCCAGATTGTAAATTGAGCTCCACTTCTAAATATTGGACAACTTTTTTTTATTCATTTCGACCTCTGTCTCGAAATTGAGACTTTTGAAAAGTTTAAAAAACATTTTTATCATTTGTCATTTGTTCTTTTGTTGTCCGGCGATAGTATCAGTCCATCATTTTTATATATTCCGTGATCATCTACTCTATATGGACTATTTTGTTTATTTTGTGTAAGATAAATAGGACTTTTAGATTTCTTTATCTATACTTCGCCATTGTAGAATGAATATATTATATATATATATATATATATATATATATATATATATATACTGTAGAATAAGGAAATGTTTATAAAATTAACAAGTTTTGCTGTTATTAAAAATTTATCGGCAATGTTAGTGTCGGGGATGCCAACATGGTTATCACATTTTTATGATACAGAGTTAAAGGGTAGGATTACAAATTTTGTGCTTCTGTTTTCTATGGCGCGTACATAAAGAAAGAAAGTAGATGTATTTTTAAAATTTTTATTACTTAAACGTGATTTTTAGTGGATACCCGTATTTGAGTATATTTATTTATTTTCGTCTGAAAAAGACTTTATTTACGTTAGGATATAAAATTGAGCAGATACATCTATTGCAATAGTCAGAGAAAAATACATGTTTAACAAACACTTATCAACTTTGCTTGATCATTGATACACTCTGTACTCGGGAGGTTAATGCACGTCAAATCTAATAACGATTAACCCTAAGGGAAAGCGGGTTTGAATCCTGGAGAGAGCATTTTTTCATCAGATAAGTTTTCTCGAATATTCAGGAAGATAGACGAAAATGAATATACTGTTAATAAATAAACAGATCGTCTAGTAAAATACGAGTATTCACTAAATATAATGTTTAAGTAATATATACATGTATGATTTTGTATGTGTGTAAAATTTCAGATATTACTAAAATGTATCACATTGTTTTTTTTACCTTTATATATATATATATATATATATATATATATATATATATATGTTACGGAAATTAACGAAGATTAACGAAACTGGTTAAAAACAACCGACAATTTGAAATGATTTGTTTGAACATTATTTTTGATCGATACTCATATTTAAGTAGATATTCTGTTTATAATCAAATTATATATTTATTTCTACCGGCCTGACTATTATTACGATAAATTTTTGTTACAAAAATGTGTGTCATTTGGCAGGAGTCGAACCTGCGACCACTATCCACATAGAGGAAACCACCATGTGATCTGGCGTGTCTTAGGCCTCTCTACTACGAATAACGATCAGTCTAAACAAAGTCAAATAACACAATTTTCGAATTCATCGTAATAACCATCTTGCTCTGGAATGCATCGTAATGTCAATAAATGTAAACCTGATACGGAAATTAACGAAGATTAACGAAACTGGTTATAAACAACCGACGATTTGAAATGATTTGTTTGAACATTATTTTTGATCGATACTCGTATTTAAGTAGATATTCTGTTCATTATCAAACAGTATTATATATCTATTTCTACCGGCCTGATTCTTTTACGATAAATTTTTGTTACGAAAATGTGTGTCATTCGGCAGGATATATATATATATATATATATATATATATATATATATATGTGTGTGTGTGTTAAAGCAGAATAGTCATGAATTATATCTTATTTTTCTTTAGAAAGGTTGCAGTTTTGAATACAAGAAAGTTATATTGTTTTGTAGCAAATAACCTAAAAATAACTTCAAAACAAGTAAGTGATTATTATCAATATTACATAGCTGCCCCTTATGGATTCCAGTAATCACGCCTTTCCGATAGGAAATTATATTTTTATCAAATAAAAGTATTACTTACGTTTCCAAAATAAATTTTGCCTATTTTCGTCTACACCGTCAGTTCAATCGTTGTAAATAAGTTAGAGATTGTGTAACCTCGTTTTGTTTACTGCTGCTTATAGTATCAAAAGTGAAATAACTACTTACCGTACTTCCACACTAACATAAAATTCACACACACACACACACACACACACACACACACACACACACACACACACAGGGAGAGAGAGAGAGAGGGAGGGAGAGAGAGAGAGAGAGGGGACATTTTTCTGGGTTCATCTTTTCTATCTTCTTGATAAATCCCGGTGAATCAAATGCAATACAGTAAAAGTAGGATCTGCAACAAGGAAATTGTTGCAAAGATCAGAGGAGTCGATAAAAAGTTTTAACTGCTCGAAAATGATAGGAGTCGATTAGAACTGCTGATATAGAACCCTATCAATAAAACCTCATCTCATTGCTTTAAGTTTAAACGGAGAGTGGTTAAATAGTAACGCTTAAAATGTGTTTACCTTGGAAATCCCTTTTGGTAAATAGGAAGCCAATACTTGTCTTGTTAATTGTCACTTAAGAAAAAGTTGGAAGTCTATACTGGAGAGTTCTACTCTTACCGGAAAGTAAATTAAAAGTAATATATATATATATATATATATATATATTTATATATATATAATTTGTGTATTTAGGTAGAAAATTTTCTTTTAGACATAAATTGCAAACATTGTGTCTGCATATTTTTAATAAAATCTGTTCATACTCACGGATAATGTTTCGCGTGTTATTAATGAAAGATGTAAGAAATGATCTGTAACGTTGACAGATGATTTTCTTATTCATTTCTCGAAGTACTCTCAATTATTTTCCTTCCGAGATCATCTTAAGGGGGGGTGAGTTGCGGTAACAAAAAATAAACCACATAATTGTGTTGCTAAAAATGACTGTAACTTTTCTTCTTGCTTCTTTTTTATGAGGAAATTGTCCAGCATTAACTGCCACATACTAGGATTGAGATACCATAAAAGTTCAACGCTCTTTTTTGTTTGTTTCTAATGAATTTTTTCTTTGTTTCAAATAAAATGTTTCTATAGATAAATACATTATGTTTTTTTTTAACAAAATAATTCTCGCCGATTTCGAAGCTAATGATGAATATAATCTCCTCTAACTTTTAAAAGTTTCATCAATTCAATTATAATACAGCTTAACATTAAATATTTCCGAAAGCGCGAACCCTTTTGCGTCAACGCCCAAAATTTCCATGGCCGATCGATCGTCATTCACTTCATTCCAAATCGGGCACTGCCTACATCGTGTTCGATTGATCATAAAGCCGGCTTCGGTGGAAAGTCGAGAAAATCAGCTGCATCGATGGGCTGGGATCCACAATAAGAAAAGTAAGTCTTTGTGAAATCAGCATTAAGATGTTTATATACATATGTTCTGTTCAGTATAATATTTGGTAAGAGTTTATCACTCTTGCATACAGGCAACTATAACTCCAACCCACGACTTCTATTGGATGTAACACTCTAAGTTTGTTGGTATGGCACCAGGCTAAAGTCACGTAACAACACTTCTCTCGGACTCTCTCCGTGCCGTTCCAACACTACTGTACTCAACTGTATTGTAATCAACTCAACTGCCCTCAACTGTCTGAAAACCCACCAATATGGAGCCTCACATCCAGCGGAGGTGGCGTTGACGCAATTTAGGTAAGCTTAGCATTTTCAAACGACCAATAAAAGAGTCCTCCTTTTGGTCACCTGATCAACCTCGTCTCTTCTCGTTCAACGGTTAAATTTGAATTATCGTTCTAAAAATTATTTCCCATCGAATCTTTGGTGTGTGGTCGTTTCTCATCTTTGTTTTATCATTTCAATCGTCATAAGAACTTATCTAGCTTTGGTCGAAAAGAAAACTATATGTTTCTCTTTAGCTATATGTTTCTCTTCAGCGTCGCAAAATTCTACAAAGAAACAAAGAAAATTTTATTTCTGGGAATTTTGTCTTTCTTTCTCCCCAGGTGGTGGCTGTCTCTAGAAGTCATATAATGCTTCATGCCCTGGGAAAGTCTGTTTCTAATCAAATCCTTAGATTGCTGTCGCTTTATCAATGGTCGATAAATTTTCTAATGCCGGAGGCACTCACTTTTTGTGATAATGGCCAAGTTGGTGACAAGAATCCTCCATCCGAATTTGTAGCCAGCACTAAAAAATCATAAAAAAAAACAAAAAAAAAACTTTATCTCCTAATTTAATTTATCTATTTTTCCTGGTGGGGGGGGGGGGGGTCTTAAAATATCCCTGGCGTAGCTTCTAGCGGGAGAAGAAGAAATAAAAAAATATTCAATTATTATTTTCTCTGCTTCTCTCCCCTTCTCTCGGTGCCAGAAATAATATTACAAAAGAAAGAGGAAAGATCGGAACACTAAGTTAGATGTATAACTAAGCTTTAAATAGTCTTAAAGGAATCATCGCAAAACCGACAACAGAACTTTGTTTCCGCCGTAACAAATCCTGTGTTATTTTATTTTATTTTTATCATTTTCAATTCTCATTTTAGTTGACACTATAGCTGATATTAAACTAGATAACGACATTTTGTTCCTCCCACCATTGCGCTGATAAGCCAACTTTTTATTATAAATGTCACGGGATTTAAACTTTATGAAGCTGTGAAAAGAAAAAATGCTTAGTTTTAAGTCGGAATTGAAAAATGTTGATACAACAAGAATCAAGAAGTGAATTTCGTATTTCTCAGTCTGCATTTTTATGCTAAAAGAAATCTTTTCTAATCTGACACCAGGTTTGTTTCTAGTTGGTGTCATATTTAATCGGAGGTAAGTATTTCATGCTTTGAACTTATCTGATAGAGACGTTTAAGAACTAAAATGCTATTGAATGATCTGAAGTGAGAAAACATTCAAAGTTTTAGCCCTTGAAAGCAATAAATCTGATATAAAAAATAGTTGCAAATGAGATTTTTTAATGTCACCTTGATGTGTTGCAATGATTAGCTAGCTTGTTTCACAGATCAAAAAAAGGTGAGTTCGATCCTCATCAGTTGTCCCATATTTGCAGACTTGTACAAAAGGCCATATATTTTCATCAGTCTGTTGAATATAACTTGCAGAATCGGTAAAAAAAATCTGAGTATACAAAATATTCTTAGTAGAACTCTGTAAGATTTGTAAAAACCTTGATACATAGGATGGTCCTGAGAGTGCGAGTTAAAAGAATGAGTTCATATAAACATGGAACTATCACACCGTAACCAGACATGAACTGAACAATGAACAGAATTTATTATTCGTTAATTTTTAAGTAGAAATCTCCCAAAAGATTTTTTGCAAAAATGACGTAGTAATATGTTTGAAACCAATTATGATATTTTGAAGAATAAAATTGATCAACAAAAATGGAAATTATTTCAGACACAATCTAATATAAATTATTTTCTTATTTTACTGGTTAGCTAACTGTAATTTAGTGATAAGGGTTACACGAGGCGTGAGTTTTATTGCTTTATACGTAATAGTTTTCGGACTGATGTCTGAGTTTGTCCATTTAATTATTAATCTTTTTTTTTTTCAGAATTTTTTTTTCTTAGAATTAAATATTTTTCTTGTTTAAATGTATGTCAGTCTATCTTTTGCTTTATTGTATATAATTTCACAACAATACAATACAATAATGCACAACAAACATTAATCCCTTGATTTTCCTAACACATCTTGGTATATATTTTCTATATATAGAAAAGATATTTTTAAGAATATTGTTAGGGATAAATGACACCTCAACATTAGATTATAATGGATATTTAACCCGTATAATATAGAGGAAACACTGCAATATTTTTAGTCAATATATCCGTGTTATTTGCACAAATTACACTTTAGACTTGTAGGAGAAGGAAAATATGTTACTTCGACTGATTCTACTTCAATTTAATTTAAATCTAAATATAGAACAGAGTAAAAATATAAAAAAACAGTTCTTTATTAAAGTAATTTCGCTATTCGTTGCAATTGTAATTGTTATCGTCTAAATTTAATTAATCCTTAATTAAAACTTGAGCAGGGCACGGTACGTTGCTCAGTTTCTTTTCTTTTTCTAACACGCCTACTGTAACGTATTCCAAATATATTGTTTGGGTTCTCTGATGCCTGTTAAGGGTGAATTTATATGAAGGGATCATAAAGAATAAAGATTTTAAAAGAAAATCAAAATTACGTGTAAAATATTGTAAACAAAGAAAGATCGGTTAGGAAGAAAGAATTAAGATATCGAATAAAGATAAAATAATTTCATTATTTCTAAATTTTTATAATTTTTTTTACGTACATAAGACGCTAAAGGTTGAAGGTCTTAAAGCCATACGCAGGAGAATTAGCCTAAAGTCTGCCTGAAGAGAGGTTTCTAGGTTAGTATGAAGAATAAAGTTGAAAAACACAAACAGAAATTATTTATGACTTAACCTAATATTTTCCATGGATTACACAGAATGTTCGTTGTGGTTTAATGGATATCGGCTTGGCGTGAGAACTCGAATAGGTAAGTTCGAATTCCAATCAAATTCGTTTTATTTACTTACGCACAAATACCTTTGTGAAAGGTATTAACCTCTTCTCCTTTTAGCTATAGGCTGAATAGCAGGACATTGTGTTCTGAAGCCCTGGTCTACAGCAAAAAGTAATGGCAATCTATTACGGGCAACTCTTCTCCCTCGTCAGTCATGTCTCGTATCACTTATGGCAATTTACTAACTGATATAGAAATATACTCAACTTTTACTTATTGTGCCGCGTCATTTTCATCATGCTAGTGTTGTACCGGCAACTATAATTTGATAGCCTGACCTGAATTTGGTAACCTAAATTAAATCCAACTCCACAAACTAGTGACTTCGAGTCGGTTAAATATGTAATAACTGTAAGTGAACACAGTAATTCCTGAATTAAAAATATAAAATTCATCGTGTTTTTTAAAATTTTATATATATTAAAAAGTGGATCATAGAAGCCCTGTAATAACTCTGCGTACAAATAAAGTTAAAAAATTCGAAGTGTTTCGCCCCGAAAAAAAAATTGGAAGTCGCATTTTTCTCAGATTTTTTTCGCATTTTTGAACAAATGATACACATGATTTAGAGTATTTTTTAACCTCGTCCTTAAGAAGGTGCTTAAAAGATTTTGTAATATTTGTTATAATAATTATTCCTACTTTATTTTAAAACACAAGTTTCTTTTTTTAAATCGACTGTCATAGCGATATCGACAGAAATAAAATAAGAAAGACCATGTCATAATAAACTGGTGTGCAGAGATCATTTTGTCTTAAATTTTCCTCAGTATTCAAAACACACACACACACACACACACACACACACACACACACACACACACACACACACACACACACAGAGAGAGAGAGAGAGAAAGAGAGAGGGGGTGAGTGAAGGGAGTGAACAGAATGGGACTAACATGGCTACATAAATATCCATCTTCTTATACTTTTACTGACATTTACCACAGAAGAACTGCAATATCAATAACTTATAATTTTTTTAAATGAATGACAATTATTCTAAAATCACGTTTTTTATTTTATTTTATTTTTCCAGACACGTCTGAATCATGTTCAGCATTTCCTGGGTAACATTTATCGTCTGCACTTTTGAATGGATGCAACAAATAAGAGGAGCTAAGATATTGATTATTTCACTTCCGGCTTTCAGTCATGTATCCGAATCAAATGCAGTAGCTGAAGAATTAGTGAAACGGGGTCATCACGTCACATTTTATTTTCCTGATAACTTCGATTCCAGCAAGTGTGCACCTGATATGTCAAGCATACGATACGGTCACAATGCAATGTCTGCACCATTGGCACACGTAGCCAAGATCACAAAATTAGCTTCAGAGGGAAAAATTACACCTATTAGCCTCCTTCAGGGAACACGAAAAGCACTATGTGATCAATTAGTTAACGATACAGAAGGACTGGAGAAATTACGAAAGGAAAAATTCGATTTTGCCCTCGTTGATTATATTTTTTATGTTAAATGCTACTTTCTTATCCCGTATAACTTATCGATTTCTTATGCGGGTATCACCTCAATGATGTCTGAATTGGACATTGGTCACCCATTAACCACATCAATTACCCCATTTTACATGACACCATACTCATCCAATATGCGTTTCCACGAACGATTCCTAAACACGTTAGTGAATCTATTGTCAGTTGTTACTCTTGATTTTTTCATGGAATATTATGATTATTCTAAAATCGCCTCCGGACTCAGCTGGAAAGAACTGCAAGAACTTCCAAAAAAAGCTGAACTTTTCCTTGAGAATACCGATACTATTCTCAGTTATCCAAAACCATTAATGCCAAACGTAATTCAAGTTGGTGGACTTACAGTAAAACCAGCTAAGCCTTTACCAACAAATATTCAAAATTTTTTCGACAACTCGAGCCATGGAGTTATAATTGTGTCATTTGGTTCGCTATTTAAGCTCAGTATTCCTATTCAAAATACCTTCATGTCGGTCTTTCAGAAACTGAAACAGAGCGTTTTCTGGAAAAGAGAAGATGAAAAGGAAATAGGAAATATTTTAATATCTAAATGGATAGCCCAGAATGATGCATTGGCACACCGCAATACCAAACTTATGATCTACCATTGTGGGAACAATGGAATGTTCGAGAGTCTTTATCATGGAGTACCTTTACTCTGTATTCCACAAGCATCAGATCAATTTAAAAATTCTCGCAAACTAGATTATCTAAAAATCGGCCGATTTTTGGATATTGAAGACTTGACCGAACAATTACTACAGGAAGTTATACTTGATCTTCTCAATGACCCTAAGTATACCACAAATATCAAACGCTTATCAGAAATTTATCGCAGTCGTCTGAAAATGCCAGCTGAACGCGCAGCATCGGCCCTTGAACACGTGATCAAATATGGCGGTAAGCATCTACGCCTTGATAAAGTTGACTTATCAGCTTTTCAGTTGTTGGCTGTGGACGTTTGGTTTACTATTTTTGTGCTGCTGTTTGTTTTTATAAAACTTTTTATTTGTATTTTATGCATTTGTAAGCAGTTCTTGCAGTCAAAATCTAAAGTGAAGCAGAATTAAAAAAAGGTAAAACCTGCAGAAAGAAAATTTATAAAATTCTTTATTCAAAATACCTGAAGCTGTCACTATAAAAAGAAACAGCACACAATAAATATAATATCTTTCACAAACGCGTCGTATTTTAAAAAAGTTAAAAATAAATTACTAATATCTTCATCTCCATGAACTGTTATAATTTTTAGACCCTCATGAATTAATGCTTAAAAATCTTTAGATGTATATCCTTATACATATGACATCAGTTGAACTCGATAAAAGTATGTGTAAATCAGAATTGTAGCGTTCCCAAAATTTCAACATGAAGTTAATAAAAACTTGTTTTACTCAAATAAAATTAATATTCATTGTGAACAATTTATATATTTTATATATACAACAATTTGTACGCAAAAAAAATGCAATAAAAATTAAGCCAACACAACTTATCGATCAGTTTTAATAAAATTGTGTGTGTATATATATATATATATAAACTCACAAATTGTGGAATATACACCAAGCTACCGGCAGGTATGTTTTATGCCTTCGGAAACGGATATTTACTGCCTTCCACCGATATATATATGTATATGTGTGTGTGTGTGTTATGTCTTGAAGGGTGTCACAATGCGTTGAATGAAATAAAGGAAGGTCGGGAGGTGTTTGTATGACCTGTTTATTTATATTAATATTTCGAGACTAAAATCTCATCGTCAGAATGGCAGAGAAAACTTCAAACTGTCCGTGCTTTTAGTTGTCCATCTATGAATGGCTGGCTTTATCCACTGCTGCTGTACGTGTGTGCGTGTATGTACGTGTGCGTGTGTGCGTGTGTGTGAGTGTGTATCTATGTGTGTTCTAGTTGGGTTTTTTTATGGTCTAATGGTGTGTGTGTGTGTGTGTGAGAGAGAGAGAGAGAGAGAGAGAGCGCACGAGCGCTCGCGCGCGCGCGTGTGTGTGTGTGTGAGTGATTGTGTATGTGTGTGTATTCAAGATGGGGTTTTTTGTTGGTCTGATGGAATCAGTTCGTAGGATCTAGGAGTTGATATGACTTTATATATATATATATATATATATATATATATATATATATATATATATATATAAACCAAACGTTCTGGGACAGAACAGAGAAAGTTAATATTTGGTCGTGTTACCATACTGTGGTATCATGGAATTACACAGACCTACATAATTTGTGCACTGACATCTATTCTAACCACTTTTTGAGAAGATGTCATAGAACAAATTAGTATTTGTTGTGGCATCTGCTCGAACTGTGTTCCAGCAGATGTCAGAACACAAGACTGTGAAAACTTGCGATAGTTTCATAATTGTTTAGTGTTTTCATAATGCGCGATTCGTCTATGTTAGTTTGCTTAAACACGCCTTTGTCCGGTGGCTGATTCCTTCCACTGCTTCATGACTTTTTGCATCCTTCATGTCCTCTCTCCACTCAATAACGATGAATTTTTCTAACAGGATAACGCACTATTTTCATCGGTCTCAAGTTGCCCTGAATTTGTTCCAGGAACGTTCTAGAAATTTTCGGTGAATGGTTTCGCTCCCACTCAAGCATTGGAGAGGTGTATTCGCATACAAAATCCTGCACCGAGAAATTACCAGAGTGGTGTGAATGGCTTTGCTCAACATCACTTTCATTTTTTGATATAAATTATATATGCGTAGGAATAGAAGGAGTTATAAAAACTATGATTGGTGATAATTATGCATAGATAAGACGCGCTGAAATGTTAGAACGCTGAAATTTTAAATTTAAATTATATATATATATATATATATTACAATGAAGTGAAAGAACAGATGCATTTAACCCAGTTTTTATGCATTTACTTTTTTAAAGTAGAGTAATTGCAATTTTGTTATTACAATGATTTATAAAAGCATTATATCACTACACAAAAATTTTAATGTTTCAGAACAATATTGATATTGTAAAAATAAATGGTGAAAATGATCTTTTAGAAAATATAAGATGAATTCATGGTTATTTAGAAAAGAAGTGTTGGAGGAAGTTAAACAATATGATTGTTGGTATGTCATATTGTTCAATCAAAAATGAGAATTAGGTTGAACAATGGATTTCAAAATTTAGGTCGTAAAAAAGAACAATGTAGCTTAATGCCAAAACATGATATTTTTACTCCATCCATGGTCTTTTTCTTGACCGAATAGTCACTTGAAAAGTAAAGTGGATCCTTTATGATAACCGTAAACGAATATGTCAATTGCTTGATCGTGAATAATCTCTCAAGCATTTCTCAATTTCAAAATTGCATCAGTAAAAGATTATCGTGCCTGTCTGGTTGTCTTCAATCGGTGTTATCAACTACAGCTTTCTGGAAGTGCATTACTGCTGAGCTTTAATGCAATTAACTTGCTGAAATGCATGCACGCCTGTAAAAATGAGACCTGTATCAACGTGGTCCAGTTCTACTAAATGATAATGCGCAGCCATATTTTGCAAGAATGACGTTGCAAAAACTCATAAACTTGGGACACGAGAGTTTACCACCTCCCACATATTCTCCTGATCTTTTGCCCACTGATTAACATTTTTAAACACTTAAGCACATTTTTAAATGGTAAAACTTTTAGGTTCAAGCCAGAGGTGGAATCAGCTTTCAAATATTTTGTTGCATCACAGCCAATGAGAAATAAATATCGTCGTCGATCAATGGCAGAGGTTCATAGATAATAAAGGCTCGTATTTTGGCTAATTTCAACATTTCTACAGTTAATTTTTTAAGAATAAAATTATGTTTCTGAAATCGGTCATTATTTTTGTAACAAGCCAATATATATTGTTGAGTTTTGATGATGCTTAGTTGTTTTTTCAGTGTATTACTGATAGAAAGATAAAATATCCTCGATATTGAGATAGAGCTAGTGCGTTAATAGGATTAATGGTGAAAAAATGTTCACTTTACCGAGCAGAGTAATGCCGACTTTTAAATTTCGTGATAGCACCATTAAGATATCTTCACTCTTCAAAGAGTTTTCAATTTGCAGATTGAAAAATAAGAGTCAAACTTCTCCACATTAAACACACACACACACACACACACACACACACACACACACACACACACACACACACACACATAGTTATGAATTAATTGTACATTGCGACACGGATTTTTCTATCTTTCGAGATAGATTCCCTTCATCAGGCAATGTTTGATGTTGGTTGTACAGATGATTTATATTTAAACACAAAAACGTTTGGTTTGCTGTGTATGCATGTGGGAAGATATAACATTTCCATGAGTGTTTCTTTCAACTAATCAGAGCGAAGATTCATTTTGGAATTTGGCCCCAAAGAATGCTTACTAACTTTTTCTCTTTTTTCTCTCCTTTTTCCATCCATTATCTTACTTTGTTCTTTATTTTCCTTCCTTAACGGTCAAGATGTCAACCTGTCTTTAACCTAACCTTATCATCTTCCTATTTTTTTTTCGCTTAGTTTTATTGTCTTTGATGTGATATGCCCATTTAGTACCAAGGCTGTCCTTTTCACTTTCTTATCATTTTTGGTTTCATAGTTGTAATTTCTCGAAATCTTTGATTTATAAGTAAAGTTTTTGTTCTTTGTTTTTTCTACTCTAATCCTTATACCATCTTTCTAATATCTATTTATTTTTCGTAAAGCTTTTTTTATAAAAAGAAAATTTTCTTTATATAAATAATTTTATGTTTCAATTTACTTTATTTTGATAGTTCACCAGTAATCATTTTCCTAAAGCACTTGTTGGTTATATGCATGTTATTTCATTTAGATCTTATCAATTTTCTAATGTGAACATTTTGCGATGTCTACATATGACATTTATCTTATTGTGTTTATTTAATAGATTTTTATTCTTAACTGATTTAATAATATATAGTTTTTCGTATAAACATAATGAACATGATTCATTTAACGACTTACATGTTTTAGCTTCTTTAAGTATTTTCTACTTTATTGTTGTTTTTTGTTTCCTTTAGATACCAATGATATTTCGATAGGGATCGTCTATTTTTGTATTTGTTCTTATTAAATGAAGAGGTTTGCTGGTAAATACGCCGCTTTAGAGTATTCGTAGTACTTCTTATATAATTTTTTATATTATTTTGGTTTTCCTTCGAAGATATTTCGCATTGATAGTCGATTGATTCCGTTATGCACCTGTTTTCTAACTGGCGATCTATAGGATTTATACAGTTACATTTTTTCTTGTCTAAATTGTTATTTCCTGTTATCAGGTTGTTTTTATTAATTTTGTTAAAGTTTTTAAAAATATTATTATTTTGATTTTTATGATTTTTTGTAGATTGTTCATACAGCTGTGTTTTTATTAAAGATCGTAATGGATTTTTTCCTGAAAGTGATAACACGATAATTAACACGAGGAATTTTTTCCCCAATTTACTATTAGTCATTTGGTTGAAAGGGGGTATATACTATATAATATTCCTATTTTTTCTTCGGGAGTTGCTTTTTCTCGTTTACATATTTAATATTTGGGTTTTTATATCCACTATTTTTTAAATGAAGTATTGTAAAAATTTCTATGCTTATTAAATACTTCTTGATTTGCTGAATTTCTACTAATTCTGTATTCTGTTGATGAGGGTACATGTTTGATAACAGATGGAGGGTGGTTAGACTTCGGGTGGATGTATAAAGTATTGGTATTTGTTTTTTGTATGGTTGGTGTATATTTTTCTCTAGATCTAAGGTTACATCGAGGAAATCTACTTTTTTATATTTGTTTTAATTGTTACTTTTAAATTAAGATTTTAAAATTCTTTATTTATCATTTTTCTAATTTTATCTATTTTAAAATTTGCGGCATTTCTTATTATCATAAGTCCATCATCTCTATATAATCCAATGTCTTTAGTTTCTACTTCCTTATAGGCTGTGAGATTATATAGTATTGATAATCCTACCAGATTTGAAGATTTTGTAGAGTCCCGAAATCCCATGGTAATATCAAAATTGTCCCCTTTGGAATTATTTTTTCTCCACTGTTTTTCTTTATGAATGAGCACAGATGTTTTTGCATTCATTATTATTTTTCTCTCCTCCTCCGTTATATCCGAGTAGAGAGTAGCGAATTCCAATGCTGTAACAAATAGTTCTTTTGATATCGATGGATAGTACTTCTCAATATCAAATTGGATAAAAGAGCAGTTGTTTTTCTTTTATATTGTAAAACCAATTTGTTACATCTGAGGTGTTTTTCCATAATTTTAATTCCAAGTATTCCATTATTTGTTTGTTAATTCTTTCTAGTATGTTCTTACTAATTTTTTCAATCTCTGGTCTGGTGGAAGAGACTAGAAGACCAAAAATGATAAGAAAGTGAAAAGGACAACCTTGGTACTAAATTGGCTTATCAGATCAAAGAAAGCTAGGCGAAAAAAAAGGAAAATAAGATTAGGTTAAAGGCAGCTTAACACCTTGACCGTTAAGGAGGAAAAATAAGAAAGAAGAAAAGTAAGAAAAAAGTAAAAGGAGAAAAAAAAAAAGAGAAAAAATTAGTATGTATTCTTTCGGGCCAAATTCCAAAATGAATCTTCGCTCTGATTAGTTAAATGAAACATACATGTAAATTTTATATTTTTTCTACGTGCATACACAGCAAACTGAAGGTTTTTGTATTTAAATGTAAATCATTTGTACGACCAACATCAAACATTGTCTGATGAAGGGAATCTATCTCGAAACATAGAAATTTCTGTGTCGCAATGTACAATTAATTCATAACTATATAATTATATTAAGCGCTATAGCATTTATTATATTGAGCACTGTTCATAATAAAATAAATGCCGAGGCACTCAAAATAGTAAACCTTTGAGTCCTCTTCACCTAGAGTTATATATATATATATATATATATATATATATATATATATATATATATATGAAACGTAACTCTCTATTTTAGGTATGTGATGCAGTAGATATCGGCGTGGAACAAGAAATCGAAGAGCCGAGTTCTAATTCTAGTTGAATTCGTTTCATTCACTTACGCCAAATGCCCTTGGGGAAGTTATGAATCCGTCGATTCTCTCTCCAGGTATGGGTTAAATAGCAGGGCAGATTGGGTTCTATAGCCTTGGTTGACAACTACTCTACCGCAGATGGTAATGGCTACATACTGCGGAAAATGTTCTGCCCAGTCAGTCATGTCTCTTTCGAGACATGTGTGTATTACGTATGACACTTAACTGACTAACCAATCAGGATTCCTGACTTAACTTCCTTTGACTTTTTTCCTTGGGTTGGTTAAAGAAACAAGTCTACTACACCAAACCAAGACATTGGAAGAACTTAAAGTACGAAAACAAGAAGTTATGTCTTCCACAACACAATAGTTCCTTGTGATTTCTGGGCGGCTTAAGAAGCTGATAGCAAAATTTGGTGCACATATCGAATATGAAAGAAAGCCTCATGCTAAACACTTTTATTGTAAAACTCATAGTTAATAAATTATAAGTATTTTTAGAATGAGGAGTTACTTTTTAATCACCTCTTATATATATATATATATATATATATATATATATATATATATGTGTGTGTGTGTGTGTGTGTGTGTGTGTGTGTGTGTGTGTGTGTGTGTGTGTGCTATTAATATTAACATGCATACATATATATGTGTGTATTACACAAAAATTAAAATAAAGTCCGTTTTTCGACATTACATTTAATAAATAACATTTTCAAGATTTTTTTTCACAATATTTTACTATCATTATTACATTCCCCGATAATCTTATATTTTTCTCGGTACGGAGGATCTTCTTTTCGGTGTTTCATGGAATTAAAATAAATTAAGTGAATTCTGTAAAGACGAGAATAAATGATAATCCATAGCTACAGTATCGAATAAATATAGAAAGAAATGTTTTCAGCTAAGATTTATAAGAGAGAGATGATAAAAAAAAATGAATGACATGTTTGGTGAAGTTCGGTCTTAACTCTTCCATCTTACCTGCTCCAGCCGCCGTTGATGCCTCTCCATTTGCTACGAAATACTGTTGTAATCATTTTCCTGCTGATAAAACAGTCAACCAGGCTAAATGGAAAGATTAATAATTCTTTACTTCTTATGTACTTTTAAGACCTTGAAGTTAACATTGAACACATTGTTAGATATCAACAGTTTGTAACTTTCTTCTTTGACATTTTAAAATTGTCAGCAAAGAAGTTTTAATTAAAATCCGCCGCCGTAGCCTGGTATTGAACTCAAAACTCATTGCGCCTAGCCACTAATAAACATCTATATACACTTGGCCATGTGTCCTCGAGGACGAGAGCATGGGAATTTCTAATGTCTCAGTAAGCATTTTTTAAACCAAAGTTTATATTGCAATCTTTTGATACTAATGATTTTCTATAGCATTTTTTCCAGATCTCATATTGCAATCTTTGACACTAATGATATTTTCTAGCACACCGTATTACTGGTTGTGTTCATTTCTATGCTTGGTCGGTTTAGGAGATATTTGTAGCCTAGCATACGCGCTAATTCCTTAAGTTTACATATTTTCCAATGGTGTTCTCTATCTATTTCAACTTCATTCCATAGAGAGCGGTGATCTCCTGTCACCTTTTGCCATATGAACTCTAGTAAAAAAAATTGGTTACTAATACATTAGATTTATTGGTCCCAGAAATTCACATGCTGTTGTTCTCAAGGACACATAGCCCAGTAGATAATTTGCTTAGTTCCAGTGACTTGACCCAAAGCAGTGTGAGTTCAATACCAGGATACAACAGTGGTAAACAAATAACTTAGGGAGTTAAGTTAAATGGAGATAACACATGTCTACCAGAAGTGGCTTCACACATGGAATGAGAATGATATACCCCATTGATCGTAATAAAGGATTCGGTTCAAAATTTTTACCACCTGAAAAAGCGTACAAGGGCCGAAATATCGTATCATGGCAGCGAAGATGAAAATAATAGTCCGAATAAAGAAAATCATATAAATACTACCTTATCTCAGAAATATAGACAAATACAGATCTGAATAAACTCGCCAATGTAGAAAGATCTATGTAACGTATCCCTTGAGAACATGGGCAATCATGGCTCTCCACAACATTCTATACTCTGTAGCAACGTTTTGTTTATTTTCTACCCCTATTCCATCACACATTCACACAAGTTTGCCAGTTACGTGACCCGCTAGCTTCCTCTGGCCTTCTTGCTATCGATATGCCTTGTGAGTGTTAAAAGCTTCAAGTCTTCTTTTTTCATTAGACACAGTTGTTCGAATTAATTAAAACAACTGCTTAATTTTTCTTTCTTTCATCATACGGTCAATTTTAGAACCACTGGAGTAACGGGGTGCTATCGATTTTTATTGCTTCCTCAGATTAGGTCATTTGCTGTGGTGTGCAGAAATAGGAATCTATTTTTGTGTTGTATGACAAAATCTGTTTGGCCTTGAAAAATATTGCGTAATCCGTGATTGCATCAGATTTTTAATACGCTATTATACTATTGTTTCGACTGTCGGCCATTGTTTGCGATGGACTTTACTCCAAGAAAGCGTACGAAATTGTAGAGTTGCCCGAACACTGGCAAGCTTTACAGAGTGATCGTGAATACTGTTGGTGTCAGCATTTCAACTGTCAGTCGTGTCATCAAAGTGAAGAAACAAACCGGATCCATCAGTCCAAAATGTAAAGAAAAATGTGGTCGTAAGAGGAAAACGACGCCATGATACGACATATAAGTGATCGGGGAAAGTTTTAAAGGTCATAAGAAAATAGAATTCGTTTTGTTTCAGTTAATTTGCACAAGGGTATATGTCTAAGAAATTTCAGTTGTCTCTTTCTGATTCAGAGTATAAGTGTCTTTTTTTTTACTTCTTCGTTGCTTACGCGCTGCGTTCATTAAAGTCTCAGCATCATTTTGGAGAACCGTACTTCTGTTACCCCCAGTTCTCTCTTCATATTTAAGGAAAGTGTCCATTAATCCTTGCCATACAAGAAAATTGATATTAGATAACAGCACTCTTTTTCGCCTAGAAGCTTTTTATGAAGTTTTCTAGTTTCATAGTTTAAAAATATCACCAAATAGATTCAGATTTGACAATGTGCCTCAAAGCTGGACTCTGGAAGTTTAAAAGATTTTTACGATATCCTCAATAATTTTTTTTTTAATCATATCACCCCGAGCAAGGCGGTAAGGCTACTGGAAGAGAAAGCCGGAAACCACGTCCTAAACAGGGAACAAGGGATGAGCCTCTACACCTGTTCAATAATGTTTTCAATCACAATATACAAATGTGTGATATTCACCTCAAATTAATTCGCATAAAATGTATATTGAAAAAAAAGGAATTAAGTGTAGAATTTTTTTTTCTTTTTTTAGTTTAGATCTCGTTATTCTTTCTGTTGTACTTGATAAGACAGGTTATGGGCATAAAATCTCTGTAAAGTCATAAAAATCCTAAATATCTATCGAACATTTGAAATTATCTGCTCATCTCATTCCTAAACAACTAAGAGGTTCCCTCATGACATACTGTTCAGTTTAGACCAATAGGTAAACATTATTTTTGAAAACTTGTGAAAACCAGTAACATACATAGAATGTTTTAACTCTTTCATTGGGGATAAAAGAATTAAAGCATTCTACAAATACTAAAGAATTGAAGAGACAAATGACATGTGGCAAAAAAGAAAAAATAGGACGGAGTTCTATGGAAAGAAAAGTGCATTTTTAGGTAGTGAATTCAATGCTCATTATCGGATTATGGCTCATAATCGGTTAATAGTGGTCAGGATTTAATCCAATTTGATCTATAAAAGACAAAGGAGTGGTTTAAAAATATTTAGAGACTAAATATGATTGAACGGTGAAACCTAATTAAAAATCATGAGAAAATATTTACAAAAAGGATGTATTTTTAAAAAGAAAATAATTTCTAACAGCAAATTGACATGAAAAAATTGTTGACACTATTGTTGAACTGAAAGATACAATACATTTCTCACACACCCCCACACACACACACATACGCACACAAGCGATATATATAATCAGTTTCACCCAATAAGGGCAGTAAAGTCACTTAGAAACCAGGGATTAGTGGATGTGGAAGAATTAGAAAACAGAAACTTTACAAATGAGCAAGAATAAAAGAGTAACCAGGTGAACAGTAGAATGTGATTGACGTTGCATTTAAATTTTTGAAGATTAAAGTTGGCTGGAAAGCATGAAGCCGGAAGAGAGTTCCACAAGCGAGATGTACGAGAGAAGAAACTGTTAGCATAGCACTTACGGTTCCCTCTAGCCATCTGTACTGTAAATTGGTAAGGCCTCGTCACCAATCTATTTTCCAATCCCTTACGCAAGTGGTGGACTTCCCCACTCGCTTTCCAAGCACTCCCTCTGGACACTCCTCGCTAATAGATATATGTTTTACCTCTGCACCTGACGCCTGTCAAGTCACTCAGCTTTGCCCTCTCGGCAACCCCGACCATGCTGTTGTCTCTCTCAACATCACTTTCCACTATCACTCCCCCAAGGAGCCTCCTACTGCTATCAAAAAAGCTGACTGAGACGCAACATCCCTTGAGGGAAAAGTGTTCGATGTCCCAGTTGATGACTGTGCCCCTGAGGTTTCGTTTTGGGTGAAAGCTGGCATTGATGCCTTCATACCTACCAGGAAGTATTGTCTAAAAACTAATTCCTCTTCGTGGTTCTCTCCTGCCTGTTCGGTCGCCATTGCCCACAGGAACTATTACATCCGACTTTTCCGAAGACAGTCATCTAATCACAATAGGCGCCTATTCACGTCTGCTCGTAATGAGTGCAAGAGAATCCTGAATGACGCCAAACGGTTGTTTGCTGAGAGAATGCGACAGCGCATAGCTGACCGCAAGTTCGGCTCCAAGGACTATTGGCGGTTATGCAAACGGGTGCTGAACAATAGCAAATCCTCAATACCTCCTTTAATCAATGAATTTGAGGTTCTCACGTCATCTGCGGACAAAGCTGAGTGCTTTGCTCGCAGATTCTCATCCAACTCCACATTTGACTCATCTGGAGTACACTCACCCGACTTCCCTATGAAAACTTAGGCCAAACTGCACGACGTATATATTACCCCGACAGTAGTATCCCGAGTAATTTGACCCCCATAAGGCAAGCGGTGGTGATGGAATCCCGGTGATAGTCCTTGAGAGGTGTTATCCTGAACTCTCCCCTGTCCTCTCTAAACTGTATAACTACTGTCTTTCTGCTTCTTGTTTTCCTGCATGTTGGAAGTTCTCTTCAGTCGTTCCTGTATTTAAGAACTGTGGTGAACTCTCGGACCCATCCAACTATCGCTCTATGAATCTTCTACCACTTTTCGGGAAAGTGTTCGAGGCCATAATTAATGCTGAAATAGTTCAACAACTTACTGGCTACAAACTCTTCTCTGACAGGCAGTATGGATTCCGCTTTGCCAGGTCCACGGCCGACATGCTAACAACCGTTACGGAGTACATGCTCCAGATCCTTGATGAGTCAGGCGATGCTCGTGCTGTTTCTCTGGACATTTCCAAGGCTTTTGAAAGGGTATGGCACTCTGGCCTTCTATGCAAGCTACGGGGTTACGGTATTACCGAACGCTTGCTTGATCTAATCCAATCTTTTTTAAATAACCTCAAAATGAAGGTCATTTTGAATGGGCATGCCTCTTCATCCTACAGCACAAATGCTGGTGTCCCACAGGGCTCTATCCTGGGCCCGATGCTCTTCCTTATTTTCATCAACGACCGCCCAGATGAGATCAAGTGCCAAGTAGGTATCTACGCGGATGACACCACAATTTACTCCCGCATCAGTAAGAAACCCGTCGTGGCGGACAAACATAATCTTGCTGCTGAACGGGATCTACACTCTGTGGTGAATTGGGGCAAGAAGTGGCTTGTCGGTTTCAGTGCGTCTTAGACCAAGCTGTTGTCTGTCAATCATCACAGGCAACCTCTCCTGCCTTCCATAAGCATAGACCAATCGATTCTCCATGAGAGCAATACACTGCACCTCCTCGGCCTTACCTTCTCTTCTGATCTCAAATGGAACCACTACATCGAGTCCATAGCTAAATCCACTGCTAAGAAGGTTGGGTCACTGTGTCGGGCCAGGTTGTTTTTCTGCCTGAATCCATCCTGCACATATAATCCATTCGTCTGTGCATGGAGTACTGCTGCCGTATATGGTCAGGCGCCCCAGCCGTTGACCTCAGTGTTCTCGACAGGCTCCAAAGGAGAATCAGTAATGTAAGAGGTACTGACTTGGCGGCTCGACTACAGCCACTTCCCCACCGACGAAATGTGGCCTCCCTTTGTCTATTCTATAAATACTTTCATGGCTTCTGCTCGGACGAACTTAAGTCACTGGTGCCTCCTCAACAGGTGTTTACTCGTGCAACCAGATTGGCAACCATTCACAGTTAGGTTAGCCAAATGCAGACGACAATTCTACTCCTGCAGCTTCTTTTCTCGCACTTCCCGCCTGTGGAACTCGATCCCATATTCTTGCTTTCCTGACGGCTACAACTTTCAGGAATTTAAATGCAATGTCAATACTCATCTATTAACCACTTGACTCTAGTTCTTTCCCCACCCCGTATATCCTTTCCTTTCTCTCCACCTTTGAAACTGTCATCACACCTGCATTCTCATCTCTCTATTGCTCCTTTCTAACTGGTTCGTCTTCCTCTTCACTCTCTTCTAATTAATCTTTTTAAACTCATGTAGCCCCCTGCATATCAGGGTGAAACAATTAAAAAAAAAAAGACCTAAACATAACATTTGCCATGAAAATATTTATAGAAATGATCAATAATATTGATGATTATTTGAATTTTATAGAGGATCCCTAAATATATGGCGAAAGCACCAGACCACATGCGGCAGTGTTATTGCAAGAATATATATATATATAACACCTAATGAACTAGACGAACATACCTAGGTTTCACATAAACGGATCGTCAGAGAAAGATGGCCAGCTTTTTTTTTTCCTGACGATCCGTTTAGGTGAAACCTAGGTAGGTTCGTCTGGCTCATTAGGTGATATCTATTTATTTCACTCTACCTCTGTATTGAACGGTTTAGGTTGGATGATTACTCGTATCAGGGTTTGTTCTTTGGGCTACGTGCTGAGCTCGGTCCGAAGCCTTTTGACTGACGTTCATGTACTAAACACTTTCTTTTTTTAAAACCATTTTTTCCTTCCTTCGAAAGTTTTCGAGGAAGGTTTTCGACACGAGTATAATTATAACCTCGTTCATATATATATATATATATATATATATATATATATATATATAGGGAGCAGTAGAATTGCACTGACAACTCTTTCCGGATGTATTTACCAAAATTACGAAAAAAATATCTTGAATATCTTTAAAGAGTAAAATTTTTCAATAAAATCGACATTGGCTTCAACCACTGCCTCCAGACAACTTCGAAATCTCCTGTAGCTCTTCTGTATGGTCTCATTGTTTATGTTTATATTGGTGAATGCTGTCATAACCTTTGCCTTTAGTTAATCTTTCGTGTTACAGATAATTTTGCTGGTTTTCGCTAAACTGCGTCCCACGCAAGGGAGTTTCACTCAGGGAAGTTAGGTGACCAGAACTAAGGCACCCCTAATCGCAGAAATTGTCTGAATATCATGACTGGGTTTTCCTACTTGTGTAGCATGGTGCAGAGTTCTGTTACCATATATAGGGTCTTCTCACAGCCACCCAAGGAAATTGATGTAGGCCGCCTTGTTGAGTTTGACGTCATCAATTATAAATTTGAGAGTTCTTGTCTTATCAGAACGAACAGAGGGAGTTGTACGAACTACCGTACCTTCTAATCACCATTAGACCCATTGATCTCTTTCCGGATCCTTTGCACTGCCCTATATTTTTTTAAATATATATTCAAACAGCTTCTAATCAGATCATCTTAAAACGAATGGTATTAATGATTACCACTGATTACCATTTGTTATCGTTAAAAGCACTTTGCAATCATCGTCGTAAGTTTTAACGAGATAACTACTCAGAAAAAAATACGGAGATGATTTCAAAGTAAGCAAAAATCATTAACCTGTATACTATGTTATAAGTTTGCCTTCAAATGTGGATATTTTTTTGAATTAGAATAGCTTCAATCAGAATAAAGAATACTATGAGAAACATAGAAATATGGTGGTTTCTACAAAAAAGAGCACAAGTTCGGACCCTTTGTATGAGGTATTGTCATACAAATGACCATGGTAGATTGATAGCAGAATTTTTACCATATTCAGAAACGCCAAATGTACATTCTAGATTCTTTGATTCATGGGGTGAAGTTAATGAAACATTCCACAGCATCCCAGTTGCTTTCCTAAGCGCCACTGACATGTGGCAAAAGGCCGAATGTATGAGGTATCAAGTGAGGATCAAACTCACTACTCAGTACGGCGAGATGATCCATTATAGAATGATAAATGTCAACTCATCAATAACCTACATGGATTGAATAATATTTTGTTTCAATTCTAATTCAGTTTCGTATGTATATGTATAGAATCTATTCATATAGATACGAAACTGAACTAGAATTGAAACAAAATATTATTCGATCCATGTGGATTAGGTACCTCCACTAAATCGTTGAAAAAAAGCATAGTATGTAGAAAAGTCCCCAAACTTAATAAAAACGAGCTTTTACCGCCAAAATCTTCATGTTATTATTAAGAGAAAAGATCTTCACATTTTTAACTCCTTTCTAACACGTTCGAAATTTTGGTAAAAAATCTTGTTTTGATTAGCGTGTAACGAAAGCGTTACGAGAGTTTACAATGAAAAATGTAATCTTACGTAACTCATTTTTTTCCGGTGAAAAACACATTAAATTGGAAATTCTTGCAAAAATCAAATTGTCGGATTTTATTTACAAACGAATGAAATTATTTTTGAAATTATTTTGAAAAAATCTTGATGAAAATATTTTTACATCTCTACGTAAATTCATGAAATTTTAAGAAATTAAAATTTGTTGGAAAAATTAGTTAAATGCGGAACTCATTGAGAAATATGAATCATCTATTACTTTTTTAATTTTATTTCCGAAAATCTGCTCTCAATAGTAAAATAAAAAATTCAATAAAACTATGATATTTAATTTCATAAGCTTTTAAGTGCTTTAATAAATAATATATATTAAGAACATTATAGTCTGAAGAAAAAAGTCAATTAACAATGAAATTTTAAAAGAATTGTTATCATTTTTTAAATTATAATAATTTATAACGTTTTAAAAATATTGTAAAAATACTTTAAAATTTATTGTGTTAAGTTATTGAGTGAAGGTTATATTTACTATTCGAAAATTAAAAACTTTAATATAAATCGTCGTGCCTTCGTATTTTAAAAATAATTTTATTATTTTTCGTGTATACGAAGTATATTTTTTTTTTTTTGGTATGGTAATTTCTATGTGTACATTAAAAGGTCATGTGCTTCACGGTTTCTTTTTTTTACAAGAAATCTTTTTACAATAATGTCACTTGAGATCGTCATACACTTATCTTATTTCGCATTGTCGAGCTGTCATCACATTCCAAATAGGGGAAAAGGTTAGAAAGTTCAAATCTGTGTTTAAGAAACAGTTTTATTTTAAATTTCACGAAATAAATAAGTCATACTTGTGTAAATCAGATTAATTTAATATTAAATTTGCTAATTTTCCAAATATAATACGTTACAGATCCATATTTTATTTTTGCAAGATTTATAAAACCGGGAATTAAATTTTGTTTACAAATGTGTCGATCGCTCAAAAATAACCGAAATTCTCAAAATTAAAAGATTTCAGAATTTTAGATTCTAATCAATATAATTTCTGTTTGATATACATCAGAGTCTTCTGCTCAGTAGAAATAGTAAATTTAATCATTTAGCTTTCAATTTTCAAAAAACTTTTAGAAGTTACTTATCGAAAATGAGTGGAGGATAGATAGATAGATAGATAGATAGATAGATAGATAGATAGATAGATAGATAGATATTTTCTCCTTTTGTAAAAATGTATTGTTTTATTTTTATTTTTCACGAACCATATTCAGTTTCTTTATTTGGACCATTTTATTGGTTACAACAAAGTGGTTGGGTTCAGAATTCCAGTTCCCACTTACAGTCATGCGGCCGAATATATATATATATATATATATATATATAAGAAATACACATCATCTCAAGCGCTAAACAATAATTTATTTCGACGGACCTGTTTTTACTCCCATCTCATCGAACCATAAATTACCCTGATTTAATTTTATCAGAACACTTAAAAAACACGAAGCCAAGCGACACAACCTAGAAACGAATTTTTACGGGTGTTGTAAATAAAGTTAGTGTCATAAATAACTTGAAGCAACAATGTCTGTCTGGAGCAGTCGTACGTACAATGTCAGAAATCTTCGCATCCACGGAATCTCGGACAGTTTTTTTTTCTTTTTTGACAACGGAGCCTAATATAACAGTTGACAATTTTAAAAAATTGTCAAGGATTAGGGGTTTATTCGTGTCACCTCCACACATTTTCACCAGTAAACTAATGAGAAAGTAGAAAATACGTTCAGAGGGATAAGGACATTATAAAAAAAGTGAAGGCTTACCTAAGTTTACTTGCATATAGGTAAACTCTGCTGTAAAACGGAACGACCCCACGTGAAATCCTTATAAGGAGAAACAAAACTACCTACAAACCCACATAAACTTCCTACTCAAGTATGCAGTAGACTCTCAAGAGTCTCCAAATATCCCAAGTGTTTTTGCGAAGAGGTCCAATGCCATGTGGGATTTAGTAAGGGAAAATGAAGAAGAAACTAAGAAATTGACAGGCATTCGTACTGATCACCAAGTCATTAAATTTAAATTTAAATATAAATTTCTCCTGTTACCCAAACTCCGCTTTGTCATCCACTTGCTCAGGTCCGTCAAGTATGTTACCCGTTGCTATCTCGTCTCTCTTTATCTCTATCTGACCTGTGAGTATCAGATTCTCCGAGCCCTCTTTCCTTATTACATTCCGAGGATCTTAGCTGTCTTTTCCTGATGCTCAGTATTAATTTCCTTTTCCTTTCCATCCTTTACAAAACCTCATCATCGCTCACATGCTCAATCCATGATATCCGCAGCATCCTTCTGCAGAACCACATTTGAGCTGTTTCAAGTTTTTCCTTCATCTTTGATGATATTGTCCAGCATTCACCGCTAGACTGAAGAACAGACATCACATAGTAATCTAGTAATCTCTTCTTTGTTTCTAGCGAAATATTCCTGTTTCTGAATACTTTACTCAGCTTCTGAAACGCGTCCTTCACCATACCAATTCGCCTTCGGATCTCAGTGTCGCACTTTCCGTCTTCTGTTAAAACACTTCCCAGTTATTTAAATTCTTGTACCTGCATGATTTTAGTATCCCCAATCTGTAATTAGCGTTTTAGGCTCTTTTATTTGCCGATGAACATAAATTCGGTTCTCTTGTAGTTTATTTGTAGTCCATTCTTCTATCTTTCTTCAGCTACCTTCTTTGGGAGGCTTTGTAGCTTCTTTTCTGTGTCTGCTATCAGCACTATAGCATCTGCATATCTTATGTTGTTCAGATTGTGGCCGCCGATAGTGAATCCTGGGATAACGTCTAGGGTCCTCATAATAGTCTCGCTGTACAAGTTAAATAGATCCAGTGAAGAGACACATCCTTGTCTTATGCCCCTTTCTATCTTTGTTCATCTGCTGAATTCGTCTCCTGTCCGTATGCAGGTGGTTTGCTGCCAGTAGAGGTTCTTGATAACTATAGTGTCTTTCCAAAATATATCGATATTTCTATCAAGTATTTGTGGCGTACTTTGTCGAATGCCTTTACATAATCTATAAAACAAAATAATCTTTTTTAATTTGTATTCTGATAGCATCCTAAGCATACGTAAATATCGCGTTTCTTGTTCCAGTGTCCTTGACAAAATCACACTGTTCTTGTCCTTTTTTTTTTAATTATTTGATTGCGTATGCTTTTTTGAAATGTTTTAATTTTTCTTCACTTTTGCAAATGATTAGATGTTATTTTGTACGGAAGCTCAAAAAGGAAATGATTCTAAATTTTCTTCGACTGAATACTCTTCCCTATCAAAAGAGAGCATATGCTAATTTAATAACTTAGATTCCAAATACTTAAAAAACACCTTATTGAGCGCAACATTTCTTTATTTTATACCTTTAATGTCATATAAAAACGAAAATTATTTATTTTATTAAGTTTCATAAAAACGTATAGAATAGTAAAAATATAATAATATTAATTATATAAGATTAAAATGAAATAATTTTTAAGCATAAATACCACTTTCTTGATTATTGCACTGTTGGTGTTCCATATCTTTTTAATTTTTCTGGTAATGTTTCGAATCAGTGATGACAGTAGACAATTGTTGTTGCGACCTTCATATCAGCTTATAGGCTAACGTGCATAAATAAACGTTATTTTCATTCTACATTGACCAAAAAGTAAACATTATGATGGAAACCAGTTAATCCTTAAATTTAATAATTTGATTTTTAAGAGTTTAAATTTATTGCTTAGGTTTTTTGTTTCTAATTAAGGTTCGACGATTCGATGAGTGACATGTATGTATCAATGTCTTGTAAATGTTTAACATTTTATTTGCATCCACAAGTGTTTTTCTTTTGTTACACATTAGCTTCAGGCTATTATCTTTCAAATAAAATAAAAAATTAACTTAAGATTAACTTAAAATTCTGAATATTTTTCAAATAATGCATAATTTCAAATTATAAATTTGTAAAACTAATTCTCTTTCTTTGTTTCTATATGAACTGAAAGTAAAGTTCATTATAGAATTATGCGGTAAAAAAAAAACAAAAACAACAACAAAAACTGGTAGACGTATGAATGTTCCACTCAGGAATCACATCAAGGAACTACGTGCCATAGTACACATTCTGTGAGCAGAGTGAGTTAAATATGCGGAAATCTATCGCTGTGTGTTGGCGCAGTATAAAGCAATGCATTAGCCTACGAATCATGTGAGCACAAATGTTCTTAATTGTGGGCATCGGCTATGAACATACACAAACCATTGGGTATGATAAAAGTTTTTGTGTGTTAGATGCCGAAACAAACTAGAGGTGTAAACGTGGCTCCGTGAGCAACATAATAGCTTCTTTACGGAAGCGATGAAGAACGTCGTAAACAATACAACAAGTGCATCGAAATGTCATATGCGTTTGTTCTTCATCAGTGGAAAATGCCTTGATTTACCCCCATATATATATATATATATATATATATATATATGGAAGGTGACTTCTTGATGTTATCTGTCTGGAGGAAGCGATCCCAGCGTGCAGTACCTTTGGTAAGTACCTGAAAAGCATACCACGAGTCGACCCAAGCCTTGTGAGTCAAACTGCGTAGAAGGCTTCATTTGAGGACCTGTCGATGGTTGTGCTAGCACAAGTCATCGTGGCCGAGAGTTTGAGCGTCCTGGCCCTGTTCAGATTGTTGTTCAGACCGGCTAACCCGCTCTCACCCAGAAAGTGTAACTAAACTTTGTTCAGCATAGTTGCAGTATAAACCACAGTCAGAATCTATGGGTGTTTAACAAACACAAGTGTGTCTGAGCAACCGTCTGCAATGGGGATTAGCTAACTGCCCGTGTAGACAAGCATCGTTGAATACGAGTGACCGGCAATTATATTTTTTCAGTATTCTTACATGTTAAGGAATGTCATGTGATAGCTTTTAAAGAACGCTCCTTTTCAAAAACACAAAATAAATTACGTAACTGTCAAAACATGAGGACAAAATAACAACATCAGAAACATCCTTGAAAATGGCCAGTGTACCGGCCTGAATAATCAAGAAATCTTGCTAGGATATACCTCTTCCCGCAAGATTCGAACCTGCGTCCCTTAGAGGAAACCGTCAATTATTCTGACGTGTCTTGACAGCTCGACCACGAAAGACTTACAAAGCTTGAAATAATGCTTTTAAACACACATCTTTCTGAGTTTTCGTAAAATTCATATCTGTTCTGTTTTCGTATCCTAATGTAAACAAGGACAAATTATTTACGAAATCCGTCACGAAATAAATTAGCTTCAGCATATTTTGTTTAAACATTATTTTAAATAGATACTCGTATTTTGAGTAAATATCCTGTTTGTTATAATTAATATATCTACTAGCCTGAATGATTGAGATATATTGCTCGAAAATAAGCGTCTTCCGGGAGGATTCAAACTTGCGTCCCTTACGGAAAACCGTTAACTGATCTGACGTGTCTTGACTGTTCAATAACGAACGACTTATAGTCAAACTAATCCCGAAATAATGACTTGAAACGCACCTTTTCCCGATTTTTCGTAATATTCATATATGTTCTGTTTTTGTATCCTAATGTAAAGAAATGTAAATAAAAATAATTTATTTACGAAATGGATTAACACTGACATATTTTCAATTTATTGGTTTAAAATCAAAAACAGTGTATTCTTCTTCATGTGCCGTGTCCCTTCAGGGCGTAGGTGATCATAGACTTCCACTTGGCTCTGTCTCTTGTCGCTCTCAAAATTCTTTCTCTTAGTATCTCTCTCGAACACCGCCCTGCCATCCATTTGCTCAGGCCTATCAAGTAGGTCTCGCGTTGCTTTCTCCTGTTTCTCTTTCCTCCTATCCGTCCTGTGAGTATTAAATTCTCCAGGCCAGCCTTCCACATTGCATGTCCCAGAAAGCACATCTGTCTCTTCCTTATATTAAGTATGATATTCTCCTCGTTTTCATCCTCTCCTACACCTCGTTGTTAATTACGTGCTCAGTCCATGGTATCCTCAGCATCCTTCTGTAAAACTACATTTCTGTTGCCTCAAGCCTCTCCATCCTTGAGAAGATCGTCCAACATTAACTGCCATACAGAAGAACAAATATCACATAGCAATCCAGCAGACTCTTCTTTGTTTCCTATGAGATTTTCCCGTATGGTTATCTTTTGAAATGCATCCTTGGCCATGCCAATGCGTCTTTGGATCTCAACATCGCACTTTCCATCCTCTGTCAGCACGCTTCCCCGGTATTTAAATTTCATTATTTGTTTTATCTTAGTTTCTCCGACCTGTAGTTGACATTTGGTGTTGAAATATTGGAAATTATCCATTTTCTTTCGAATTTTTTTATATATTTGCTGTATATAGTGTCTTGGTAAAGTATTCGTTCTATTTGCTCTTCTCTCTTTTTTAAGCAATAATGTTCATCTCTACAGATTATGATTGAGAATATTTGCACACACACACATATGTATATATTTACATTCTTATTTTTTCAATTAAAATGCAAAAATATCGATTATGATTAGAAAACTAGATAATTTTATTAAATGGATAAGCCGCAGATAAACGACGCCAATAGAATGGATTACAAGAAAAAATTTGTCATCCCGAAATTGTAGAAACTAAGCTAATCGCCTTTGAGTTTCTTTTTTATGCCATGTATAATGGAAACACATTTCCATGCACTAAACAGAAGAAACGTGAGAAGAAACGTGAGAAGCACGAATGCAGCCAACCAAATATCTCCAAGCAACAGTTGAAATAAAGATTGCTCAACATGATTGGAGCGAAGGTGGTTAGCACCGAAATTAATTACATGTTCTAAAGCGGTTGCAGCTTGTTGAGCAGGAGTTTCAGAACGACTTCGGAATATCTTTGACAGGTTTTTAATATTCGCCAAATATTTGGGGTTTTCAAGAACTTCGATAATTGCATGTTGTATATCGTCTTCTATGAATTGTGAAATTTCTAAAAATCGACCAATTTGAAAATGGACAATTTTTCTTGCGTTTTCGAATTGGTCCGCTGAGTGAGGAATACATAGTAAAGGCACGCCATTATAAACACTTTCGAATAGACCGTTTCTACCGCAATGATAAATAAATAACTTGGTATTTGGGTGCGCTAGAACATCATTCTCAGATAGCCCCGAATGCATTAAGATATTTTTGAATTGTTTTCCCCCATCGCATTTCCAAAAGATTTTCTGCTTGAGCTTTTGGAAGACAGACAAAAACAAAGAATGGATGAGAGAGCTTGTTTGAAATGTCGACCCAAACGACATCACAATGACACCATTATTAGCAGCATCAAAAAAATTATTGACTGAAAGTGGAAGTTGATTTGTTTTCCTCACCGTTAGACAACCGATGCGAATGAAATTCGGCATCACTGGTTCAGGAAAATCAAGAATAGTATCTGAACTTTCTATGAAAATGTCTGACTTTTTCGGAAGATTCTCTTCGTCACTCCAAGACAGTTCGGGAGCAATATTAGAAGCGTCAATCCTGGGCACAAAGTAACTAACCAATAGCCTAGAGAGGAACTGATACATTAAATTGATGACACGTTCGTAAAATGACATCTCCATCTTGAATGGAGATGAGTTATATGACAAAGTGGCTGTTACCGGATGTCCAATATCCAATCGGGAAATATGTCTTCCAGTGCTGGCAAATGGGATAGATAGATTGTAAGGAACCAGGTAGAGACATTTGAGAAAGAAAACAAAATCAACAATGGCAAAATAAAATCTCTCCTCTCGAAGCTTTTTCAATGAGTTAACATCTTTGTAAATATGGGAACAAATAATTTCACGAAGGCCACTCATTTTCGTGAGTGTATTCAGTTTATTGTCTTGTTCATTTGTTCGATTGAAGAAATGATTTATTTTTTCCACCATTTTGTGTCCATATCTGACGACGCGTGTGTTCTGTCCTAGTTGGTCAATATCGAAACCACGTGGTAAAAAGAAAACTACTTCGTATCCACGTTTTACCAGCTCTTTACTGATGGCATTCATCTCTATTACGTGGTTTTGAATAGGCAATGGCAGTGCAAGCACTTTTTCACTGTTTGCTCCATCTTTGCAAGCGCTATAAAGAGTTGTAAAAAAGCAGAAAAGTTGCCGAAAATGCATTCTAATTTTTAATCTGGAATAAAAAAGGAAAAAAAAAAAGCAATGTAAAAATAAATAAATAAATAAACTGGTAGATGGGCAGATAAAAAGACGACTAACCAATATTCCCATCACAGGAGTATTTATAATTTTACAAACAAAATGGTGAATGCATATAATTTTATTTCTGTTTCAGATTGTAGTAATGGACACAATCAAATTGAGACTAAGAAATAAAATGCCAGGTATTGAACTCACAACTCTTTGGATCAAGGATATAAGCGTTGTTAGTTCAGTGAGTTGCGAGTTCAATATCTGGCTACAGCAGTGGTAAACAAAAAAACTTAAAGAGTTTAATTAAAGGGACGGAAGTCGCATCGCTCATGGAACGAGAGTTATATACTCCAGAGATCGAAATAAAAGGTTCGGTTCAAAATTCGTAGCATCTGAAGAAGGCCGGAATGTACAACGGTCGAAATGTCGTAAAAATATATATATACATTAGAAGTAGTATAAATTAATGAGTTGACAGACCACTGTTTGTAGTGCCTGATGAGGTGCTAATAAGATAGTACCGAAACACAACGGCTCTTGTGTTGTGTTTTTATTATAAACTTATAATAAAAATATTACTATATATATGATAAATGAGAGATAATGAGAGGTGAATAATTCTGAATATACAAACATACATATATATATATTTCCATTATTTTTAATAGATACTCGTATTTTAGCAGATACTCTTTTTTTAATTAAGCAGTATGGATATTTTTGAGAAATTGTGTAAGGAAAATATGTCATTCGGCAGGAATCGAACATGCGACGCCTAAAAACATAAGGGGAAGTCGTCAACTTCTGATGCGTCTTAGTTTATTTGTTTGAATATATATATATATATATATATATATATATATATATATATATATATATATACTAGCAGTATAGCCCGGCGTTGCTCGGGTGTAATGAAAGCTTTAAAACTAATCCAGTGTCCTGGAGCTCAGACTTTTTGGACGTTGGCACGAAATACTAAAAAGCAATAGTTGTTTCCAGTTAAAACGAAACCGTAGACTGAAAGAAAAATGAATGGATGTAAGTCAAATTTTGATTTCCTGGTATCGATATTAAATAAGGTTTTTTCGTCGTAAACTGAATTTTGAAGGCTAAATAAGTCCTCTGAGCAAATGGTATCATGGCTGAGACTAAGAACTACAATTATACCTACTTAGAGCCAAACCCGAAGCAAAAACTAAAATAAAAGGGCTGAAAAAAATACAGACATACAGGCAGATAAACAGACACCCACACACAAACATCTTGCCTTTTATATATATATATATATAATCGATTTTCTGCACTATTGTAAGAACTGCAACCTTGAAACTTGTGAATATCGTTTCTTATCTCTTTGTCTATGAGTCTATCAAATTTGAGTAAAATCGGACCACTCCTTCTATAACCTGATTTTTTCGATTATCGATTTTCGATATTTATCAAGGGTACCTCGACACAAAACCAAGCTAAGAACACTCGCAGACGCTTTTAGTACAACTGCGTAAATTTTCAAGAAAATCGGTTCAGCCTTTTCGGAGTCTATAAGTAACGGATAGACACACACAGACACACACACACAGACAAAGTTTCATTTATAAATAAGTTTAGATATATATATATATATATACGTGTGTGTAAAAATATCAAAGTGGACACTGAGAGCAACACTAAGCGGCGACCGTCTGTTTCATACCTGAAAGCAATCTTTATCTTCAGCTTATGTTTACAGTGTTTTTGGCTAGACTATTTATATACGTATATATAAATATATCCATATATATATATGTAAAAAAAGGATCAGTACGGCTTCAGCTTCTTTAGCAAGCTAGAAACAGGGTTTGCTTTGATGGTGATCACACTTTAAGAACCACACTTTCTATATATGAGACCTGTGTGTTGTGTGTTGTCCACTCTTTTGTATGCCTCAGAGACTTGGTCTCTGTATCGGTCGTAAATGAAGCTGCTTGAGAGATTTCACCAACATTGTCTCGGGCACATTCTCGGGTTCAAATGGGAGAGTCGAACCCTGACACTGTCTTGTCCAAAGCGATCACAGTAAGCAAATCGTCAATGGTGATGAGAAGTCAGATGTGTTAGGCTGGCCATTTGGTACGAATGGACGACTCCAGGTTCCCTAAAGAGATGTTCTATGGTGAAATGCTATCTGAAGGAAGAACTCAGTGTAGGGGGGAGGTTCAAAGACACTGTTAAGGAGAACCTGAAGCATATGGGGATTGCTGAATACGGCTGAGAGGCATTCATTACTGATCGTGAGCAATAGTGGGGTTTGATCTTTAGAGGTGCCAAATTGTATGAGAAGGGCAGAATTTCTCGTGCTAAACTTAAGAGAATCTGCAGGAGGCATGAACCTTTACTAGCTGATTGTGGCCTTGTTTGGATTTGTAAGTTGTGTGGTCGGTTTCTGTTGTCCAATGCAGGAATGGTGAATCGTATAACGTCTCATTAGACCAGTGGACTCTGAATCACTCCTGTTGCACCTCTTGCTGATCCTACTTCTGAATCGTCTATTTACTCATGACCATCCTGCCCTAAAATTTGTAGGTCGTCTGGTGGACTCAAGCGACACCTCGAGATTCACGGGGATGACATTTTTCCGAGGGATTACTTGGAATGCTACATCTGTCACAAACTATGCAGGTCGATTGCAGGTCTTAAGGCCATTTAAGATCGCACGCCAGATATGAGCAGACGGAGGAAGGGTATCCAGGGAATGACACTCGTCTGACAAGACCCAGCAATCATCACACACACACACACACACACACACACACACACACACACACACACACACACATATATATATGTGTGTGTGTGTGTGTGTGTGTGTGTGTGTGTGTACTAGTCAGTTATTGGTAGTAATTTTCATAATCCTTTTTGGTTTCGTTGGAGATGGTTTAATTGATAGAATTAGCAGATAAACTGCGGTTAATTGATTCAGTGTCATTGACGGGTGACTGGAAGATGTGTGTATATAAAGATTTTCTATATGGCTGCTATATATCATTTTTAGGTTGAACGTGATATATAGGAAATCTAATTCTTTTAGTTTCTTTTTATGTCTATGTCTAATCCTATTTTTTTGAAAATTTTATAATTATTTTTCCGTTGTTGTCTGTTTTAGTTGGTTACGGTTCGTTAGATTACGTTCCCGTAGATTATGAAACAGCCCTAAAAGATAGTGAATCTTCACCAACATTCTCATATAAACCCCACAGTACAAAAAATCCAACAGGAAAAGAAGAAGAATATGATCTAACCCACCGTAGAACAAAAGCGTAAAAACAAACATAGGAAAATATTCATCCAACTTCCTCTCATCGAGCACTCTTCATAAGATATTCAATAGAAACAGTAAAAATAAGCAACAGTTGCACCGAGAACATAACACAAATAATATTTTTATGTTGCGCTTTTTATCCGAACAGAAAAATATTCAACAAATTCCCCGTACAAACCAAATCTACGTTTCACTCTAACCCAGAGTGGTAGCAAATAGTTAAACCTCTAAACTTGGGCTAATATAAAATGAAAATATAAAAATAATTTTTTGTAGTAAAACATATTAACAGTACTTTAAAAAAAATTACCAAAAATACATTTTTGAAAAAACAAAAACAATTACCAGCAATACATTTGACTCTTTGAAAAAAACCCTTTTTACAAAATACATCAATGAAACATATTTTACAAAATGATTTCTTACAAAGAATACATATGCAATTCATACGAACCTATCCTAAAAATCTTGCCGGCATTAAATAACCTATTGTGCTTATATGCTGTAAAACAAAACAAAACCAAAGCAAACATTTGTAACCGAAAAGAATAAATTTCCCTCAAATGGCAATTGCTTGCAAAACAATATAATATACGAAGACACTGTAAAATCAACAAATAACGAATAAATATATATATACTTGTAACTGAAGGGCCGAATGCTTTATAAACATCTATAGGGAACTACAAAAACAGAATTTACAAAAATGAAAACAAAAATACACCGAAAATATCACGGAAAATAAGAAAATTCGTATGAGCCTGCATCAATAAATGCAAATATTGTAAACTTTGTCTGGAGGAGAAAATAGTTAAAATCACCTTTCTAGACCAGTACAAATTATAATGTTCAGAATATATTAAAAAAATACAGACACAAAGACAACTTTTTACTAAAACAAATACCTTGAAAAATACCACCCTAAAAAATGTAAATATATTCATTGTATACTACACAGACATTTTAGCATACTTTTGATAAAACTAAAATTTAAACAAAACAAAATAACCAACCCTCGAATAAAGAAAAAATTGCAAAAAATTAAAGAAACAGATAGGGTACATAATAAACAAGTTTACAACCTACGAATGCACACATAGACACAAGTAAATGTAATAATAATAATAATAATCAACAACAAATAATTAAGCAACCAATAAAAATAATGAGTAAAAAGTTAAAAATAACACTTTAAAATAGCTCTAAATAACTGCATTTGGGTGTACAATTATTTCTAAATAGACCGCCTGTCCCTCATAATGCACCATCAACCAGCATATATAAATAGTTGTGCCAAAAGATAAATAGACATGGCATAAAAATTGTGCATGAAAAAGATTTTATATATGATGTAATGGGTTTTTTATTTGTTAATCCAACGAACGTTTTATCACTTTAAACGTTATTCTTAGTGGATACTTGTATTTGAGTAGACGATCCGCTTATTTATTAAACAGTATATTCATTTATTTTCGTCTACAGGCCTGAATATTCGAGAAAAGTAAGCACTCTTCGATAGCATTCGAATATGTGTTGCCCAAGCAAGATAAAACCGTTTTTAGATCCAATGTGTCTTAACTGGCTGACCACAAAGATTCTTTGCGGGTTCGAATCCTGCTGGAGAGGGTATATTTTTCACAAATATTTTACGAAATGAAAGAAAGAATAGATTAAAATAGTGCGTGAGTTTCACACCTAAACCATCACAGAATTTTAACAACCACTGAGCAAAATCAAAGTGGAAATGTGGTTGAATCCCGGCTTGCTCACGTCGACATGCGATGGTCGTAAAGAAAAAAAGTTGACAAAAAACACCGACAAGTGACGAGGTTAAAATGACTACATTTTTGTTAGCACTGAGAGAAGAAACGACAGATCGATGAAACGAAAGACGAGGCAGCAGGAATGTAGGTTAACTGTGGTTATTGTATCCTTTGAATGAAAATATGTTTCCGCTTCCATGAATTCTTATTGATGTTATTAATGGAAGCGGAAAATGTTTCCGCTTCCATTAATAACATCAATAAGAATTGATGTTATTAATGATTGTTAAATTCGGTTATTTTTTTTTTTTTTTAGTAGTAATGTAAGTAATTTAAAATAAGAACAATAGGGATAAAACGTGGATGTACGTTGTGATGCAATGGATATAAACTCGGAATGAGAAATCGGAGAGTCGAGTTCGAATTCTAGTTGAATTCGTTGTATTCACTTACGTGCAAATACCCGTGGAAAAGCTATGAATCCACCTCTTCTTCCGCTAGCTATTGGTTGAATACCAGGACAGATTAGGTTCTATAGCTTTGGTTGGCAACCAGTCTAACGCAGAAAGTAATGGCAACTTACTGCAGGATAATCTGCCTCGTCAGTCGTGGAGCGAAAGAAACATGATCGCCCAAGCGCGTACCACATATGTGACTAATTGACTGAGTCATGATAAGTTGAATGTTGCCTATATAAACTGGGTTCAAAGTAGTCGGTGTTAAAATACAACCGTGTTTATTGTCAGTAACTGAACTATTTCTTCTAAGCATGGAAGTGAATAAAAAGCATTAAAGTAATTTTTCAGATATCTGTGAAATTTGAGATCATATAAACAACCAGTAATGGGATAATTATTATTAACTTATTACAACTTCTTAAATACTAAATATTAAATTATTATTAGTATTATTGATAATATTAAAAATATGTATCTTTCAGTAACTCCAGAGCCAAAGAAATAATAATAAGAAGAAGATGAAGACTGTTTGATTAATTTTTTAAAACTTATGAAACCATTGAATGTTGTTTAAAAACAGGAAATATTTTTTAGATTGTAACAATATTTGGGGGCGATAATAATAGTTTAGGGATACAAGTCTTAATAATTAACTTATAGCTGGGGTGAGAAGAGGTGGATTCATATCTTTCCTAGGTGTATTTTCGCTTAACGAAACCAACTGGAATTGGAGCTCGGTTCTCTGGCTAATAATTCTAACCCATTATCCATTACACTGCCAGTGCATTCAAGCTTACAGTACCTGATATTTCTAAAAGATCACCTATCTAGATACTGACCATGCTCGATGTTGCTTAACTTCGGTGATCCTACGATAACCGGTGTTTCAATGTGATGCGGATCCCAAGGTCAAAATCATCAGCTGAGATACAAAATATTGTACTAGTGAGCAACACTCATATGCTTAGAAAACATTACAAGAAAATATTCCTTTAGCTCAGGTGTCAGATAATAAAAAAAACTTTATTTTTACAATGATGTACACCCTACGCAAGGCCCTTAAGCTATTCGAGGTGGAATGCTACAGAGTTAGAATGAATTATTGAGTTATTATTTTATTGAATTAGTTGTTTGACCTTAAAGATTAAACGTTTCATTTGAATTTTCATCACAAAAAATATGTGAAATCAGACCAGCAACAAGTCGTCCCCAGATGTCATAGTGACGATGCTTAGACCGGTCTGTATTGTTATTTACGGAATGTAGGTTTGTTTGGTACAATACCGCATCAGTATGGTGTGAATAATACGCACCACAATCTAAAAAGCGAGTTGTTAAACACGTTTATAACCATTGTGTTGGCGAAGATTCATTCAATTAATCCTTTTTCATCTGAAGATCAGAATTAGATTACTTTATTTGAGTATCAATGAGGATTAGTCATGTCCGTACTTGACGGGAAAAACAGAGGTATCTCTCTCTTTCTTTTTTTAGTTTTGATTAATCATTAGAAGTGAGTTTGATCCAAATTAGACATTAGCCCAACAATGGATGGAGGCAAAATCAATCAAACACTCATTTTCCTTCTAATATCTATCTATCTATCTATCTATCTATCTATCTATCTATCTATCTATCTATCTATCTATCTATCTATCTCAGTCTGTTTATATCTATCTAAATTTTCAAAACGAAAACAAAAACTTTGTTAACTTAAAAGAACAATGACAAATTCTTTGAAATAAACTGTTAAAAACACTAAAAGGCTGATATACTTGAAAAGTGTTTTACGTACCTTAGGATTAGACAGTAACTCAATGTTTCCAGGTGAAATAACAACAAAAATGCATTATTCGAGTCAGGGTGCGAAATTAGGACAAGGTAAAAGAAGTTGAGAAGGTTGTTTGAGAATGTCACATACACACTTAATATCTATCTATCTATCTATCTATCTATCTATCTATCTATCTATCTATCTATCTATCTATCTATCTAATTTTTCAAAGCGAAAAGAAATATTTTGTGAACTTAAAACTACAATTATTTCTTTAAATTAGCTTCGAAAAACAATAAAAAGTGTCTTACATTCCTTAACATTAGGCAGTCACTAGAAATTAGAGGAAAGCTGTTAGTAATTTTATACGTAAACACACACACACACACACACACACACACACACACACACACACACACACACACACACACACGAGCACGCGCGTGCATACAGTTCGTTAGAAACATTCACAACATCATTAGAATTGCAAAAGTTATCTTGACCTTTTTAAATGCTTGCCAACTCTATGACATTTTTTTCTTTTATCTATATTATCTTTTATTTATAATATATTACATGCATTTGGCACAAATGAGTCATGTTGATTGTAAGTAGTTTTTCAAGTACTTGAAGATGAAACATCATATATACTTGTCATGCTTTGTCATACTTTGTCATGCTTATAAATACTAACATCGTACTGTATCACAGTTAAATCTAAGCGGTGTTTGTAAATTTTTCTTTTTTCTTCCTTCGCTTGTTGTAATATAGGTTGTTCGTAATTACTCCCTCATCCGTTCCTTAGAATGGTTTTTCTCTATGATAAGACTAGGACAGCTTTGGTCCTATATGACAGACGCTCCTCTTCCAACCTTCTTCAAACATGCTGACCCTCACCTACCCAAATTGTTGTCCTAATCTCCGAATGAACACTTTCTGGAATGGGGTATTTTATCTCCACGCTAAAATTCAACAAAAACCAAAAGTCACCCTTGGTTTTTCCTCTGGATGTTCACCTGAATCAATTCTTCAAAATCTATCGCAAGGAATAGTGTGGTCTGGGGCTTGGTTCTTTCAGAACCGCCCGCAATCACGGTAAGAGAGTTCTGGAAAATGCAAACTGCTGTTAAAGCCAAAGTTGAAACGTAATAAAATGGATCTCGCGAAGTTTGAAAGATCATCAACCAAATTATGAACAGAGGCAAAGCGGCTGTCCACTATTAAAAATGGCCTTGACGTCATACTCTCCCCGACAGACAAGGTGAAGCTCTTCACTTCGATCTTTGCCTCAAACTCAATATTAAATGACAGAGGCCATCCCTCTCCATCTTCCCACGGCTCACTGAGCACAGCTTCAGTAACATAACTATTTCAGTAAAAGAAGTCTCTATACTAATCCAAAGTCTCCACCCCCACACATACACGCAAAAAATAAAAAAATAAAAAAGCTACTGCGTTGTGGTACAGTAGATATCGGCTCGGAACGAGAAACCGGGGAGCCGAGTTCGAATTCCAGTTGAATCCATTGTATTCACTTACGCGCAAATACCCTTGGGAAAGGTATTAATCCGTCTCTTCCTTCCAGTTATGGGTTAAATAGCAGGACAGATTGGGTTCTATAGCCTTGGTCGGCAACCAGTCTACCGCAGAAAGCAATGGCAACCTACTGCGGGATAATCTTCTTCTCTTTCGAGACATGATCGCCCAAGCGTGTATCACGTATGGCACTTAACTGACTGACTGGCATGGATAAAATTCACGTGGTCAGTCTTAAGAATATCAACTCAGAATTATACTTTATTCTAGTAAATCTATTTAACCGCTGTTGAAGTAGAATTCTTTCCCAACCACATGGAAGATGGCAAGCATATGTCCGGTCTTCAAGAATGCGTGCAACCGATCTTTCCACCTCCAGTACAGACCCATTAGTCTGCTCCTGCTCGTTATAATTTTTAACAAACGGGCGATCCTGACCTCGTATGCAAAAATCAGCAACTAGGTGATGTTGCTGATTTCTGATCCCTTATTATCAGTGTTATTCTCGCTAAAATGGGCTTTCCCCGACCCGGGGAGTAGGTTTTACTTTTCTTTCTTTCTTCCTTCCCCAACCCACTTTTTGTTTTACCTTCCTGGGAATTTAGCTAGTGTGTGAATGCTTAGGTCTCCTTTTTGACCCCCACCTTTTTTTTTTTTTTCATAGCTGAAAAATGGCTTTGTTATCTAGCATTACTAGATACCTTTTGGGTTTTTTGAAATTTCATTCAAATAACCGAGATCTTCTGCCACACACTTATCATTCCCCCACCCCCGAAAAAAAAAAGATCAGTGTGTGGCAGAAGATCTCGGTTACTAACATTTGATAAATTTTATATTTATTTCATTGTATAAATCACCATTTGTAATATTATTACACCTCCCCCACTTTTTTGTGTAAATAAAATTTTCATGCTAGGGTTTTAACTGTGTAAGTGGATATTTGTGATTTTAGTATGATAGTCATGTGTACATGCGCTATGGTTAATGAGCTGTTGTCAGTATAAATGGGTCAGCGAAAGAGACCAGCTAGGTCTAGATTAAGACTAGAATTAATTATTAAATCATCCCCATTATTAATTATTAAATCATCCCCATCCCTTATTTAGCCCTTCTGGCACATTTGTATCTTAAAAATTTATGCAATAAATTTTAGGATTAGTTTCTGTTCTCAAATGCAAACTTTCCGTTCTCCGCCCACCTCCAGCTAGGCGTACGTTTCGTTTGTGATCCTACTACTCGCGGGTGATTTCTGGAGCGCATTACGTTTTAGTCAGCAGCCGGTCTCGCTTTAGGTTTGACTCTCCTTCAGAGGTGGAATGGTCTAGTCCACTTGAGATCCTCTTACCCACGGTCGTTCCGGCAAAGGAGACGACAACTGTTCAAGTCCTATTGCCTTGCTTTCGCACGCGCTATCTCGCAGCGATCCCGATTAACTGCGGCCGAATCCTGGAAATGAAGCAAAGCATGAGCCAACCACGACCGCAGCGGACACGTGTTAGCTAGCCCACTTGTCTGGGTGGGTACACATAATAGGCCGCAACCAAACCTGTCCTCCTCGGACTTCAATTGCAGCCGAGACTCGACCTCAACGTTCCAGCCTATGACGTTCTTTACGATCGGCAACTATTTCCCGTTTGCGCCGTTTCTGCTGGTTGACGACGTTACAGCCAGATGCTGACGACGTTCTCAGCCTGTGCCTTGCATACCAGACGCTGACGACGTTCCTGCCGACCGACAACGACGTTACAGCCAGATGCTGACGACGTTCTCAGCCCGTGCCTTGCATACCAGACGCTGACGACGTTCCTGCCGACCGACAACGACGTTACAGCCAGATGCTGACGACGTTCTCAGCTCGTGCATTGCATACTAGACGCTGACGCCGTTCCTGCCGACCGACAACGACATTACAGCCTGTGCCGTTCACACCACACACCAACAACGTCCCTGACGACATTCCCGCCTGAGCCGTTTACCTTAGTCGCTGAAGACGTTCCCGCCGATGACATCCAGCAAGTGTCGTTCAGGCTAGACGCCGAGGACGTTTCCTGTCAACCGACGACGACTTTCTAGCCTGACGTTGACGACTTCGCAACCTGTGCCTTTCATACGATGACGTTCACGCCGACCGACGACAACGTCCGAGCTGATCCTGCCAACCGCTGCCGACTCAACATCTTCGCCTCCGTCTCCTCATTGTCTTGTGTTCACACATACAAAAGTTTGCGGGGTCGATTCGCTCACCTGATATCGGCTCTGCAACAGATTATATATCTGTTTATCATTTTTCGATGCTACTTAAAGTTTCCTACGTGAGGCACAGTAACATTAAACTTTAAGTAGCCTTCTACTATGATGAGCAGATATTATATTATATATTCTTATAATAAATTTTATCATTATTACTTTATATTGAGAACTGATTTATTATTATTGCTATTACTCACTGGGCACACACACACACACACACACACACACACACACACACACACACACACACACACACACACACACACACATATATATAATTTGTTGTCTGTGCGCACAAATTATGTAAAAATGTCTAAATTTAAAATGATGTAAAAATGTCTAAATTTAAAATGATGTAAAAATGTCTTTTCAGAATAACACTCGTTTATGTCTGTTGGGTGTTCATTTGAAGCGAAGAGTATGTCTCATCATTTTTAGACAACATAACGTTTCTTGCTTCATGTATATTACCATCTATACTGTCCAGTGGAGGTATGTGATACTTAGAAATGTACACCTGGTATACTATGAAAATAGAAAAAAAATAATAATAGATAAGAAAACACGAAGCAACATTTATAAAATGTGTGTTAACTGGAAAAACGCAAGATTTTCTTTTTAATGTGGCCACAATTAATGCAAGGGAAATTACTCACATCAATTTTCAAAAATCTGTTTAATTGCTATTTACTCGTTTCTCTATATGTTCCTGTGTGCTGTAATATGCTGTTTAAATACTCATCTCTTATTTCTCAAAGATATCTGCTGTTCTCATGTGAAAGACTGGTATTAGGTAATATATAAACCCGATAAATAGTTGCGCAAAACTTTTCTTGCTTTAATGAAAGGGGAATAACTTAAGAGAATCTTAAATATTTATTGAAGCGATTTGTTCTTAAAAAAGATTTGTGCTAGTTTCATAATTAGACAAATATAATATATACATATATATATATATATATATATATATATACTTTTCGGATTAATCAAGTTACTCCGTTCGCTTTCTCTACACTGTCCTAGAAGATTCGTCCCACTCGTTTTCATTAAACGAGGCATAAGTACTGACCAAATATATATAAAAATAAAATAGGTACCGCCACTCATTTTCGATAATTAAATTTTAAATTGAATTTTTAAAAATAAAAAAAAGTTTTCTTGAAACTTTTATTTTAGTTTTAATTAAAAGCTAATTCTTGGTTTTAAAAATCTTGCAAAAATATGCATCTCTTACACGTTATTTTTTTAGAAAACTAGCGAAGTTGATGCTAAATTAATCTAATTTACACAGTATTACTTATTTATAGCATGAAATTTAGAATAAAACTATTTCTTAAAAACAGTGTTGATCTTTTTGACCTTTCCCCGTATTTGAAATTTAGCAACCAGACAAATGCGAGATAAGATAAGTGTATGGCAACAAGAATTAAAATTCTCCAAATTTTTTCCTGTAAGGGGAAGAAGCCGTAAAACAGATGGCCTTTTAATGTACACACAGAAATTACCATACACAAAAAACAACTTCAAATACACAAAATAAATTAAAAATTATTTTAAAAAATATGATTGCTCGATTAGTTGTATTAAACTTTTCAATCTTTGATTAGTAAATATAGTCTACATTTAACTTAATAACCTAACGCCTACAAGTTTTGAAGTATTTAAAAACATTTTTAAAACTTTATAAATTCTTATAATTAAAAAAAAATAAAAATAATTCTTTTAAAACTTCATTATTTATCGAAATTTTTTTTTAATTTTTTTTTTTTTTTAATCATCTCACCCCAAGCAAGGCATTCCACTGCCACTATTGTGCATGGGGCTACATAGGGGAAGGTAAAGAGAAGGAGTGGATAGACATAGGGAATGTCAGGAGAAAGGTGATAGATGAGTAAGGATAGCGAGGATGAGGGTCGGGCAGATGGGAAGAGTGTTTGATAGAATGGGAGCAGGTTAGTGTGTTAGGAGGTGTCTATTGACCTTACATTTAAACTCCAGGAGATTGTAGCCGTCGGGGAAGCAATCGTTTGGAAGAGAATTCCACAGTCGGGAAGTGCGAGGAAAGAAACTGTTGGAGTAGAAGTTACGGCTGCATTTTATCGATTTCACTGTAAAAGGGTGGGATCTAGTTGCTAATCTAGTATCTCGTGCAAATTCGTATTTAGGGGGCACCAGTGATCTAAGTTCATCGGAGCAGAAGCCGTGAAAGTATTTATAGAAGAGACACAGCGAAGCCACGTCTCGCCGGTGGGAGAGAGACTGCAGGCGGTCTGCCAAGTCGGTATCTATCACATTACAGACCCTCCTCTGAACCTTATCGAGAAGCCCGAGGAGAACAGCAGGGGCACCCGACCAGATATGGCAGCAGTATTCAATGCACGGGCGGATGGTAGATTTGTAAATGTGCAGGATAGATTTAGACGGAAAAAACTTCCGGGCCCTACACAGAGAACCGACTTTCATAGCAGCGGATTTAGCAATGGATTCGATATAGTCATTCCATTTGAGGTCCGCTGAAAGTGTGAGACCAAGGAGGCGTAGTGTTTTACTCTCTGGGAGGCAAGCCTGGTCCATGCTAATGGGAGGTAGGTGAGATTGTCGATGATGGTTAATTGACAGTAGCTTCGTTTTAGAAGCATTAAAATTTACTAGCCATTTCTTACCCCATTCCAATATGGATTGGAGGTCTTTTTCAATCTCGGCTGCAAGTTTAGCTTTGACGCCTACACAAGATTTTTGTTGGAGGCGAGAGTAAACTGTGGTGTCATCGGCGTACAAACCTATTTGGGTTCTTATGGAATCAGGGAGATTATTAATATATATCAGGAAGAGTGTAGGACCTAAGATAGAGCCTTGGGGGACACCTGCGTTTGTATGGTAGTTCTGAGAGGCATGTCCGTTTAATACCACTTTCATTGTGCGGTTAGAGAGGAATGACTGGATTAGTTCAAACAAATGTCCAGTTATACCATAGCTCCGCAGTTTACATAGAAGGCCAGCATGCCAAACTCTGTCGAACGCCTTAGATATATCCAATGCAACGGTTCGAGCTTCGCCATTCCTGTCGAGTGCCTGGTATATGTACTCGGTGATGGTCGTTAGCATATCAGCAGTAGACCTGGTGAAGCGGAAACCATATTGCTTGTCCGAGAGGAGCCTGTGTGCTGTGAGATGCTGAACCACCTCAGCGTTGATAATGGCTTCGAACACTTTGCCAAAGATCGGAAGAAGGCTGATAGGGCGGTAATTTGCAGGGTCAGAGGGTTCTCCAGTGTTTTTAAATATAGGAACTATAGAGGAAGATTTCCAACAGGCAGGAAAGCAGGAAGCAGATAGGCTGAGGTTGTAGAGCTTAGAAAGGATAGAGGAGAGTTCAGGGGCACATTTCTTTAAGACTATGGTTGGGATTCCGTCACCACCGCTCGCTTTGTGAGGGTCAAGTTTTAAGATTATCTTAGAGACAAGCGAAGGTGTAATGTGGACATCATTCAGTTGTGCCTCGGTTCTAGGTGAGAAGTCGGGTGTAAAAACTCCAGACGAGTCCAGACTCGAATTGTTCGAGAATCTGCGGGCAAAACATTCAGCCTTATCTGCTGGGGAGGTGAGGACCTCAAATTTGTTGATTAGCGGGGGTATTGTGGACTTGCTCTTGTTAAGTACTCTTTTACAGAGTCGCCAGTAGTCTTTAGAGCCGAATTTAGAGCATGCTATGCGTTGCTTCATTCTGGCAGCAAACAACATCTTAGCTTCGTTAAGTACCCTTTTACACTTATTACGAGCTGAAGTGAAAAGGCGCCTGTTTTGTTCCGACGCATAGTTACGATAAAGTCGGAAGAAATGATTCCGGTGGGCAATGGCAGCCGAACAAGCGGGTGAGAACCATGGAGACGAATGAGATTTAAGCTGGAATTTCCTAGCAGGGATGAAGGCATCAATGCCAGCCTTAACCCAGGAGGAGACCTCGGATGCACATTCTTCGATGGGAAGAATAAAGACGTTGTTCCAAGGGATGTCACAGAGGAAGTCTCGGAACGAATCCCAGTCTGCTCTTTGATAGCAGTATGATATTCTACTTGTCTGTGTTTCATGGGTCGGGCGGGAGTGGAGTGAAATATTGACGGACACTACAGTGTGGTCAGAGTTCCCAAGTGGGCAGAGTTGTCTGGTAGTGCAAGAGTCTGGGATGGAAGTGAAGCAGAGGTCTAGAAGTGAGTTCCTTCCGTTAGGGTTGTCGGAGAAACGCGTGGGGAAGTCCACTACTTGCGTAAGGGATTGGGTGATTGAAAAGTTCATGGTGTGGACACCAGCAGGGTCAGTGACAGCGTTCTTCAGCCACTTGGTGTGGTGGGCGTTAAAGTCACCAAACACGAATACATGGGCAGAGGGATGGGTAGAAATGGCTTTGTCAATACTAAAATGTCTTTAATATATATTAGTTTTTAAATCAATTAAATAGTTAATTAATGTCATAGTTATACTATATTTTTATTCTACTAATTGGAGCAGATTTTCGGAAAAAAGGCCAAATGTTTGAAAAAATAATAGATGATTTACATTCCCCCATAAGTTCTGCGTTTAACTAATAAAACCAATTTTCCCTACAAAATTAAATTTCTTGAAATTCCATGAATGTACGTGGAGTGTGGTAACAAATGTAAAAAATATTTTTATCAATATTTTTTTCTTAAGTAATTATTTAAAAAATAATTTCATTCATGAAAAGTTAAATGAAAGTTAAATTAAAATCCGACAATTATTTGATTTTTACAAGAATTTCCAAATTAATGTGTTTGCCAACGGAAAAAGTACTGAGTTACGTATTGTTAACTCTCGTAATAATTTGGTTAACTGCTTTCAAAAATTAAGGCAAGAATTTTACCAAAATTTCGAACTCGTTAGAAAGGATTTGAAAAATGTTAAAAATACTAAATTTTTCCTCTTAATAATAACATAAACATTTTGATAGAAAAACTTCGTTATTAAGTTTGGGACTTCTTTTTTTTTATACTATTCTATTTTTTTTTTCAGCGAATTGGTGGAAATATTTTATAATATCTAATATAGAAATGGCATTTGCTGAATTTAACGAAGCTTGGAACAATAATAAGGTCATATTCGTTTTAGATTAATTACTATGAATGAACTCACTATTAACAGTTCTTAGACAAACACATAAATCGTTATCATATAGAAGCTGATGCTTATTAAATTATGACAAAGTCACATTTCAGGAAAGATTTGGGTTAAACTTTAGTGTGTCTTTTAAAACAAACAAGCTAAACCGGTGCACTAGACTAGGGACAGCTTTTGCATTATCAATGTACAACGGAAAAAGTTCCACACAAACCAAAAAAGAAAACAAATAAATCAAATAGATTTTTATGAATATTTACGTCATTTACTTCAATCCGATATAAATATTTAATTTCTACACTGCTCTCCAACATAAATTACACTGATTTTGTTTAGTTTAACATAAATATATTTAGTGTGTTACTATATTAATATTAACTACGGTTTCCTTAATCCAACATCATAAATATTTGCCCAGTTTAGTATAAAACATTAAATTATTACTCCGTTTGCAACACTTAGTACAATCCAACATGAATGCTTAGATTTTTCAGTCCAATGTAAATATTTACTCTGGTTAAATCTGTAGCGGATAAGAAATTAATTAAAATCAACCTTCTTCACTTTTACAAAAATTCACAATGACGTGTGAAATCCTGTTTTTCCCAAATAGAAAAAGGATTGACCTTCTGCTTAAACAAAAAGTCGAAACCAGATTTCGCAAGTAGTGTTAAAATGATTTTTGACGAATAGGAGCGACTTGCAAGACTTCGCGAGAAAGTGCGAAAATTAAGATTACAATAAAAGGAATTTATCAAAGTTAGTCAGAGAGTCAGATGGAAGCCGCGAGACGAACTCTTGCTAAAATGTAACTTTAACTTCAAGCGACTCGGACATTGTCCTCTTTCTCTTTCTTCTTATTTCTTTCAACAAATTACTACTACGAACATTGGAGTAGAT